>JACEFZ010001381.1:835000-1336264 GCA_014155875.1 Cepaea nemoralis
AATAGAATAGTTTGCAGAACTGTGAAATGATGCAATTTCCCAACTAAGTATTCTCTGTTCTAAAAGCCACAGTGTAAACATGTTTGCAGAAACTATGAAATGGTGCATTCTTCCAATCAAATATTAATTATGTTTAAGAACACACAGAAGTAAGATAAACAAACACAATAACATAATTTTAAGTGTTAATGTTGTATACTTGTATCCCCTAGACTATTTTATGAAGCTACTATATACCAGCCGGTCTCCCTGGCTAAGGAGTTAAGGACGCTGTTCGTAATCCCGCATACTCTCGTACGAAACAGCTGCACGAGATTCGGCAGCAGATCGCGTCGCGCTGGTTACTTATGGAGGTATTGAGCCAGTCGTTCAGAAAGTAATGGCAAACTACTGAACGTAAAACTTGTCAAGACATCAACAGCAGCTGAAAAATGCTGGTGTTGACTGCAATGTCCTGTAAAGGATATGCGAAAACAAATATATACACCAGTTAAAAACTTACAGTATGAATAAAATTAGTAGAACTGCGGTAAAGCCGTGGAAATATAAACAATACAAAATAACACAAAGTAATGCAGCTTTACAGAACACAATTACGGAAAACAAAAGACGTTGCGGCGATAAGCCTTCATCGGCAAACACATCCCCCCCCCCCCCCCGCATATCCTATTACAGGACATCGCTGTCAGCACCAGCATTTTACTGCTGTTGTTGATTTCTTGGCAAGATTACGCTCAGTAGTTTGCCATTGCTTTCTGAGCGGCCGGCTCACATATCCCGTACGTAACGGGCGCGGCGAGAACCGCTACCGATTCTCGCGCAGCCGCGTTTGCTCAGGTGGATAAACGGGATTACGGAGAAAGTGGCCAACCCCTAGGCCAGCAAACAAATACATACACAAAACACAACAGATAAACAGGGGAAAGACACCACAGGGGCTACATTAAAGCACAACAACGGGATTAGAAGAATGGACTGGTGAAAACATGAGAGCAATGGGGGAAAAATGTGCTACTTATCTCAGAATCTCAGGCATAATACTAACATGAATCTCGAGGTTGATACTCTTATATAGACATAGACAGCCGTGAGAGACTGTGATGTCATGGGGACCGGGGTAGGGGATGGTTACGGCAGGATGAGGATTCCAGGTAAATGGGTGGAAGTGGTCCATGAAGCGGGGAGGAAGGTAAGGCGGGGAAATGGAAGCAGTGGAGATATGATGGTGGACCTAGAGTGGAAACTAATAAGAAGGAATGCCTCTTTAGTGGCGCACACTCATGCATTGTATGAACAATGCATCTTTACTGGCGCACACTCAAGCATTATATGAACATCCGCCTTTTTAGTTGTCACTATCCACTACCGATCTCCTGATCGTGTAGTAGAATGCTCATACAAGTGTGATATTTTTTATTTAAAAAAAATAAGATGGGGTCTCAAGTCGACCCATCTAAAATGGGTACCAAAAAATCTTCCGGGAAGTAAAGATATTGACCACAGCACTTCTCGAGTGCCGTCTATACAATATGGGACTGGCTACATATACCCATAACACAAGAAGGCGTGCAAAGAGCTCTTGGCCCTGACTATATCAGTAAGCTTTGGGAGTCATGGTAGCCCAGTGGCTAGCAGGCTGGCCTACCGGTCCAAAGATGTGCGGGGCAATGAACAGGCTGATAGGCTAGCCGCTGCTCTCACTGGGCAGAGAGCTGCTTTATGATAAAGGCGATGTTGTGAAGGCACCCTTCGTTAGGGCAGAGAGCTGATTTATGATAAAGGTGATGTTGTGAAGACTCTCTGGGATCGGAGGAGAGCTACTTTACGATAAAGGTGATGTTGTGAAGGCTCTCTGGGATGTGGTGAAAAGCTTCTTTATGATAAAAGTGATGTTGTGAAGACTCTAGGATCGGGCGAAAAGCTACTTTATGATAAAGGTGATGTTGTGAAGGCTCTCTGGGATCGTGTTGGCACTACAGCTGAAAAGATGGAGTTATCACGTAACGAAAGGCTGGCTCAAATGAGAATAGGGTCTGACAATGTAAAATAGCAACCTGATAACTTGGATTTCGTTGACAACAAAGCACTCTGTCACTCTTAGTTAATCAAATGCAAGAAAACCTAATCCCGCAAAACTGAGTCAACAAATTCATAAACATAAGACAAAGATACTGAGATTAAACCAAGGAAATAACAACCCAATCTCCTTAGTGAAATCGCATTTCAAGAGGCGGAATCATACAACTTTTTTGGACGCAATGCGGACAAAACTGATGGAACAGAAAGAGATACTAAAATAAGAATACAAAAGTAAAGAGGAGCTTTCATAGCACTGGGAAATGTGTGGAAGTCAGAGGAAGTTATACTTAGCTCCAAACCTAGAATCTCTAACTCCAATGTTAAATTGGTGCTACTGTAAGGGTCAGAAACATGGAGAACGACTACAAGAATGCCAAATAAATTACAAACATTCACTAATGGTGCCTGCAAAGAACAGAATATAACATGACAGAATCACCAATGTAGAGCTCACGGGAAAAACTAAACCAGCATGGGAGCTCTTCGGTGGCTTTTGAAGAAGGGGACAGGGCATGAGTGGGAATGTCCCGATTCTTAAATTCAGTGTTCAGTAGGATGGGGACTTTTTCTCTTCTCCCCTCCCCCCAGCAATTACGAACAGGTCAAGTCTAACATTTAACAGGCAGTGTTCTTGCTAATCACTAATGACTAATATGCTAACGTTTTCTGAATGCAGTTAGATGTATCTCTGCTCATCTCATATCTTGTTCCTCTTGTACCTCGCGGTGTCGAGGTGAAGCATAAACAACAGGAGAACGCTTATGGGCTTCATGCAGCGAGATTACCAGAGACTCTGCTGTTCCCTCTGTCCATCGTTTGCGTGGTCGGCCTCTTCTTCTGCTTCCATTTGGTCTGTGCATTGCTTGTTGTGGTATACTGTTAGTTTGTAATTTAGTTATATGTTCCAACTTTTTAATTTCTTTTATAAATTCTAGCTCTGCTAGAAGATTGTGTTGTAAAGTGCTTTCTTAGTAACTATTGATACATGTTTGTTCTTTAGTATTGGTGCCATTTGTCCAATGAGTCGGCTTGCCTTATTGCATCTATTTTCGATCTCGTCTTCTTATTTGCCATTTGATGATATACTTCCTAAGTACTTAAAGCTCTTTACTTGTTTCAGGGGGTGTTCTTTTAGATGAGACTGTTGATATATTTATATATTGGAGCTTCATGTATGCAATTATATGTATATTTGGGAGTTTCCTGTATGCAGTTATATGTATATATGGGAGTTTCCTGTATGCAGTTAGATGTATATATGGGAGTTTCGTGTATGCAGTTATATATGTATGGGAGTTTCTTGTATGCAGTTAGATGTATTTATGGGAGTTTCCTGTATGCAGTTATATGTATATATGGGAGTTTCCTGTATGCAGTTAGGCGTAAATGTGGAAGTCTTTGCTTTCGGTTGATTTAAATTTAGTTGCATGTCCTTCACAGGACATTGCAGTGAACCCCAGCATTTTGGCTGTTCGTGATTCCTAAGCAATTTTTACGTTCAGTAGTTTGCCATTGCTTTCTGAACTACCGGCACCTATACATGTTTCGAAAAAAAAACCAGCACCGCTGTGTTTCGAACCCGGGTATAAGGGATTACGAATCGCGTACGTAACAACTTCGCTACAGAGACTGTTTTTTTTTTTTTGGTGTGTTTTATACAAGTGATCAAATACAAAACATAAGGGATATATGCACACACCTTTGCTCAATATTATACACAAGAAAATCTATAGCAATAAAAATTAACTTTAGATACGTAAATTCTTCTTATTCTTCATTTATCTCCTTATGGAGCATATGGTATCAACCAAATCACTCTAATGCCTTTGAAGATTTGTTCATGATTGGTTAGATCTTGCAGCTAAGTTGTCTACGGATAAAGTAGCCAATCTGACGATAACCTGTTATAGTCGTCTCTTACATGCATGGCACTGGACGATAATACTCGACACTTACTTGACGATAACACTCGACACTTACTTGACGCTAACACTATACACTTACTTGACGCTAACACTCGACACTTACTTAATGCTAACACTCGACACTTACTTGAGGCTAACACTCGACACTTACTTGACGCTAACACTCGACACTTACTTGACGCTAACACTCGACACTTACTTGACGCTAACACTCAACACTTACTTGACGCTAACACTCGACACTTACTTGACGCTAACACTATACACTTACTTGACGCTAACACTCGACATTTACTTGACGCTAACACTCGACACTTACTTGACGCTAACACTCGACACTACTTGACGCTAACACTCGACTTACTAGCGCTAGCATCGACACTTACTAACGCTAGCACTCGACACTTACTTGACGCTAACACTCTACACTTACTTGACGCTAACACTATACACTTACTTCACGCTAACACTATACACTTACTTGACGCTAACACTCGACACTTACTTGACGCTAACACTCGACACTTACTTGACGCTAACACTCGACACTTACTTGACGCTAACACTCGACACTTACTTGACGCTAACACTATACACTTACTTGACGCTAACACTGGACACTTACTTGATGCTAGCACTCGACACTTACTTAACGCTAACACTCGACACTTACTTGACGCTAACACTCGACACTTACTTGACGCTAACACTCGACACTTACTTGACGCTAACACTATACACTTACTTGACGCTAACACTATACACTTACTTGACGCTAGCACTCGACACTTACTTGACGCTAACACTCGACACTTACTTGACGCTAACACTCGACACTTACTTGACGCTAACACTCGACACTTACTTGACACGAACACTATACACTTACTTGACGCTAACACTCGACACTTACTTGACGCTAACACTCGACACTTACTTGACGCTAACACTCGACACTTACTTGACGCTAACACTCGACACTTACTTGACGCTAACACTCGACACTTACTTGACGCTAACACTCGACACTTACTTGACGCTAACACTCGACACTTACTTGACGCTAACACTCGACACTTACTTAACGCTAACCACTCGACACTTACTTGACGCTAACACTCGACACTTACTTGACGCTAACACTCGACACTTACTTGACGCTAACACTCGACACTTACTTGACGCGAACACTATACACTTACTTGACGCTAACACTCGACACTTACTTGACGCTAACACTCGACACTTACTTAACGCTAACCACTCGACACTTACTTGACGCTAACACTCGACACTTACTTGACGCTAACACTCGACACTTACTTGACGCAGTCTCCGGGTAGTAATACTTGTACTGCTTGTTGCCCTGCTGGTTGTACACGCTACTCATCACATTCCCTTCAGGATCTGCGAAGGAGTCACACAAAGTCACACACTCAGTGTTCATGTAATAGGGCAGATAGCTACTGCTTCAGCAGGGGCAGCAGCGACATTAACGGTTAAGTAACGGACTCATTTAACGATCATATTTTTCCACATTTTGCGATCCCCTGCGTTGACTCCCTTCCGTGCCATGACGCAAAACTGTCAAGAATTTTCTCTCGTTGTCTTCCTCTATCTCTCTTTCAACAAATCTTTTCAGTTATCACAAAATGTTCCAGTGTTTGTCTTCTCAAAATGTGGCCCAAAAAATGACAACTGCCTGTTGCGATAAGTTGTCGTTGTAACTTAGCCTGCCTCAGAATGTTTGGATTGATCATTTTGGCGTCCCAGGAAATTTTCAGCATTCTTCTATAAAACCATGCCTCCAAAACTTCCATGGATATTTTTGCTTGTTTACTAATTGTCCAGTATTCGCAGCCATATGTTACAAAGGGTTCTATGTACTTGAGAAGAATTTTTTCCATGAACTTTCCGGGTATTGATTTTCGGATGGCTCGACCTGGGAGTCTGCCGGCCTCTTTAAAGACAATCCCCGCCTCAAATAGTATTCGAACACATGACCACCGAGCCAGATAACAAGTGTATGTAGCTGACACTGACAAGATAAAATGTACCAAACAACATAGGCTGAGATACAGAGAAACAACAACACTGAAATCATTCACAGAAACAACAACACTGAGATTATTCACAGAAACAACAACACTGAGATCATTCACAGAAACATCAACACTGAGATCATTCACAGAAACAACAACGCTGAGATCATTCACAGAAACAACAACACTGAGATTATTCACAGAAACAACACTGAGATTATTCACAGAAACAACAACGCTGAGATCATTCACAGAAACAACAACACTGAAATCATTCACAGAAACAACAACACTGAGATCATTCACAGAAACAACAACACTGAAATCATTCACAGAAACAACAACACTGAAATCATTCACAGAAACAACAACACTGAGATCATTCACAGAAACAACAACACTGAAATCATTCACAGAAACAACAACACTGAGATCATTCACAAAAACATCAACACTGAGATCATTCACAGAAACAACAACGCTGAGATCAGTCACAGAAACAACAACACTGAGATTATTCACAGAAACAACAACACTGAAATCATTCACAGAAACAACAACACTGAGATCATTCACAGAAACAACACTGAGATTATTCACAGAAACAACACTGAGATTATTCACAGAAACAACAACACTGAGATCATTCACAGAAACAACAACACTGAAATCATTCACAGAAACAACAACACTGAAATCATTCACAAAAACATCAACACTGAGATCATTCACAAAAACATCAACACTGAAATCATTCACAGAAACAACAACACTGAGATCATTCACAAAAACATCAACACTGAGATCAGTCACAGAAACAACAACACTGAGATCATTCACAGAAACAACAACACTGAGATCATTCACAGAAACAACAACACTGAGATCATTCACAGAAACAACAACACTGAGATCATTCACAGAAACAACAACACTGAGATCATTCACAGAAACAAAAACACTGAGATTATTCACAGAAACAACACTGAGATTATTCACAGAAACAACAACACTGAGATCATTCACAGAAACAACAACACTGAGATCATTCACAGAAACAATGCATCTACACATACTAATATGCACTTATGTCAGCATCTGCACTCTGCTGTACCAACACAATACATACTAATGTGCAACTATGGTGGGTATTGCCTGCGTTGAAACCATGCAAGGCCTATTTAGTCGACAATATCACATACAACCCATAAACATTACACTGTCTGCATTGCCTACACGCGGTGCAGATAGTTCCGTGGGGAGTGGAGGAAGGCAGGGGGTGTGTTATTGTGTGGGTGGGATACCAACTGTCCTTCCTCTCCTGTCTTTCATCTACCTATGGAGCATATGTCCGCAATCAACTCACTCCCTGTTTTAGACGTTGATGGTTGGTTCGATTTTGCAGGTAACGTTTTCTACAGGCTGGCGTAGACTCACGCCAACACTCCATAGTCGCCTTTTACGACATATACGGCAAGTTACAGTGTTAGTGCTGGTTACTTCAGTTATAAGACAATATGTTGCCTGTGCATAAGTTACAGTGTTAGTGCTGGTTACTTCACTTATTAAAAACAATATGTTGCCTATGCACAAGTATGTCCACTATTCGTTGATTCAGTTATGAAACAATATGTTGTCTGTACACAAGAATGTCCACTATTCGTTGATTCAGTTATGAAACAATATGTTGCCTGTACACAGGAATGTCCACTATTCGTTGATTCAGTTATGAAACAATATGTTGCCTATACACAAGTATGTCCTCTATTTGTTCATTCATTTATGAAACAATATGTTGCCTATACACAAGTATGTCCACTATTTGTTAATTCAGTTATGAAACAATATATTGCCTAGCATAAGTATGTCCACTATTTGTTCATTCAGTTATGAAACAATATGTTGCCTGTGCACAAGTATGTCCACTATTTGTTGATAAATTTATGAAACAATATGTTGCCTATACACAAATATGTCCACTATTTGTTCATTCATTTATGAAACAATATGTTGCCTATACACAAGTATGTCCACTATTTGTTCATTCATTTATGAAACAATATGTTGCCTATACACAAGTATGTCCACTATTTGTTCATTCATTTATGAAACAATATGTTGCCTATACACAAGTATGTCCACTATTTGTTCATTCATTTATGAAACAATATGTTGCCTATACACAAATATGTCCACTATTTGTTCATTCATTTATGAAACAATATGTTGCCTATACACAAGTATGTCCACTATTTGTTGATACATTTATGAAACAATATGTTGCCTGTACACAAGAATGTTCACTATTTGTTCATTCAGTTATGAAACAATATGTTGCCTGTGCACAAGTATGTCCACTATTTGTTCATTCAGTTATGAAACAATATGTTGCCTATACACAAGTATGTCCACTATTTGTTGATACATTTATGAAACAATATGTTGCCTGTACACAAGAATGTTCACTATTTGTTGATTCTGTTATGAAACAATATGTTGCCTGTGCACAAGTATGTCCACTATTTGTTCATTCAGTTATGAAACAATATGTTGCCTATACACAAGTATGTCCACATATGTGGTGAGGGAGGGTAGGCGGGTGGGTTGGTGCAATAGGTCATGCGTTCATGTGTGTACATACATTTGAAACTCCACATTCAAACTAAACAAGATAGTTTAAGGCATACATACCCAAGAACAGAATTCTAGGAATATATGATCCGTCAGGGCTCAGTTCAGAACTCTGAGGTATTTCATCGTCCTACAACAGGAGTGATAATAAACACATTATATTGATCACACCACGTATAATGTAGACATCCATAATCTACTAGACATTATATATAACGTCATGAGAGGCTAAGGGAAATAATCCTTTAAAAATACTGCAATTCTGAAATTGAAAATATAATTGATTGTATTATCCAGGGATAACTGTGCACACACATACACCAACAAGTTATATAATTAAGAACTCTTTGGGATACATTGTGTGCTACCATGAGATCCAAACAGAACCAATAAATGACGAATACCACGAAAACAAAACATGTACAGGCAACAGCTCTTAGTAAAGAGCGGCGGCGGAAGTTACCATGGCATGTTTAAGGAATGTACGTAGGGAGCTCACAGCAAACAAGATTAGGTAGTTGCCATTATTGTGGCTAAGATCAAAGTGTAGTATCTGCACTTGATCTTTTCAGGGCCACATACAGACGCGGTCATCCGAATGACACACGAACTTGGGGACCTGATGGCACGGCTCTGGCCCCTGGGGGAACCGGACATGCCGGTTATTATGGTGATCAAATTGTATCGCCATTAACTCATGTTGCACCATGAGGCTCGCTATTTGTTTATTGGTTACATGATATACTTTACTGAACTCCATCTATACTCTATACCAATGGTTCTCAACCATTGGGGAATTCCCCCCCCCCTCCCCCGGGGATTTTTATGGTTTCCAAGGGGAGGGGGGATTAAGATTATTTCAAGATCATGAATGATACAAGAACCGATTACTTGATATAATTTACGGTTCTGTACTTCTCGCCCTTCTGATATTCGTTTTATATCGTAAGTAGACCCACAAGTCACGTTTTATATAGACGTCTAGACTTGTTCTAGTATGTTTTATTAAATTTAGCTTCCAATTTTACGTATACTGTGTAGGGGAGGGCAGGGGGTTTTATAGGGAGGAAATACGAAAAGGGGGAATGACATTCTGAACATATGGTGAAGGGGTGCATGAGCCAAAAAAGGTTGAGAACCACTATTCTTCTTCTTTCGGCCACCGGGTCACATTCCTCAGCACACCCCAAGCCCTCCCATCCTTTGCTACCTCTTGCTACTCCGTCAATGTCCTCCCCGTGTTATGCACTTCTGTCTCCAATTCTCATCCCCACATTTTTCTAGGTCTTCCTCTGTTTGGTTTCCCTGTGTATTCCAGATAAAGGACTTTCTAGTAATATTATTATGGCAAACTACTTAACGTAAACTTTCCGAGACATCAACAACAGCAGTAAAATGCTGGTGTTGACAGCGATGTCCTGGCAAAGAATATGCAAAAGAAGTAATATTATCACCACTTTTTTCCATGTGTGTCCTATCTATCGCTAACGTTTTTCCCTCACTTTACGAAAACACTGGCAGTTGTTTAATTAATTCTCTTAATGTGCTCCACATGGTTGATTTTGTCATTCTTCATGCAATGTACTTGACTTCTTCTGTACCAGCCACATGTTTGATTCCCTACTTCGGTATGCCTTACGTAATACACTTTAACTTGTTCTGTAACAACCCAGATCTTCTGTTTACCCACTGTATCTAAATTGCTTCTGTAATTCATTCTATACCAGTGTTATTATCTTAACTTCTTTAGATGCAGACATTTACTACTTTAATGCAACGGCAAATTGGGGTAAAAGGGGTTAAACTTGGGATAGACGTTAAACTTGGGATATGGGTTAAAGTAAAAACTGAATAGACAATAACGATTTAAAGAGCCACAGATTCAATGAGAGAAGACAATATTATCTGGTTAAAAACGTCTACATTAGCACTTACTTCAACGCTGATCATGATGAAATCATTTGACAGCAGTTCTATCTCCCGATTGTTGGCGAACCTTGGTCTCAGAGCTGCAACAATGTGAACATTCTGTAAGCTTGATCTCAGAAGTTATGCAATCTTCCTAAACTAGCCAAGTAGAAATGTAACTACACTACTTCAACGACACGCTAGCATGAATCAACAATGACTGAAGCTGTGGCATCAATCATAATAATGATTCTTCATCTGCTTCTGTCCTGGATACCCCATTACAGTAGAGGCCCTCGACCAAGAAATCTCCCCTGGCTCCCTGTATGTGCTCACCTAATTATTCATCTTTGTTTCTAATTCTCACCTCCTCCTTCTTTGCCTCTAGTCCTTTAGGTCTCCCTGTAATTAGTTGGTTCTGCGCGTTATAGACAAAGGACTTTCTAGATACGTTATCAGGTTTTATGGGAGGTAGCTGAGAGATTTGAGGCGCTCCGTCTTTCTTTTCAGCCTATCTAGTTTTATTATTGTCAGGTTTTATAACGGTCGGTGTAGCTAAAAGATGTAAGGCGCTTCAGATTTCTCGTCTGATTGCGGCGTAGTGGGTTCAATCCACACACTGGACAGTCAATTGGATTTAAATGTCGACTGCTCGACGTGGGCACATAAATTACAAGTACATCTGAAGTATTGGTAGGCTTCGTCTGATGGCGAGAGACATACTGGGAATAGTGAAAGCTAAAGCTAACTCTCATGCAAATTCTTTTGGTGATTCTTTCCTTTTTTTTCTGTCTTTGTCTCCATTGGGACTGAACCAAACCATGTCAAATCCTCACATCTGTTGCTATCCCCTGCAGCTCCCTCCATGTACTCCCAACGGGTTATAGTTCAAGTGTACGAACACAGATATGGGTTTCTCAAAGAAGAGAGAAATGTCACAATGTAACAACTAAGTAAATGGAAATCCATCTCTGTCTAGAATTCTTTTCTCCGTGTGTTTTTAGGTCTCTCGCTATTTCGTTTACTTTGTGGGTTCCAGACAAGAGAGTGTCTAGGTATATTGTCCTTATGTTTCTCTGTGTGTGTTCTACCAAGCGCCAGCATCTTTTCATCACATCTTGGATCACTGGAATTTGTTTAATTCTCTCCATGAGATCTACATCGGTGATTCTGGCACATCATTGTATTCCTACTAATAATAATAAAAATAATGGTTCCGATTCACTTTCCTGCTAAGGTCTATGGTGTGATAGCGCCTTCACATGTTCTAGGCCGAGAGCAAGGAGGAGTAGGTGGTCAATCTTTTCCCTCATTTGTGGAAAGCGCCTGGACGAGGTTAGCGCGCTCCCTACTTTCAGACAGAGCACTGTAAATAATTATTGCTGTTCTCAGAGAACTATTCATGATTTACCTTTACATGCTCGACACCACGGCTTGTGAAACACGATCATTGCCGGTCTTTTCCTGAAAGTAAAAACGCATGTTTACGTTTATTCATATTAGATAAGTGTTAAGGTCCTCTCATTTCGAGAGTTCTACTGACATCATCCTTTAATTTATACATTCAGACTTCGCCCAGGGCAGTGGGTTAGAGTCTGTTGATAAGTAAAAACTTAAAACCTGTTGCGACACGCACCACACACATATACACTGACAAGTGTCATAAGCATCCACAAAAATATGGAACAACATGTTATAACATCTGAAACATACACGTGCATCTGAAAGTATACTAATGCTAATGCAATATAATACTAGCTAACAACAAGTATGCATGCTAAGTACTAAATTTTGAGTGAACTGATGTAGAAAGGCGTAGATTTTCAACACAACAAATGAGGTTGGGGGGGGGGGGGGTGAGGCGTATAGCAGCTATAATCATCCACATAAAACGTGTGTGTGTGTATGTGTGTGTTTATACGGGACTGCAACATAGTTAATAATGTAATATAATCGAGATAAGAACACAGACCTGATCCAAGAATCTGGTGATCTGGTGAGATGGCGAACCAAGATTGCCCGCGCTTATCTGTATGGCACAAGATGATGAATATTGTGACGACCTAATCTTTGCCATTGATTACACAAATGCTTTCGACAGAATAAGACATGATAAAGATACTTGCAGATTTACAAACAGACCTCAGACTTGTTAAAAACATATTCTTTTGTTGCGTATCCCTTACGGGACGTTGCAGTCAGCAAGTGTTACGTTCAGTAGTTTGCCATTGCTTTCTGAACGACCGGCTCCCATACCAGCACGTTATAACACAACGCGACACGGTCTGCTGCACAAATCGATCGCAGCTGGGCTTCGAACGCCTGGTACCCAGCTCACGAACCGCGTTCGCAAGCCTTTGGCCACGGAAAACATTACTGGAAACAAAAACCTGCCATAAAAGTTGATAATGAAATATGGCAATGCCAGCCTGTCAAGAGAGGTGTGCGACAGCGATGAGAAACGTCGCCTGACCTGTTTTCGTATATAGTGAAAATATTATAAATTTAGAAGATATAACAGAAATCACCATTGGATCACATGACATCAATAGTGTAAGATATACATACAATACAGTATTGATTACAGATAACAGATTCTGCAGCATTTAGTAGATGCGGTTATTACACACAATAAGAAGTTAGGGTTATAGTTCAATTGTACGAACATAGAAATGGGTTTCTCAAAGAAGAGAGAAATGTCACAATGTAAACAATTAAGTAAATGGAAAACATTCTTAAAACAAGTGAATCTACAACTATCTCGGTACAGTCATAACATATGATTGAAGATACCTTTGAATCGATGTTACAGATAACCTTTTGCAAAATGGAAAACATACTGCCCAATATAAAGCCGTCCAATTGCAATGATAAAAACAGTATTGCAGTGCTATAAAGAATCTATACTGCTACATGCATGTGAAATATGGACAATTTAGCAGACAACCTAATGACTCGAAATGTAGTTTCTGTGGAAAATGCAAAGAGTACCACGCACGGACAGAAAAAAGAATGAGACAGTTCTCCAAGAAACAAATGTAAACCATATACCGTTTAGAGCAGTGGTTCTCAACCGGTGGGGAATTTCCCCTAGAGAGAATTGTAGGGTTTCCGGTGGGGGTGGGGGGGGGGGGGGGGGGGATTAATATTATTTCAAGATCGTGTTAATACAAGAACTAATTACTTGATATTGTTTTTCCCTCCACACTTTACGGTTCTTTACTTCTCGCCCTTCTAACATTCGTTTTATAACGTAAGTAGACCTGCATATCAGTTTTATGTAGACGTCTAGACTTGTTCCAGTATGTGTTATTAAAGTTAGCTTCCATTTTTACATATACTGTGTAGGGGCGGGGGATTTATAGGGAGGAAATACGAAAGGGGAGAGGAAATGACATTCTGAATATATGGTGAAAGGGTGTATGGGCCAAAAAAGGTTGAGAACCACTGGTTTAGAGAAATTGGACGGAGACAGTCACGATTTGTGTGTGCTGGCTTTATGGGAAGATATAAACAATAACACTTAGTGATGCTGACAATATTGATGGGACAAGAGCAAGGCGAAGGCAGAGAGATGTGTGTGTTGACTTTATGGGAAGAAATAAACTAACACTTAGTGATGCTGACAATATTGATGGGACAAGAGCAAGGCGAAGGCAGAGAGATGTGTGTGTTGACTTTATGGGAAGAAATAAACTATAACACTTAGTGATGCTGACAATATTGATGGGACAAGAGCAAGGCGAAGGCAGAGAGATGTGTGTGTTGACTTTATGGGAAGAAATAAACTATAACACTTAGTGATGCTGACAATATTGATGGGACAAGAGCAAGGCGAAGGCAGAGAGATGTGTGTGTTGACTTTATGGGAAGCAATAAACTATAACACTTAGTGATGCTGACAATATTGATGGGACAAGAGCAAGGCGAAGGCAGAGAGATGTGTGTGTTGACTTTATGGGAAGAAATAAACTATAACACTTAGTGATGCTGACAATATTGATGGGACAAGAGCAAGGCGAAGGCAGAGAGATGTGTGTGTTGACTTTATGGGAAGAAATAAACTACAACACTTAGTGATGCTGACAATATTGATGGGACAAGAGCAAGGCGAAGGCAGAGAGATATGTGTGTTGACTTTATGGGAAGAAATAAACTATAACACTTAGTGATGCTGACAATATTGATGGGACAAGAGCAAGGCGAAGGCAGAGAGATGTGTGTGTTGACTTTATGGGAAGAAAAACTATAACACTTAGTGATGCTGACAATATTGATGGGACAAGAGCAAGGCGAAGGCAGAGAGATGTGTGTGCTGACTTTATGGGAAGAAATAAACTATAACACTTAGTGATGCTGACAATATTGATGGGACAAGAGCAAGGCGAAGGCAGAGGGATACATCTCTGGACGGCTTGGCCACAAGACATCATCGGGACATCAGAACAGAGATCTCTCATACAATAATCACACCAGTTATACGTCATACAATAATCACACCAGATATGCGTCATACAATAATCACACCAGATATATGTCATATAATAATCACACCAGATATACGTCATACAATAATCACACCAGATATGCGTCATACAATAATCACACCAGATATATGTCATACAATAATCACACCAGATATATGTCATACAATAATCACACCAGATATATGTCATACAATAATCACACCAGATATATGTCATACAATAATCACACCAGATATATGTCATACAATAATCACACCAGATATATGTCATACAATAATCACACCAGATATATGTCATACAATAATCACACCAGATATACGTCATACAATAATCACACCAGATATACGTCATACAATAATCACACCAGATATATGTCATACAATAATCATACCAGAAATATGTCATACAATAATCACACCAGATATACGTCATACAATAATCATACTAGACATCTGTCATACAATAATCACACCAGATATACGTCATACAATAATCAGACTAGACATCTGTCATACAATAATCACACCAGATATACGTCAAACAATATTCACACCAGATATATGTCATACAATAATCACACCATATATATGTCATAAAGTAATTAGACTAGACATCTGTCATACAATAATCAGAACAGATAAATGTCATACAATAATCACACCACATATACGTCATACAATGATCACACCAGATATACGTCATACAATAATCACACCAGATATATGTCATACAATAATCACACCAGATATACGTCATACAATAATCACACCAGATATACGTCATACAGTAATCAGACTAGACATCTGTCATACAATAATCAGAACAGATAAATGTCATACAATAATCATACTAGACATCTGTCATACAATAATCACACCAGATATACGTCATACAGTAATCAGACTAGACATCTGGCATACAATAATCACACCAGATATATGTCATACAATAATCACACCAGATAATGTCATACAATAATCACACCAGATATATGTCATACAATAATCACACTAGATATATGTCATACAATAATCACACCAGATATATGTCATACAATAATCACACCAGATATACGTCATACAATAATCACACCAGATATATGTCATACAATAATCACACCAGATATATGTCATACAATAATCACACCAGATATGCGTCATACAATAATCACACCAGATATATGTCATACAATAATCACACCAGATATATGTTATACAATAATAACACCAGATATATGTCATACAATAATCTCACCAGATATATGTCACACAATAATCACACCAGATATACGTCATACAATAATCACACCAGATATATGTCACACGATAATCACACCAGATATACGTCATACAATAATCACACCAGATATATGTCATACAATAATCAGACTAGACATCTGTCATACAATAATCAGACTAGACATCTGTCATACAATAATCTTACCAGATATACGTCACACAATAATCACACCAGAGATACGTCACACAATAATCACACCAGATATACGTCATACAATAATCACACCAGATATATGTCATACAATAATCACACCAGAGATACGTCATACAATAATCACACCAGATATACGTCATACAGTAATCACACCAGATATACGTCATACAATAATCACACCAGATATATGTCATACAATAATCACACCATATATACGTCATACAATAATCACACCAGATATACGTCATATTGTAATCAGACTAGACATCTGTCATACAATAATCACACCAGATATATGTCATACAATAATCAGACTAGACATACGTCATACAAAAATCACACCAGATATATGTCATACAATAATCACACCAGATATATGTCATACAGTAATCAGACTAGACATCTGTCATACACTAATCACACCAGATATATGTCATACAATAATCAGACTAGACATCTGTCATACAATAATCACACCAGATATATGTCATACAATAATCAGACTAGACATCTGTCATACAATAATCACACCAGATATATGTCATACAATAATCAGACTATACATATGTCATACAAAAATCACACCAGATATATGTCATGCAATAATCACACCAGATATACGCCATACAGTAATCAGACTAGACATCTGTCATACAATAATCAGATTAGACATATGTCATACAAAAATCACACCAGATATATGTCATACAATAATCACACCAGATATACGCCATACAGTAATCAGACTAGACATCTGTCATACAATAATCACACAAGATATATGTCATACAATAATCAGACTAGACATCTGTCATACAATAATCACACCAGATATATGTCATACAATAATCAGACTAGACATATGTCATACAAAAATCACACCAGATATATGTCATACAATAATCAGAACAGACATCTCTCATACAATAATCAGAACACACATTTTTCGTACAATAATCAAGCCAGACATCTGCCATACAATAAGACAGACATATATCTAAAACAATCAGAACTTACTGCTCTCTGGCTATACGTTGGCCTTCTTTCAGTGACACCCATTGAATATTCTTCGTCCAGCCTGCAATAGAAATGCCGTAGTCACATGAAGTAATACACAACACTACCATCACAATAGCAGCCAATGAACAACTCAGTCCAGTTGTTCAGATAATACAATACTGTGATCCAGTTCTCCACTGTGTAAACTAGGGGCAGGGTGTTTGTAATGTCTCACTACACATTGTATGCAGAACAAATTTGAAAAATGAAGTACATGACGTCATCAAAATGTGCTCCAGGGGCCACCGTGAAGCAATATGCAGCGAATGGCTGTCGTCTGCTCGAGTAATTCTTTGCACTCCAAACAGAAAGTTGGTGGTTGAACAAGTGTTTCGAAATGGCGGTCGAGACACTATGATGGTTGTTCAAAAATGTGTAACAAAATTTCCTGATAAACAACCTCTTCATCGCATTACGGTTAGAAATTTGTCGAATAATTGCCTTGCTATAGGCAATGTGGAAGATGTTCCGCATTCTGGTAGGCCTACTGTGTCTGAAGACAAATGTCTAGATATCCAACACAGAATGCTGAAAAGTCCAAGGAAAGTGTCGCAACAAGTGAATGTTTCAGTGAGCACAGTGCATAAAATTCTTAAACAACGATTACATTATCATCCATACATAATTTCTGTTGTTTCTGAAATAAAAGAGTGAAAATCAATCCAGAGTCAATTACTCCACGTGGTTTCAAGCATTTTTTAGCTAAAGAGGACGAATGAATCCTCGATGTAACATTCTTCTCTGATGAGGCATATTTCATCTATCTGGATATGTTAATAGCCCAAACAATTGTATTTGGAGCACTTTTAATCCCAATGTATTGCATGAAGCGGCTCTATACGATGAGAAAATTGGAGCATGGTGTGCCGTCAGTAGAATACGTTTTATTGGACCAATTTTCTTCAACAAAACTATAAATGTCGATCGGTACCATACTGGCATTCTGGAACCTTTTTTTTTAGAACAGCTGAATGAACATGAAATTGAAGAAGCGTGGTTCCAGAAAGACGGTGCAACTGCACACACAGCTAGAGCATCACTGCGTTTGTGTTTGGAAGAAATTTGTATGACGTCATGTACTTCACTTTACAAATTTGTTCTACATACAAAGTGTAGTGAAGCCTTACAAACACCCGTATTTAACCGTGATCTAGCTAACATTTATCTGGGGTTTCTCCCCTCGTCTGCACTCTATGGGTGAAACAGTTGCCTATTTGTTTTAATCAGATAATGTCTCTGCCACATTCTGTAGGTGACACTTGCCACCCCTCCACTTAGCGCCGATCAATCTATACAAATATGGTTCTAGCACCACATGCCAATGCGTCCTTTTACTTGTTATACATATTACACATATTTGAATACTAAGACAATAAGACTCAAACAGTACATTGCACGATTCATGGCTTGGCATATTTCCCTGCATTTCGTCAGGTACATACTGCAGAAATCACACAACATAACTTAAAGTAATTAGATGCAGCGAAATATGCCAGGCAAAAAAAATGTGCAATCTATTTTTTTTGTGACTTCGTTATTCAAATTCATTACGGGGAAAACAATGTTTTGAATATTTGTAATAGTTACTCTATAGTGGATCTGTTTTTCTTAATTACTTCTGCCGTAAGAGAGTTAGTTGATACATAAACTAACGCTATCCTGGTTATTACTTTAGCAGACCTTAGCTTATCCTTACCCACGGTGTTATCTTAACGTCTTCTTATGCAAACATTTATTACTTTACAGTAAGCTTCCTGTAATAGATAGACTTAAAGGGAAAACTACCTACAACAGAACGAGCTATTATTGGGTCATTGTTTATGGTAGGAGATGTTTCTACACTATTGTGTATAGTAGAAATATGGACCCTGAAAACAATTATGCACTTTTTTCCCAACTGAGTTTGTAGAAGATTGGGTAATTTCTTGGGTGAAAACAAAGCCGTACATAGAAGATTTAGATTTAGAACAAATCAATTTAGAATCGCTCCGCTGAAGGAAATTATTATGAAAAAGATAAGGTATTTTGGTAATAGCAAACGACATGACAATCTACTGAAAAGCATACTGGAGGGAAACTTATGACAAAAGAGCTAAATTGCATCAAAAATAAAAATGGGCAGACAACATCAACATTGGGCCAGGAGACAGCCTAACAGAGTCGACAACGAAGCCCTGGGAAAGAAACTGCTGGAGATCCATTGACGTCAACCTTCATTGTGGAAATTACACTGGATGATGATGAAACATTTACAGCGATTATTTTCATTAATACGATAGTCCTTTATCGCCGGGATAAATTAGGTGAAGAAGCTAAGCAAGAAGTGAGATGGACTGACTTACAGCAGTACTATCTTCCTACACCACCTCATCCCCGACATAGAAAACGTTTCGTCTGATTAAAGCTTAGAACCAGCTGTATTGCAACACAGGCAAATCCCCAGGCGTCAAATCTTCTTTAGTAGAGGATGAAATACGTGCATATTATAAAGACTATTCCTGAGGTGCAATAATTGTGCTCACAATTGCACATACAATGCAGGTTCTCATTCAAATTTTCTTATGTAGCATAAATTGTCATTTTCGCCACAACTACTCATCGAGCAACGTGTGGGTAATCTAATATAGTAAAAAATCCTGTTTCTGTCTCCCGTATTGAATACACTGTTTCCTTCTGTGTCATTTTGAATAACGGTGCGAAGTTCTGTTGAGTAATGTATCATCTGCTCTACCATCTTTGCCTAATTCTGCTTTCGCGCTCTTGTCTTAGAAGACACTGCAGTAGTAAACGTGTCACAAACTGACCCCATAAGTTTCCCTATGCCCATTGGGTTGGAGTCTGCTGACATTGCAATACCTAAAACCTGAGGAGGAAACATGACCAACCTCGATCTAACCCCAGCCAACCCATAAATGATGTGCTAAATCATGATCTGGTTACTGCCTAAAAGAGCCTCTCAGCAGACGTGAAGTTCTAGAATCAGTCTCGCACACCCCGTCGTTTCTGGATGTGGAGAAGGGATGAAGAGCATTGCAACACTTTTCGTGGAGAAAAACTTTTGGTATCTAACGCCTGGTTGGGGGGAAGTCTCTACACCGGACTTCCTCAGATAGAAACAAGCCGCCACAGTGCTCAAACAACCTGAGCGGCAAATCATATGTCTGGCTTAAGGGTTAAAACTCAGCCTTTCATTGGATTCACAGCCAACCAATCAGCACGATCAATCACATCGTCTGCTAATGCCATAGTAATCGCCTGCTGGATCCCTACACATTCAAATATATCTCGGTAATAAAGAGATGAGGATTGATTAAAGAAAGCAGCAAGACAGCGACAATAAGTTGCTGTTACCAATCACAGTTCTTGGCAACAAAACATCGCTGAGCAGCTGTGATACCATCAACACAATGAGAAAAAAGTGTAATAATTTCTGCCAATGATCACATCAAATACCTTACAGGAAGGTACCCAAATATGTTTATGTTTCACACTACTACAACCTACTGCCCTACAACTATTGGTGCTTCTGCTGCGGCTACTAACTACTCCTACAACTACTATTACTACTACTACTACTACTACTACTACTACTACTACTACTACTACTACTACTACTACTACTACTACAACTGCTGCTGCTGTTGCTACTTCTACTACCACTTCTAGGGGTGGGGGTTGAGTGGTCTCCAGGTATAGTGTCCGTCTCGAGTGCTGGAGGTCCCGGGTTCAAGCCGGGGTGAGGGCCGGGATGTTTTTCACGTGGTCTTCTAGTAACTAAATTTCCCCTGCTCTCTGGGTAGTGAGATCGGACGCCCGTGTGTATTGTTGCGCACGTAAAAAATCCCTTGGCAGTTGGAAACCGAAAAAGAGTAGCCTAACGGCGTTGCCCGGGCAAATTTTTAAGTTAACAATCGACCCAATGTATTTCAGGATCCTCGCCAGTGCTACGGAGTTCGTGCACTGAGCTGAGATTCTCTAGACTCAGTCTTGAGTTAGGAGCAGAACAGAGCACTTATGGCTTACACCTATGTGCCGTGATGTTGATCCATCGACTAAACTAAACTAAACTAAACTACCGCTTCTGCTGCTACTCCTTCTGCTAACTTTGGTACTTTTGCTTTCTTTCACCCCAAACAAACTTTGCCAGCTATATTTAGAGTCACCAGCTATATTTAGCGCCGACGGTGATCTCCTCTCTGTTCGGGTGGAGTGCGTGTCAGTGCGTTTCAATTTCACCCACACCACAGTGTTGTTTCTTTGGACTGTGGCAACCGTTTCTGTCTCCCTTCGATCCTCATTTGCATCGGTCCTGCAATCACTTTCCGGTTAGGGTTAGGGTTAGGGGGTAGGGTTAGGGTTAGGGTACACATACTAACCCTAACCCTAATCCTAATCTTACCCCCTAACCCTAACCGGAAAGTGAAAGAATAGCGCACCACCGCCGCCGCATAGAATTGCGCACCGAGCTACGGCGCAACACACGGAAACCCCCTGAATGTTCGGCGCAACACAGGGAACCCCTGGATGTGACGTCATACCCTGGGATTCCCTTTTGTTTGGGGTGATTGATTGATTGATTGATTGATCTAGGAACCGACATCACAGCATTCGGGACATTCCCATAATGCGCTCCGTCCCCATCCTTAGCAACCAGCGAAGAGTTCCATCACTAATAGTTCCAGTAGCAATCTGATTATATGTCCGTCTCGCCTTTCCTCTGAGCGTCGAGCGTCGGCCAGATCCCCTCGTCACTCCTCGCTGCCTCATTCTAACCAGACTATGGTGATCCATTTGTTTGGGGTGAAAGAAAGCAAAAGTACCCTAACTTTTGTTGTTTGTTTATAGAATTAAACTATGTTGATCACCGGGTCAGTATTTAATTTAAAATGGAGTAGCTAATCAGGATTAGCTGTGTAACTGATCGTGTAACCAAGGAACACACATATCTCTGCAGCATGATCGCCTATGTATCTAAAGTGTATCCTAGGAACATGCGTATCCCTGCAGCATGATTGGTTTTGTTCCTGATATTGTCAGCAAAGAACACACTTGTTCCTGGAGGATTATCTGCTCTGTTCCTGGTTACCAAGTAGCATGCAAGATCACAACTTACACAGTAGCCAGACCAGGTTTTGAAGCGAGAGGGGGTAATGGGACGAAACTGGGAAACTTGGAAACTTGGAAAGAAGACACCAAACAGGACACTTTATGATAGGGGATACGTTCTAACAACTAGTTCGTCTAGGTTTCTCCATTGAAGAAATCATGACTGTTTAGCAGTGTTTATTGCCAGCTGTGTACACATCTCCAAAAAAAAAAAAGTGTCTGCCTCTTGTTAATAATAATAAAATCCATTTTTAAACAAAATCCTCAACAACTGAACGCATTTTAAAAAAAAAAACAAGGTCAACAACGAAAGTCCTGGTGTGAGACCATCAAAGAATTGCACGAACATGGTAAGCCTGCTGTCATACATATCGTTGAGAATAAAGATCAATGGAAAAATCTGAGTGCGGATGCTGCATCTTGACTAAGCCCCACAATGGGGATTTCGGGCTGATCTGATTCTGATCAGATGGGATTACCGACATGCAGTATCGTATGGGACAAAATAAAAACCATCAAGGACAAACAAATGTTACTATTGTGCCTGTAGATCACAGCTTAAATTGCTTAAAATAGAGCGGGATTAACAACAACACGAAGTAGTCACCTTTGACATGATCCGCTGCCGCAGACAGAGTGCCAAATATGGCATCCGTGGCAAGCGAAAGGAGAGATGATGCCATGGCCGATATTGTTGCTTGCACAGTGTTGGTCGACCAAAGATTCCTGTTGGACAGCAGTGACCTTCTCCAGTTGGGATAGTCTTCCCAGTGCACCTAGATGAAAACAAATGTCCAATGCTACGTCCAGCAGTGAATGGGAAATCTGTGATTTTACCGCTTTACAGCATCTGTGGTGCTTGGCCCTGGTGTACGCTATCTGACGCAATTCTTGTTCATTGTTGCTGTACGACGCCAAGTTAAAAACGTCATCACAGGCAATGTTGACAAATAGAGCAGAGTGTCTTTGAGATTAGCTAAAATCCTGCAGGAAATCAACACGTGCCTATGACGTTAACAAAACATGGAAATAGCAATTGTTGGAAATATAAATGTTAGAGGCCGCTGTAGACATCACAAATATATCGACCGTTGGGGAACCACTGAGGCCCATAAGGTAACACGAACAATAAATTAACAGACCATGTATTCTTCTTCAATAAATTAACAGATTCTTCTTCTTCTTCTTCTTCTTCTTCTTCTTCTTCTTCTTCTTCTTCTTCTTCTTCTTCTTCTTCTTCTTCTTCTTCTTTTGTATCGCCAAGAAAATCCACAAAGGACAGACAGGAAAGAAAAATGAAACATGTAGACAAGAAAATAAAGTCTGGTGACTGTTACAATCTCAAAGAGAATATGAGGAAAACAAACCGCCACACCCTTAGAGAATACTAATAACATAGCCGTGTGCTAACGTTAGGAGCAGTGAGCATCTAAAACGGCACTATGAAATATATAAAAGGGCGCTCCGAATGCTCATAAAATCTCCAACAAGGAGCAAACGCTGCAGGGGACTTCTGACCCTTCCCCAAGTGTTTCGGTCCATTCTACCCTTAACCATCTGCAAATCTAACCATTAGAGAACTCCTGTTTGCGGACGACCAAGCACTAATAGCAAAATCAGAAGCTGAATTACTAGACCACGTGAATAGTCTAAACGAAATGTGTAGGGAACATGACATGACAATTAGCACAAGCAAAACAGAGGTAATGACTATAACTAAAGAAGAGCAAACAACAACAATTCACCTAAACGAACATCCCTTGAAACAAGTAAAGAGTTTCAAGTACCTAGGAAGTATAATATCATCAAATGGCAGATAAGAAGACGAGATCGAAAATAGGTGCAATAAAGCAAATCAACTCATTGGACAAATGACACCAATACTAAAGAACAAACATGCATCAATAACTACTAAAAACGCACTTCACAACACAATCTTCCTACCAACTCTATGCTACCAATGCCAAACCTGGACAATGACAGAAAAAGAGAAAAGAAAAATCACAACAACAGAAATGAGGTTCCTGAGAAGAATACTCAACGTATCAAGAAGAGATAAGATCAGAAATGAAGAAATCAGGTAAAGCAGCACTAGATTTTATTAGAAAGAAGCAAGTCAAATGGTTTGATCATGCAAGTAGGTTACCAGTCAACAGCATACCACAACAAGCAATGATGTACAGACCAGATGGAAACAGAGGAAGAGGCCGACCACGTAAACGTTGGACGGAGGGAATAGCAGAGTCCATGGGAATATCGATATATGAAGCCCATAATCGGGCACTCTCACGAAGTTTATACTTCACCTCGACACCGCAAGGTACAAGAGGAACATGATGAGATGATGAGATGAGACTCTCTAGGGGCGGGCCCGTCCGGGTCATGACTCTGGGCGTCTTTGCCCTGCCGTGGTGACGTTCGGTCATATTCGCTGTCCCTGTTGTTGTGCTTGTCCCTTCGCTGTTACCATGTCCATTCTCAAGCATTCAATCCCTCGGTGAGGAGAGTCCGTGCAGCCTGTGCTTGCCCTTAGCACGTGTGGTCGTGGCGAGCCAACTTCTTCCCCAGCCACGGCCTCTATCGCCTCCATTCGTCTCCGTTGTCGTGTTCCTCCCTCGTGCCCCGTTGACGGCGCCGCACTCTTAATAGGAAGCTGGTTCTTCCTTTACGTTCCTGGACCCACCTCTTGGTCTCTGCAGCTGAGTGAGTGAGACTTACGGACGATTACTGCTATGTTATGGAGGTTGGACTTCGGCCGACATTTACATAGTTTGACTGCACTCAGATTCACCACCCACGTTCGGAGGAAAGGCTAAAGATCTGACACGAGACGTTGCAAGTTCGTGGTCTTCGATGAGAGATTGTTAGCAGTCGTGCAGTTACCGCTTCTAATCATACTAGTTCCGAGACGCATCCCACTTCAGGTTCCGTCAAATCCATAGCCAGCACGAGGCCTTTTCAGCTGCCGCACACAGTTGTTTTTGGCCCGAGTTCTTGCTTGTCCTTGCCCATTCGCTTCAGCACTTCATGCACAGAGTGGGAGACTAGACCTTTGGCGCCTACCTCTACGGCGAACAGCCTGACGGTGTACTCTTCCCGTTTAAGACTTGCGACCATGTCCTCGTACAGTGGAACCTCGCTTAACGAGCATAATTCGTTCCAGAATATTACTCGTAATGCGAAACACTCGTTAAGCGAAACAGTTTTCCCATACAAATTAATGTAAAATACGATAATGCATTCCATGCCGAAACAATACTCAAAATATTTTGTATAACGTTTATTCAAAGAAAATTATACATACATTATTAAGGAGCGTGATTCATCTTCCTCTTCTATCGCGGAATGAACGAACCTGGAATGAGAATTCGATTTGTAGAGAACAAAAAAAAAAATTGAAATAATTAATTTACAATTTATAATACAAATCCCGTATGTTGCCGGGGCCCATAAGGGAAGCAAAGAATAGCAACACTGCAGCCTACCACGCATGTCGTAAGAGGCGACTACGGAGGCTTGATGGTTCCGTTGCCCTGCTACTGAGTGAGTGCGTGGCGCGACACTGTGAGCTGTGAGTTTCATGTGAAATGCTTTTGAATCTGCCCGAGGTTGTTTGGAACGTGACTGCATGTTCGGAGCGATGGCGGATGGCTATGTCCCAGAGTTGACCGGTTTTTGCCTTATGCAGAAATGCGTGGCTGCTGGGCTTCTGATTGACTGCCACTGCCATCGACAATGAACTGTATTTCGTGAACTGTGTGGGTGAACATCTAGGAAACATCCAGATGAGAAAATGACTGCCGATTCCATCGGAGATGAACTGGGTGTTTCGTGGGGGACTATTGTGTTGACATTCTGGCGGCGGCATTACGCACAGTATATATGTGCGGGCTGTTGTTTGTCGAGACTCCTGTCTTTTCCACTTTTCACATTGGGCAGTGAGGAGCATTTTGTTGATATTCACTGGCACAGGAACGGAGCATAATGGGGACGACCCGTTGCTGTGAAGTTGGAACTGCGACTAACTAACTAACTAACTAACTAACTAACTAACTAACTAACCTAATTCTTTTTTACTAGAAAGCTGTCTAGAGAAATTTGGTTTTGCCGACGCTTCAGAATTTGGTGGAAATGCGACACAGCATTATCATTAAATAAATTAGTAGCTCTCAATAGCCACTGCCTTATTAGGGTGATGGTTCTCAATGTACGATGCAACAGTTTCTCATATTTTATTTTAAAATATATGTCGTCCCTGGGGTGAGGGGAATCAACATCGACATCCTTTTAACCCAATATCACTATCTTGAGGATCTTCTTGATTTCTGTCCACAAAATCCCGCCGATCCCTGGATCCCCCCCCCCTCTCTCTCTCTCTCTCTCTCTCTCTCTCTCTCTCTCTCTCTCTCTCTCTCTCTCTCTCTCTCTCTCTCTCTCGCTCTCTCTTCTCTCTCTCTCTCTCTCTCTCTCTCTCTCTCTCTCTCTCTCTCTCTCTCTCTCTCTCTCTCTCTCTTTTATTACTGTATCAAGCCCCCCTCTCATTCTTTTCCCAAAACACACTAAAGAACACTGGCTCTAACAAAACAACAATTTAGTTTAATAGAGAAAAGTGTTATGTATGTGCAAAGTGTCTGAGTAGAATGTCTGTCGTATAATCTAGTGTGTATGCAGAATCAGACCGAACAGCCAAGGAGCACAGTCTGCTTCATCATCGTACTGGCCACACCACAACACCATATCAGGGACAGAAAACCTCACCCAAGTGATGTGTCTCTCAGGCCAAGTGTCGACTTCTTCAGATAGCTCGTGAACACTCTGGAGGCTTGGTCTTCAATAGTGGAAACAGTCCAATATTGATCACCATTCTAACACACACAGTGTAACTATTCTGTTCATTAAATGTTCTGTGATCAGAGAATCCTACAAATATTATTAATGTCACTTTGGAAAACCTAAATGTTCGTATGTCACTTTTTGTAAGATTTTCCCAATGTTAACACACAATGTTACTGTTCCAGGTAGTTATATCTACTAGTGTTCCTGGTACAAGTGTTATTTTCAGTGTCCTGAATTTATTGTGATGTAAACTATCACTTTAGAAACACACTTATAATCATCATGTCCTGCTCAGCAGAGGCCAGGTTCCTGCAGACCATCTGGGTTATGGGCCCAGTGCAAAAGCCTCTCAGTAAACTCTGCCTTCAATACTCGAGCCAACACTTTCTATGACTTTGTTGCTAGCTTCTTGGTAGAATAACGTGGAACAATACAGTGGAACCTGTTGAATAGAGAATAAGAAGATCTAGCCGACTTCTGCCCAGACATTCCGTCTATCACATCAAAGGCTGGCTACCGCCTTGCAGACGGATGGCGCTATAGTCCTCCTCGAGCAACAACATATTAAAGAAATGCCGACTGTGTGTAGACATTTGGCGCGACTTTCTGTCATCGATCGAAACCTTCAAGTTTTTAATGTGACAGTGGTTTGCTGTTACCTTTTCCTCCTCCTCGGACAAACTCTCCTCCACAACTTCTTGCTATGAAACACAATATAATTCCATAAGCTCTTCGGTGGTCAGCTCTTGGTTATGCTCGTCGATATCTTCGTTACCCACCTCCAGTCCCATGATCTTGGCCAAAGACACAATCTCGTTGACTACAGGAACCACCGGTACTGTCTCAAACCCCTCAAAGTCACATTCGACAACGCCCTCCGGCCAAAGCTTCTTCCAAGCAGAAGTGAGGGTTCTCATGGTAACCCCTTCCCAGGCCTTTTCGATCATCTTGAGGCAGGCAACGATGTGGGAGTGATATTTCCAAAACCTCTCTGAGAGATTGGTCCCTTCAGTCACTTCAAAACAACGCTCGAAGAGCGCTTTAGTGTAGAGCTTCTTAAAGTTAGAAATAACCTGCTGGTCCATAGGCTGGAGTAACGGAGTAGTGTTGGGAGGCAGAAACTGGATCTTGATGTTGCAGGCGCACAATCCGGGACTTCCCCTCCCCTCGTCACTCGTTATGCGAAACGTCACTCGTTCAGCAAATCATTTTGTTTTTTACAGTTTATTTTGCTCGTTATGCGAATTACTTGTTATTAGAGGTGCTCATTAAGCGAGGTTCCACTGTACTTCTTCATTTTGTACGTATGCTGCTCCTCAATATTTGACGGTCAACTCAATCAGCGTTAGCCACTTGGCTGACGAGGAGTTAAGTACGATGTCAGGTCGCCAGCCAAACTTTCGGATCACCTCAGGGTATTAGCCGCAGCCCTTTAGATCCACGGTCAGTTCCCTGTCCCTCGCACCATCGAAAATGGTCGGAAGCGGCAAATCGTCAGTTTTACCTTCGTTGTGCCCAGCTCGGACGAAGGAAATCTCTGTCGGCCTCGGCCTGGTCCCCTCTTTGTTCGCATTCATTCTGGCTACATCCACTATGACTTTTGTTGTGTCGCCACGTAAATCGGCCTTGGGTCAGGGCAACCTTACACGCGGACAATACATGTTCTGCTGTCTGAACCTTTTTAACCCGTGTACAGAGGGGACAGAACAGGTCGGTGGCTCCCCCCCCCCCCCCCCGACAAGTTGGCAGCTGATGGCAAGACATTGTAGAGGGATCGGACGACGAAACGCGCAGTGGTGCCATGCGCCAAATGTCATTCCAGGTAAGAGATCTCTGCACTACCTCTTCCCATGATATCAATTGGGCCTTCTGCACCTGTTGGGCAGCCTTTCGGACTCTTTCGTCATCTTCCCTCTTGCGGATCTCCTTAACCACGAGGTCCCTGTGTTCCTTGGACCACATCGGATCATTGTTTTGGAAGCCGAACACCTTTCCTATCCGACTGGGTGTGGCCCATAACCTCCTTCAGCTGGAGTGTTGCTTCTTCGAGCGCGCTGACGACTTTCCACTTCCTTCCCGTTCTCAGGGCGAGAACTGAGGCACTAACCGTTACATCCGGAGAATCGCGCAGCAACATCCCGAGTCTGGTTTTTCCGGTTTTGAACTCTTCCATGAGGGGCGGGAACGGGAGGACGAGCTTACTCTGTTTGGAATACAGTGCGACAGTCGTAAGGCATGTTTGTCTTCCACGCCACTTTCTTATATACCTGCTTATCTTTCCCTCCATGGCGCTCACTTTGGTCGTGCCTATATCATATATCAGCAGCGACCACAAGAGTCTCGGAATAAGCATGAATCGGAGGCACCAGTTCTTGAATATGCCTATCAGCCTGGTTTTATCGATGGTACCCAGATCTTTCGTCAGCATTTCTTGCATCTCTACCACCGCGTTCTTGTCCGTCAGGGTTGAGTCGTACACACGACCGAGACACTTTACGGGTGCTTCTAACACCGTGGGAATCGCTTGTCCGGCAATCACGAACAACCTTTCCGCCGCTTTACTCTTCACCATCGATAGACTTCTCGATTTCTTAGGTTTGAAACTCATCTTGCGCCAGTGAACTAGATCGTCTAGTCTGAGGAGGATGCTGCGAGCATCACTCTCCTTCGGTGTCAGGATTGTCGTATCGTCCACAAAGGCCTTCAGCGGCGGAATGTTTTTCCCCTCGCTGAGTTTCGGACCGTGTGCGTAGCCGGATGCCGCATCCAGGATGACCGGCGTGGCCATGACAAATAATAAAGGCGAAATCGTACATCCCATGGCAATACCCACCTGCAGGTCGATCCATCTGGTCGTGAACGTTTTGGTCGAGAAACGAAGAGAGAAGCCCGAGAAGTACAGCACAGGCATTTCCGTGATGTTCTCGGGCACGTGATAACGCGTGAGTGCATGCCACAACCAACAGCTGGTGGGGCTCTGACCCATACGCGTTGGCCAGATCCAACCATATCACGTGGAGTTCCTCCTTCTTCGTCTTCGCTATCTGGATAGCTTCCCAGATCGCGGTGCCGTGTTCGAGACAACCGGGGACACCAGGTCCCCCCTCCCCCCCCCCCTCCTTTCTGAACCGCTGTCTCTACGTGCTTGTTCTCCATCAAGTATTTCGTGATTCGGCTGGCCATGACCGAGAAGAATATCTTCCCCTTGACGTTCAATAGAGAGATCGGCCTGAATTGGGCAATAGTGGCTGGGTTTTGCTCTTTGGGAATGTAGATTCCATTGGCTTTCTTCCACTCCGTGCAAATGCGCTTGTGTGTCCACGCGGATCTCAGTATCCGGTATAGCTTCTTAAGACATTCGGGCACATCTTATATGTAAGGCACACCGATGGGCCCCGGTGCTGACTTGCCTCTTGCTTTCTTAACTACCCCAACTACCTCGCTCCACATCGGAGGCCTGGCATTGAGCTCCACAATTGGTTGTTCCGGGCATTTGAGCCCTTCGATTTCTCTGAGTGGGGCGTCCCGCTGGGCATCGGAGTACGTCGTCACGAGGTGATTCTCTAGCTCCTCTTTGCTGACACTGAGGATGCCGGATCGCGGCTGCTCAAACAAGTCCAGTGCAAACTCGTATGGTTCCCGGAAGAATATCTCACGTTCCTTCCGGGTTTTCCGCCTGTACCTGCAGCCTTTCCGTTCGGGATAGTCATTGTGCCTGGCTTTCAGATGTTCTGGTGCTTTTTTAAACCGTTTCGGAGCGGCATTCTTCTGTTTCCTTACTTCCCCCAACAGTCTCTGCCGCCTGGTCTTCTGAGGAGTAGTTGCTTCCTTCTTCTCGTTGCTACCAAACTGAATCAGCGAGTGGAGGTAGACAATCTCTCTGAACTTTAACAACTTCTCATCAATCGATTTGTCTTTTAGTTCTTCCTCTAAAACACGGCACAACGTGTCATCTAATAGTGCCCACTCTGCCTTTCTGGTGGCATTAGGGAACTTGATCATCACCCTGAGACTCTCGGAAGGTTGCTCGGGTGCGTCACAGGTGACCTCGACTTGAGTCTTCTCAGCACTGTAGGGTTCTCCCTGGCTGAGGTCTTCTTGTGTCATATCCTGTTCCCAGTAGCACTACCGTGCCTCATGTGACGCACTCTCGCACTTCTTACGTCAAGCGTGAATTCTCATTCCCAGGAAGGTGGCGAAGCTTTTACCACAGACGCATGGCCAGTCGTTGGACTGAAATCATGGTCGATTGGACGGATAGGGTCGTCACCATGTGGTCGCCAATGGATCCTTCATTCTCTCTCACCCCCCCCCCCCCCCTTTTTCGGAGGATCCAGGGGACATTTACTCTTACTTTTACTTTGTGTCGCGACAAGGATATTATACAGCATTAGGGGTTGTCAGCAGTGGCGTCACTGGGGTTGGTGTCACCCAGTGCGGTAAACTCTTGGTTTCACCCCTCTAGACTTTCACCATGGTCTTCTTCTGAGTGTTCCTGTACCATATATAATCGCATATAGTCATATAGTAATGTTTGTAAAATAAGTCAAAAAGTTAATAAGGACATAAGAAAGAAAACAAATTGAACAATATAACTTCAATACTTCAGGTAAAACATAAATAAAGAACTTCGACAAACTCGGTCAAAGTTAAATTTTTGTTATTTTGCTATGTCTGCTTTGTCAAATTTGCAATTTTTTTATTTTGGTGTCACCCCTTGATGGTGTCACCCGGTGCGGCCCGCACCCCCCGCACCCCGCTAGTGACGCCCCTGGTTGTCAGCCTGGTCTGCTGTCGGCCCCACCGTTTCACCGGTGGAGCCAGTTCCACCACTGCGCTGCAGCGGCGCTCTCTCTTCCCAGAGTGCCCTCCGTCTCTCCGGATGTCTGATGGACTGACCATAAGTTAGTCATAAAAACTCCGCCGCGAAGCAAACACGGAAGGGTGCTTCTGATCGTCAGAAGCGTACCCCTTCCCCAAGTGTTTCCTTTTATGATACAAGTTAACTAGGCGCTAGGGACGCAGAGGTGTTTCCAAGGCACCAGGGCCGGGTTATATACTGGCCAAGACCTATTGACGCGTCCTCGTCGAGCGTCCTGGGCAACAGGTCCCTTCGGGGTCCTGGCTAAAGTCAGTAGGATCGCCGATTCCTCCGAAGTCGGAGAGTGTCTGCCTGTACGGCGAGGAACCACCAGTCTGCACACCAATAAGCCAGACATGGGACAACGGATACTCACGCAAAACTCAGGTCCTGTATGACATCACACTGATGTTGGACAACAGGATGCCTTCATCCGACATACAGGACTTCGCGTTGGAGCTCAAGCCAACGAACACAAGCAAGCAAGCAAGCAACTAGGCGCTACTTTTCAAACAAAAAATGGCTCAGTAGGAGCCGTCTCCGCCCCCCCCCCCCCCCCACATTCCCAGCTAGATACACCATTGGGTGATATTCTAATATTCTAACAGACTACAAGAAAACCAATCCCCCCAAATATTGTCTTATCCATTGTTGTCATAGCCCAACAGAGATGACAACCTCTAAATGAAATACAATTAAAGAGAACAAAGGTGAAACAAATATTGTTGCGAATGCTGGCCCTTTCAACCCACAATGACTGACATTTTCAATGTAAAAATTAATGGGGAATACAGCATCAAGGGCATACAGTTTTTGTTTGAAAAAGATCATAATCGGTAAACAAAGTGATTATTCGCAGCGCTCTGCGAATAATACTGAACGTTATTCACAGTCGCGGCTGGTCACCTGACGTTTACGACCATCAACGATTGGTACGTCACGTGACGTTTATGTTCGAAAATGGCGAGAAAAAGGAGCATAAAGACAAATTATGGTTCCTCTAGTATTAGTAGTAGTAGTAGTAGTAGTAGTAGTAGTAGTAGTAGTAAGTAGTAGTAGTAGTAGTATTAGTAGTAGTAGTAGTAGTAGTAGTAGTAGTAGTAGTAGTAGTAGTAGTTCGAAAATGGCGAGAAAAAGGAGCATAAAGACAAATTATGGTTCCTCTAGTAGTAGTAGTAGTAGTAGTAGTAGTAGTAGTAGTAGTAGTAGTAGTAGTAGTAGTAGTAGTAGTTCGAAAATGGCGAGAAAAAGGAGCATAAAGACAAATTATGGTTCCTCTAGTAGTAGTAGTAGTAGTAGTAGTAGTAGTAGTAGTAGTAGTAGTAAGTAGTAAGTAGTAGTAGTAGTAGTAGTAGTAGTAAGTAGTAGTAGTAGTAGTAGTAGTAGTAGTAGTAGTAGTAGTAGTAGTAGTTCGAAAATGGCGAGAAAAAGGAGCATAAAGACAAATTATGGTTCCTCTAGTAGTAGTAGTAGTTCGAAAATGGCGAGAAAAAGGAGCATAAAGACAAATTATGGTTCCTCTAGTAGTAGTAGTAGTAGTAGTAGTAGTAGTAGTAGTAGTAGTAGTAGTAGTAGAAGTAGTAGTAGTAGTAGTAGTAGTAGTAAGTAGTAAGTAGTAGTAGTAGTAGTAGTAGTAGTAGTAGTAGTAGTAGTAGTAGTAGTAGTAGTAGTAGTAGTAGTAGTAGTAGTAGTAGTTGTAGTAGTAGCTGTTGTTGTTGTTGTAATACAGGATTACAGGAAAGTATGCAATCTTTCGAATAACGGTCCCAAATTATTTATTGTAAAAAGTGTCCCTTGTAGGGCCTCATTAGTTGATATAATAAAAAATATTAAATATATAGAACTGAGATTGAAATAAAGAATCATATAATTGAATATGTTGTCGATCACTTCCGGCTGAGTGTGTGGTGGACTGCTAGACCAATCGATTGGTGCAAATAAATGTTTCTGGGCCTGGAGGGCCCTCACTGTCGTCGGTGTGTATATCCAAATCTTGTATTACACAAGAAATCCTTGTTGGTCATGCGTGGAAGTACACTTATTTCTGCAGCGACGCGCTGTCGTCATTTGGAGGTGACTGGTTCGAATCCCGGTCGGTAGCTATAGCTTTCAAATTGTATATTGTCTAGTGAGCCCTCTAGTCTCTACTTCTTCTTCTCCTTCTGTGAGTGCCAAACAATACTATGTGTGTTTATTTATGTAACATATCCATATCCTGTGCTACTCGTCTTACCATGTGTATGTTCCACCTGTCTGCTCTCATCTTGTAGTAAACGCCACGCGACCAGCCGTGACTGTGAATAACGCTCAGTATTATTCGCAGCGCATTGCGAATAACGCCTCCCATCGGTAAATCAGGGCCAAAGTCAAAGGTTTTATGGTTCATGCAATTTGCAATAAGGGACAGCTGTCAATAGCTAATTACAATAATAGTGTCAATTATTTTTTGTACAAGTAAAAATAAATAAATAAATAAAACACTTGAATTTCAGACAGTTTACTGGCATGTTTCCTCGTCTCATGCGTAGGCAAACTATTTAAGAGGTGAAATGTGAAATTAAGAATCATCAGTGCACTCCGGACACTCCCACACACGCTCTGTCTTCAGTAGCCAGCGAAGTGTCTCCACGCTGATGGCACCAGTGGCAGCCTGAATACACGTCCGCCTACGTTTTCTTCTACGCGCTGAGTATCGCCCAGATCCTCTAATACCGCTCACTGAATTAGTCCCTCCAGGTCCGTTCACAAATGATTGCCCTCGTTCACGATCAATTTATTTTTTAAAAACTGTTTGTTACATCGTTATGAAATTTTTCCTGCGTCTTATATTTACCACCACCCAAGGAATATGTCTTAGAAAGTTCCAAAGGCAACTAACATCATGGAAAGCGGCAACTTTTCTTTGATTTTTTTGGCGAAAATAAAGTGAATTCACGCTAACAAACTTGTTTTACAGTAATGCACGTCAATTCGGGTGACGACACAGGCGTATTCATATTCGTATGGAAGTGGGTGCAATGTGTAATATTAGTAAAGACAGGGAATTTATCGAAATGGCATCGAAATGGAAATGGACAGGAAAGTAGAAGGAATATAGTTCTTACCTTATTTTTCATTTCCTTCTTGTTTCTTCAGCTACTGGTTAATAATGTGTACACAAGGAGTCATGATACTAGGATGTATGTAGCTTTTTATATGGAGTTCGTAAAGCTCCCAAACAGCTGTGCGTTAATGTGCGGATGGGGTGACCAGAGATGATACCTCAATTTAGTCATCATGTGTCAATTTTTAAGGATCTGTTCAGCTGTCTGTGTAGTTTGTTCACACGTGCACATGGGTGACAGAACCGATTTGAGTCTTCGTGAAAGATTGTCTACTCTGCTGTTTACTGTTCAGAGACGAAACATGATTACCTGTTTTGCACGACAAATATATTTGTGAATGTCTCTGTAGTGGGCTGCCTTCTTAACGGCCAAGATGTTGGTCCTCTTTTCATTGAAGTTTATAGATTTATTCGTATGTTCGTGTGTTGTCTCGCTCATTTGACAATGTGTTTGTTCTCACGTTTCTTGTCATGCCACAATATGTTAGTTTCCACAGCAATATTACTCTTATGGTGGTATTCAATGCCTTTAGTGTTTTGGTTTTTCAATGTGCAGTTTTTTGTCACCGTTGAGGGCTTGCGAAACCGAAAATTCATCAGTGTGGAATACAAACTGTTACCATTGACAAGTTGTATTGTTTGTGCCGATGCTGTAATGTTTAGGGTGTGAAATTCTTCTGAATAGTTGGAGCAAAATATCCCAGTTAGGTGAGCATGTGTATTAATGTCTGCGATCTGCCAAGACCTTAAATTGTGTCTGGCGATTCCAGCAGGTTGATGACTGCTCTCGATCGCAAATTAAATCCATTCTTTCTCCAATCTACCTTTTTCAACACAGGGTCCTCACATTTTTTCCAGTAACTTTTATCAATATTTAATAGCGCGGACTGGGTTAGTATCTTGACGTCAGACAATGTGAATGTAGTATTGGCAGCTGCCACCTGTCCTTTAATTTTAGCCCACACAAGTTCTATAGTGTTTAAATGAGAATGATACGGCGGAAGCCTCAAACACCTATGGCCATGCTCTTCTATCAACTTGTCAATTTGATATTTCATTCTTTTTTGCGTCTGTTTTACAAGGGACAACAATTCTAGCTTGAAATACGTTTCTGGAAATGATATGTTTTCTCTTCGAAGCCAATTTCTTTAATTGCTTTCTTTGTGCTCGATGCCGTAGGTATTTTGTCTTCTTGGGCAACAACATTATGATATGATGCATTGTCCATAATAAGATAAGACGGTCTATCTAGGAAACACTGTATTCTCGAGCCAGACTCTAAATACATTACCATTCATCTCATTATGATACTCCCTATTGTCTGTATGCTTTGATACGAACACGAGTCCATCATTCTGTAGTAAGTCATTATGCGTACTACCAGCATGGGCTATGGCCAAACGCTGTCCTTTACTACTGAGCACATTTCGCTTTATATTTCCTATCCACTGATTGTCATTCCTTTCATTTGTGTGGTGCTCATTGATCCAGGTTTCATTCAAATACACTATGTCATAATTTTCTTTGCGCATATCCCTTATTTCACTTAGATATTTGCTTCTCGTGGCTCCTAAATGCGGTTGCTCTAAATAATATTTCTATCTCATTGTACTTTCTAAACGTGAATTCCTATTGTCCTTACACTTTTCCACAAAGTTGTGTTGGGTAACTCTATGTCATTGTTCTTTCTCAACCAAACCCTAACCTTCTAGCAGTCACTGTGCCTTTGGTAGGGCCTATCCAGCATTTTTATAATAGCTTGCGTTATGACATCCTTGTCAAAGCCGTCTACAATTATCTCTCTACCAACCGTTTGCTTATTGCGTTATAGTTTCATTCCAGATTCTTGCACCAATCGACGAAATGACCGTTTACTCAAGCCCAATGCATGTACTGTTCTTTTCTCGGGATTTATAATAGTATGAAAAAGTTTCCTGCGATCGGCTTCTGGACAAAAATAATAAATATGTGTACAACTTCATAGCGATGCTTTGAAGTGTACACAATTTCACATTCAATCCCATTAAACAATATTCACACATTCATATGTTAGCGATAAATGATAAGATTTATAAAATAATCGCGTTTCATGAAAGCACCTACTATATGTAGAATTATTGACGACACCTCTGAACACTTCCGTTCCACTACGTGACATTCTTGCCATAAGGAAATTCCCCGTGCAGCACGAGAAAAATCACTATTGTTTAAATGTGAAGATGTAATACATTTCATAATATGCACTTTATCTCTGACCCGTAAATTATATACCGTATATAAACAAACACTGAGATCTGCTTTACAATCTCAAGAACAAATTTATTTTGTTGGGTGGACATAATGATAATAATGGTAAATCTCATCATTTTCCCTCAGTTGATTACTGAGATATGGAGTTGTATGTGGGGGGAAAACAAATGTGATCGGACTATAGTATAGTCAAGAGAATGGTAAATAACAGACTAACAAATTATTAAGAAAGCAATCTCTTAGACAACAATCAAGCAAGTCTTTGTTACAAGTGTCGAACAGCAATCCACCGTTCAAGTTCTGGCACAAGGTGGTTGGTGGATTTTAACCGATTCAGTGTCCAAAAAAAGTAGGTTTCGACCAAACAAAAATGGATGGTCGGAAATAATAGGAAGTAGGATAGTGTCACAGTTATGACTTAAAAGGTGTTAATATGGTTATCAGACATGTTGTATTATATATCAAATTAAAGGGTTGCTTGGGGAAAACTATTGTATGTAAACCCATGGCAGATAAAAGTCGCTTCAAACGATGAATCAGCCTATGTCACTTAATCAGTTAAGAACAGAAGAGCGCGATAGCTGTGCACATCCAATTTCAGCGAGCCTACAGCAGGATCTGGACAAGGCTCTCTTGTTGAATCAGTTAAGAACAGAAGAGCGCAATAGCTGTGCACATCCAACTTCAGCGAGCCTACAGCAGGATCTGGACAAGGCTCTCTTGTTGAATCAGAGAAGGATAAGATTAGACGAAAACGCTCAGGTTTGTACTGGATTTCTTTCCACACAAAACATTTCAAGCTATTCATTAAGTTGTTCCCTCTTCGACATCTTCATCGATTAATTATCTGACCAAACATTAGTGTATGGGGATAAAACTGTAAACACTTTTTGTTCAACTTGTTAGCATTCCATCCTAGCAAAATGCCAATTGAACAGAGTACGATTCAAGATCTTAATATATTTTAGAAATATAAAAATACAATGTGTAAAGAAAACAAATATAACAATTGTCCCATTTGCTCTCACAACTTGTCAACTTGCCATATCAACTTGCCCACTGGCCTTCACAAATTGACACTTGCGCTTACACATTGTCCACTTTGTCGACTGCCTCTAACAAATTACCACTTACTCTTACAAACTGTTCCACTTGCTCTCACAAAGGTGTCCACTTGTGATTTCATGTCTTCCTAACCTCGTACAGAAACTCAAACTCATAAAGATATATTTTAGAAAGTCACGTGGTAAAGAAAATGCATATATGCTATACCTCACGAATATATCAGGTCAAGTGAAAAGTCCCAGTAACACAAATATCACTAGTACATTCACAAAACACACATACACAAATGCATGCACGCACATGCATACATGCACGCACGCACGCATGCGCGCGCGCACACACACACACACACACACAGTTAGAAAATAAATGGGTAAGATCATGTCACAGGTGTTCAACATTTCAGTTATTTAAAAAAAACTGTCATCAGAGACAGTATAAACAGTCACAAAATAATTTTAAAAATATGTTTAACAGCTAAGACAGAGGAGTTAAACAAAAAGCAAGTAAAAGATAAGTTTGTCGACGCAGAACTGTACTGTTAGATTTAGAGAAGAGATTGTGTGAAAGTTTAGAATTATCAGACATAATTGACGAATTGACAAATAAGAATACTAGAAGAGTGAACTTTTAACTCCGTGGATATATATTTTGTTAAGTTACGGTACTTGTGTGTGACATTTTTGTACAGTTTTATTTTTAATGTAATTACAAGAAGCATAAACATCCAGTGGACAGATTTCAAAACCAATGCGCAAATAAGACAAGAGACTAAGCAAGATATTGTATCCAATTTTATAAGAAAACGCCGTTGGAACTACATCGGCCATGTACTCAGAATGGACAAGACAAGACTCCCCTACCAAGCCCTCATATGGTCACCAGTAGGGAAAAGAAAACGGGGAAGACCAAGAGAGACCCTGCGTAGAACCACCATCAGAGAAAGCTCATTCAACGGCCAAGTGAACATCCAAGATCTACAACAGGTAGCAGCAAACCACCAGGCATGGAGAGCCATGACTTCTGCCCTATGCGCCTGACTTAGGCTCAAGAGGAAAGACTAACTAACTAACAAGAAGCATGATCGCCCACGCCAGTCGGCAAGACATTTGAGTAAAATGTGCGGAAAATAATAATTGTTACTCCCTTACGGGGCGTAACTCTGTGAACTAACCTGTACACCGTATCCAATAGGACAAAAAGATTGACAGATTCGTGTTTTGTGTTTGACAAATAATTTATAATGTTATAATTTAACCGTGATCGATAGTCAGAATACATTCTGCAATGTCTTTAACAATTAAACCATTTATATACAGCCGCATATTTCCACGACTGGCGTCGACGTGCAAACTTGCGATACGTGAACACTTGAATTTGACCAGCAGACGCAATGTCAGGTTTTTGTTAGGGGACTACTGCAGGAAATCAGTTTGTTTACACCCGATTGTTCACTTAACTACCTCGTTTAACAATACCAGTCGTTCATTTAATCAAGCACAGCCAAACGAAGATGTTATATTTAGACAGGTATATTATATAAATCTTCGTTTGTAATGTAATTTTTAGTTGCTGTAAGGCAGGATGATGTGTTTTTTTTGTTCACATCCTTGTTTACTTTAACTTTAACCGAACTTTAACCTACATTTATTTACTCATTTACATATGGCATGATATGGTATGGTCGTATGGTTCTTTGAACAACTGAAATTTGAAATGAATAACTAGGATTTGAAATGCACTGCAGATTAATTCTAATAACTTCAGATGCAAATGAAACAGTCAGTGGCAATTAGAAAATTCTCAAGTAACTTCAGAGAAGAGATAGAGGCCTTGAAAACCGCAGCAGAAATAGTACTGACTTGACAGTGACAGGTAAAGAAATACACATAACTCCTTTTACAGATTTGGTCCGTTGTGGCAATACTGAAAAGTAAAAACGGTGCAGAGTAAATATACCTAAGAGCAGCACTACATTGACTATGTTATAAATGCAACACAGTTGTAATACAGTGAATCCCATCACATTACACTATAACTGGAAATGAAGAAGCAGACAAATTGGTACAGGAAGGTAGGAAAACTACCTAAGCCTAATAATAATATTAATACAGACATAACAAATTATGAGACCAAGAGGAATATAAGCAGCACTTATAGAATCATGTGGGAATCAGAGCATCCAGACCATAAGACAAATGATGTATGTTACCAGCTTGACAGAAATGTGTTCTCTAGTAGTAATCTTCAGACTCAGCACAGGACATAGCAAGCTGAAATGTCACTTATTGACTCACCTAAAGATGTTCTGTGCTGATGAATGTAACTGTAGAAGTGCTAACATGTTGGTTAACGATTTGCTTCAAAATATACCCTACATATTCAGAACAGAGAAGATTACTTTGGGCTGCACTTGTTCCATGTAAGGGCAAGTTATGGAGATGTCAACAACCTCATGTTGTCTACTGCCTTTATAAAATATATTCAGGACATGTCTGAAAGTGTTTTAACAAGAAGAAGAAGGTGGTTTATCAATAATAAGACCTTCCAGCAAGGAATGGAACCAGATCTGCAAAAGTGTCTTTGTAAGATGCCGGGAGCATAGTGACTAGATCTTTGCCTACCGGCCCACTGTCATGACTATAGATGCTTGACTGCCTGCCCTCTGTCATGACTATAGATGCTTGACTGCCTGCCCTCTGTCATGACTATAGATGCTTGACTGCCTGCCCTCTGTCATGACTATAGATGCTTGCGTGCCGGCCCTCTGTCATGACTATAGATGCTTGACTGCCTGCCCTCTGTCATGACTATAGATGCTTGACTGCCTGCCCTCTGTCATGACTATAGATGCTTGACTGATTGCCCTCTGTCATGACTATAGATGCTTGACTGCCTGCCCTCTGTCATGACTATAGATGCTTGACTGCCTGCCCTCTGTCATGGCTAGATGCTTGACTGCCTGCCCTCTGTCATGACTATAGATGCTTGACTGCCTGCCCTCTGTCATGACTATAGATGCTTGCCTGCCGGCCCGATGTCATGGCTAGATGCTTGACTGCCTGCCCTCTGTCATGACTATAGATGCTTGACTGCCTGCCCTCTGTCATGACTATAGATGCTTGACTGCCTGCCCTCTGTCATGACTATAGATGCTTGACTGCCTGCCCTCTGTCATGACTATAGATGCTTGCCTGCCGGCCCGCTGTCATGGCTATAGATGCTTGACTGCCTGCCCTCTGTCATGACTATAGATGCTTGACTGCCTGCCCTCTGTCATGACTATAGATGCTTGACTGCCTGCCCTCTGTCATGACTATAGATGCTTGACTGCCTGCCCTCTGTCATGACTATAGATGCTTGACTGCCTGCCCTCTGTCATGACTATAGATGCTTGACTGCCTGCCCTCTGTCATGACTATAGATGCTTGCCTGCCAGCCCTCTGTCATGACTATAGATGCTTGCCTGCCAGCCCTCTGTCATGACTATAAATGCTTGACTGCCTGCCCTCTGTCATGACTATAGATGCTTGACTGCCTGCCCTCTGTCATGACTATAGATGCTTGACTGCCTGCCCTCTGTCATGACTATAGATGCTTGACTGCCTGCCCTCTGTCATGACTATAGATGCTTGACTGCCTGCCCTCTGTCATGACTATAGATGCTTGATGCTTGACGCTGCCCTCTGTCATGACTATAGATGCTGCTACCGGCCAATGTCATGGGCTAGATGCTTGACTGCCTGCCCTCTGTCATGACTATAGATGCTTGCCTGCTGGCCCTCTGTCATGGCTAGATGCTTGCCTGCCAGCCCGATGTCATGGCTAGATGCTTGCCTACCTGCCCGCATGATCATGGCTATAGATGCTTGTACTGCCTTGCCCTCGTGTCATGACTATATAGGCTGCCTCGCCGGCCCCGCTGTCCATGGCTATAGATGCTTGCCTACCTACCCGCTGTCATGACTATAGATGCTTGCCTGCCAGCCCTCTGTCATGACTATAGATGCTTGCCTGCTGGCCCTCTGTCATGGCTAGATGCTTGCCTGCCAGCCCTCTGTCATGACTATAGATGCTTGCCTGCCAGCCCTCTGTCATGACTATAGATGCTTGACTGCTTGCCCTCTGTCCTGACTATAGATGCTTGACTGCCAGCCCTCTGTCATTGCTAGATGCTTGCCTGCCAGCTCTCTGTCATGGCTAGATGCTTGTCTACCAGCCCAGTGTCATGGGTTTGAAGTTTCACCGAGGTGGATTTTACAAAATGACCTGTGCCTCCAGGTCCACCCAGCCTAAAGTGGGTACCAGGAAATGTCTTGTGAATTGAAGGCATCTGATGTCATATTGCCCACATGGCCCCTGAACTGCCAGGTCTATACATACATGGGTCTAGCACCATATGCCCTGTATGCCTTGAGGTGGGTAAAAGAGTCCCTGACTTTTTTTCTACTTATAGCCAGCACTTGATCATTCTTAATCAGTGAGGCAGTTGTTTTGTGTGTGTTAAACCTACATATTGTAAAATACAAGCGCCACCATTCCAATTCTCTTTTTGATTTGTTTCATATCTGTCATTACGTTATCATCAGTTATCAGTTGGAGTATCTTCATTGCACTCTGGACAGGTCCATAGGTGCTCAGATCCTCTTCTCCCCCCCCCCCCCCCCAGCATATGCATCAGCGTCCGGTGGCTAATAGTGCCAGTTCTGTGTTGGTTGACGAGGCACCTTGTTTTCCCAATGTACCTCTTATGTCTGGTCATGCCAATTCTTACTCCCAAGTCTTTCATCCTGGACAGCGATGTGGATTCACTGACATCAAAGTCCTCTGTTCTCACCATATCTTTAAGGACGTTAATAACATTGGCACGATCCATGGGCTGGCCATCTACAGGGGGTGCAGAGCGAGCCATTTTATCAGCTCATTCATTTCCCTCGACTCCCACATGTCCCGGGACAAAATGAAGGTGACTTTATGGACCACAGACTTCTGCAACGACTCAGTCCACTGTCTACGTACAGATCCAGCTTTGACCTTCCGAATCATGCTCATTGAATCATATGTGCTTGCATGCATTTGTGTGTGTGTGTTTTGTGAATTCACTAGTAATATTTGTGTTACTGAGACTTTTCACTTGACCTGATATATTTGTGAGGTATAGCATATATGCATTTTCTTTACCACATGATTTTAATACACTTATTTTGTCATAGTTTCTGTAAAATATGTGAGTTCATGGTTGCCTCACACACAGGAGTGATATCACTGAATGGAAATTAAACAATTTATTAGCTAGGAGAAATCAGCTTGATTCTAAAGGGTGCCAACAATAAACGGCAGTTTGCATACTTTATTTAAACAACCTGGGTCTCCTGATGGAGAACCTGGCATTCTAGCCACTTGGCCAGCCGCTCCTACTACAACTACTACCGCTTATTATTACTATACTACTGTATGCACAATGTGGTATGTTTTACACTTATCCTCAACTTGTTATTGTGTGAATAATTGAAAAAAAACAAACACTTATTCTCAACTTGTTATTGTGTTAATAATTGAAAAAAAAAAAAACAATAGCCATGATATAGCCCTTTACATATGTGAATTTTGTGTCTTATTTCTACTTTAGAATTAAAAGAAAGAAGCTTTTGTATGTCTTTCAGTCATGGAAAATTGGGGTTAATGCCATGTGTCTAAAATACCCCTGTAGCATGTAAATGTGTACTTTATTTGCTTTTTATTTTTTAAAGTTAAAGAAATGTGAATGAAATGGATGCAGCTGAAGGAAACAGCACAGATAAGAAATTAGTGAAGATATTCGAGAAACAGTTGCTTCATGAAGATCATGTCTGCTGAAGATTCAGTGTTATCATAAGCTAACAAGGTTTGTTATGTCGATTTCTCATCCACAGTTGCTAGAGTATAAATCATACACATACACTTACCTTCTAGCGGATGCAGGAACACATGAGGCCATTTTGATCGATCCTGTTATTGAGACAGCAGAGAGAGATATGAAAATTATCTTTGAACTCGGTCTCACATTGGTTTATGCAGGTAGTAGTTATATATAAAGTTTTAGCTGCTTACAGACTGGATTTGTTGTAATGTTCTGACATTATCTGACATATAACTGATTATGATGTCTAGTTTCTTAAAAGTGTAAATTTATCCTAAAGCATTGCAGGATGGCCACAGGAGTCAAACAAATTTATGCAAGACATCAACATGAGAAACAGACATTTACAGCATAAGATCATCGTCATAATGTAGCAGATCCTTCACAGTGGTGAGTTTCCCATCATCTACCATGCGGAAGTGCAGTTGAAATTTTCCCCTTGATGAGTTATGAGATCATGGTAGATGGCAAGGAATATTAAAATATAATCCTAGTCCAACTTCTGGACATCCACAACATAACTGCCCTTCAGTGTGTGTGTGTGTGTAAATAACAGTCCTCAACCCAAGTGTACTATTGCTTAAGTAGTGTCTCTTGTTTCTTGTAATGCTTTTCACCACAGCAACCATTTAGTACAAGACACTAGCATCGACACAGTACAGCACGCTAGCATCCACATGGTACAGGACACTAGTATCTACATGGTACAGGACACTTATCCACAAAGGATAGGACATTGGTATCTACATGGGACAGGATACTTATCCACATGGTACAAAATATATTAGCATCTACATGGTACAGGACACTTATTCACATGTTGCAGGATATTGGTATCCACATGGGACAGGATACTTATCCACATGGTACAAAATATATTAGCATCCACATGGTACAGGACACTTCTCCACTTGGGACAAGACACATATTCACATGGGACAGGATACTAGCATCCACATGGTACAGGACACTTCTCCACTTGGGACAAGACACATATTCACATGGGACAGGATACTAGCATCCACATGGTACAGGACACTTCTCCACTTGGGACAAGACACATATTCACATGGGACAGGATACTAGCATGCACATGGGACAGGACACTAGCATCCACTTGGTACAGTGCACTTATCCACATGGTACATTTAGTTAGAATGAAACAAGATCATCCAGCGGCTAGAGCGTTCTGTTTGAGAACATGGAATACAAGGCAAGAAGATGACCCAGAAAGAGTTGGCTAGATGGAGTACAAGAGACACTGAAGAAATCAAATATGATGTTAATACAAGCAACAAGACAAGCAATACACAGAACATTACATCTGTCTCCTCTCTGCAAGCTTCATGTCAAAAGCAATAGGACAAAAGAAGAAGAAGACTAACAGTCATCTACATAGTATATAGGACTACTAGCATCCAATGATATAGAACAGTAGCATGAGAGAGAATGACTCAGATAGGGTAAATTCCGGTGCAGTGAAGTCATTCCTCCCACCTTAAAACCTCCTCTTTCTCCCCCTCCCCAGCCCTTTGTTTTACTGGGGCCCTAAAGAATAGTGACACTGTGACCTATCATATTCATACCTGCCATAAGAGGTGACTGAGGGGGCTGTGCTTGGGCTTGACTACCCCAGTCCTGTACAACACTTGAGCTACAAAATCCAGCCAATCATGAGCAAGTCTAAAGATAAGCAAAAGATAGAAATTCAGCCAACCAAGGGGAAAGGCAAATCTTTTCCTAGAAGTATAAAATGTTGCAAAGAAAGCCAAAAGGAGTCTAGATTGCCAACTTACTATCTTTCACCTAGGAAATGACACCTGAAATGTTAGAACTGAGAAGAAAATTAGAGACGAAGAATATGGGGGAGGAGCTGAAAGAGACAGCAAAGGATAGAAGTGCTTGATGCATATTCGCTGAGGGTCTATGTTTCAATGGGGATAAAGAGCAGAAGAAGTAGGAAGAAGAGAAAACTGGGAAAGGGAATTTGAAGAAGATATTCAGAGAATAATAAAACATAGTAATAAAAGTAAATAGCTACACATGTAAATCTGAGCCCTGTAGTATTTATTTAACAGTGTTGACTTGGGAATAGGAATAGAAGTGAGGAATATGTTGATAATTTTTCCACTTATTCTTGATAGTAATTTAAAACTGAGAAATTAAAAATGAAATTGTAGATGGAAAAAAAAACAGCATTTGTACCATCGTTGGTATGAGCCAGAAGGGTATTTGAAGGGCTATAGTAATATTTTTGATTATGAATATTGTTGTCTTATGTTTTCAGTGAACACACATGTTCATGCAGACCATATCACAGGCAGCGGCGAGATCAAGAAGTATATACCAACTTGTAAAAGTGCTATTGCAGAAGTCAGTAAAGCCAAAGCAGATGTCAAACTTAAGGAGGGTGATTTGATCAAATTTGGGAAATTTCAGATTGAAGCCCGCAGCACACCTGGCCATACAGATGGTAATATATACCAAATTGCAGATTTTTAAATATTTTGTTATAGAAGGACACTTATATGGAGAAGTTAGATTTAATATTTGTTTCTATTGTTCATTTTCCTCCTCTTCTAGCTTAGGGTGCAGGGGATAAAGTAAGAACATTAGGTGTAGGGTAAAATAAGCACATGAGGTGTTTTGCATTCTGTATGAAGACACAAGATATTTTATTTATCTAGGCCATAACCAATATAATTTCTCATGAAGATATTATTGTGTGCTAGAGAGTAAGGTAGTATAGGAGGGTGAGCTAGAGAGAAATGTAGTGTAGTATGGTGAGCTAGAGAGTAAAGTAGTGGAGTATGGTGAGCTAGAGAGTAAGGTAGTGCATTATGGTGAGCTAGAGAGTAAGGTAGTGTAGCATGGTGAGCTAGAGAGTAAGGTAGTGTAGTATGGTGAGCTAGAGAGTAAAGTAGTGGAGTATGGTGAGCTAGAGAGTAAGGTAGTGGAGTATGGTGAGCTAGAGAGTAAAGTAGTGGAGTATGGTGAGCTAGAGAGTAAGGTAGTGCATTATGGTGAGCTAGAGAGTAAGGTAGTGTAGTATGGTGAGCTAGAGAGTAAGGTAGTGTAGCATGGTGAGCTAGAGAGTAAGGTAGTGGAGTATGGTGAGCTAGAGAGAAAGGTAGTGTATTATGGTGAGCTAGAGAGTAAGGTAGTGTAGTATGGTGAGCTAGAGAGTAGTGTAGTGTAGTGTGGTGAGCTAGAGAGTAAGGTAGTGTATCATGGTAAGCTAGAGAGTAAGGTAGTGTAGTGTGGTGAGCTAGAGAGTAAGGTAGTGTAGTATGGTGAGCTAGAGAGTAAGGCAGTGTATTATGGTGAGCTAGAGAGTAAGGTAGTGTAGTATGGTGAGCTAGAAAGTAAGGTAGTGTAGTATGGTGAGCTAGAGAGTAAGGTAGTGTAGTATGGTGAGCTAGAGAGTAAGGTAGTGTAGTATGGTGAGCTAGAGAGTAAGGTAGTGGAGTATGGTGAGCTAGAGAGTAAGGTAGTATATTATGGTGAGCTAGAGAGTAAGGTAGTGTAGTATGGTGAGCTAGAGAGTAGTGTAGTGTAGTATGGTGAGCTAGAGAGTAAGGTAGTGTATCATGGTAAGCTAGAGAGTAAGGTAGTGTAGTGTGGTGAGCTAGAGAGTAAGGTAGTGTAGTATGGTGAGCTAGAGAGTAAGGTAGTGTAGTATGGTGAGCTAGAGAGTAAGGTAGTGTAGTATGGTGAGCTAGAGAGTAAGGTAGTGTAGTATGGTGAGCTAAGAGAGTAAGTAGTGTAGTATGGTGAGCTAGAGAGTAAGGTAGTGTAGTATGGTGAGCTAGAGAGTAAGGTAGTGTAGTATGGTGAGCTAGAGAGTAAGGTAGTGGAGTATGGTGAGCTAGAGAGTAAGGTAGTGTATTATGGTGAGCTAGAGAGTAAGGTAGTGTAGTATGGTGAGCTAGAGAGTAAGGTAGTGTAGTATGGTGAGCTAGAGAGTAAGGTAGTGTAGTATGGTGAGCTAGAGAGTAAGGTAGTGTAGTATGGTGAGCTAGAGAGTAAGGTAGTGTAGTATGGTGAGCTAGAGAGTAAGGTAGTGTAGTATGGTGAGCTAAGAGTAAGGTAGTGTAGTATGGTGAGCTAGAGAGTAAGGTAGTGTAGTATGGTGAGCTAGAGAGTAAGGTAGTGTAGTATGGTGAGCTAGAGAGTAAGGTAGTGTAGTATGGTGAGCTAGAGAGTAAGGTAGTGTAGTATGGTGAGCTAGAGAGTAAGGTAGTGTAGTATGGTGAGCTAGAGAGTAAGGTAGTGTAGTATGGTGAGCTAGAGAGTAAGGTAGTGTAGTATGGTGAGCTAGAGAGTAAGGTAGTGTAATTCATGGTGAGCTAGAGAGTAAGGTAGTGTACATGGTGAGCTAGAGAGTAAGGTAGTGTAGTATATGGGTGAGCTAGAGAGTAAGGTAGTGTAGTATGGTGAGACTAGAGAGTAAGGTAGTGTATTATGGTGAGCTAGAGAGTAAGGTAGTGTAGTGCATGGTGAGCTAGAGAGTAGGTAGTGTAGTCATGGTGAGCCTAGAGAGTAAGGTAGTGTAGTATGGTGAGCTAGCGAGTAAGGTAGTGTAGTATGGTGAGCTATAGAGAGTAAGTAGTGTACTATGGTAGAAGGTCTAGAGAGTAAGGTAAGTGTAGTATGGTGAGCTAGAGAGTAAGGTAGTGTAGTATGGTGAGCTAGAGAGTAAGGTAGTGGATTATGGTGAGCTAGAGAGTAAGGTAGTTAGTATGGTGAGCTAGAGAGTAAGGTCAAGTGTATTAGTGGTGAGCTAGAGAGTAAGGTAGTGTAGTATGGGTGAGCTAGAGAGTAAGTTAGTGTAGTTGGTGAGCTAGAGAGTACAGGTAGTTGTAGTGTGGTGACCTAGAGAGTAAGGTAGTGTATTGTGGTGAGCTAGAGAGTAAGGTAGTGTAGCATGGTGAGCTAGAGAAAGTAAGGGTATGTGGAGTATGGTGAGCTAGAGAGTAAGGTAGTGTAGTATGGTCAGCTAGAGAGTAAGGTTGTGTAGTATGGTCAGCTAGAGAGTAAGTAGTGTAGTAGGTGAGCTAAAGAGTAAGGTAGTGTAGTGTGGTGAGCTCGAGAGTAAGGTAGTGTAGTGTGGTGACCTAGAGAGTAAGGTAGTGTAGTGCTGTGAGCTAGAGAGTAGGTAGTGTAGTGCAGTGAGCTAAGAGAGTAAGGTAGTGGGGTGACCTAGAGAGTAAGGTAGTGTTAGTGCTGTGAGGAGAGAGTAAGGTAGTGTAGTGCAGTGAAGCTAGAGAGTAAGGTAGTGTAGTGTGGTGAGCTAGAGAGTAAGGTAGTGTAGTGTGGTGAGCTAGAGAGTAAGGTAGTGGAGTATGGTCAGCTAGAGAGTAAGGTAGTGTAGCATGGTGAGCTAGAAAGAAAGGTAGTGTAGCATGGTGAGCTAGAGAGTAAGGTAGTGTAGTATGTTGAGCTAGAGAGTAAGGTAGTGTAGTGTGGTGAGCTAGAGAGTAAGATAGTGTAGTGTGGTGAGCTAGAGAGTAAGGTAGTGTAGTATGGTGAGCTAGAGAGTAAGGTAGTGTATTATGGTGAGCTAGAGAGTAAGGTAGTGGAGTATGGTGAGCTAGAGAGAAAGGTAGTGTAGTGCGGTGAGCTAGAGAGTAAGGTAGTGTAGTGTGGTGAGCTAGAGAGTAAGGTAGTGTAGTATGGTGAGCTAGAGAGTAAGGTAGTGTAGTATGGTGAGCTAGAGAGAAAGGTAGTGTATTATGGTGAGCTAGAGAGTAAGGCAATGTAGTATGGTGAGCTAGAGAGTAAGGCAATGTAGTATGGTGAGCTAGAGAGTAAGGTAGTGTAGTATGGTGAGCTAGAGAGTAAGGTACTGTAGTATGGTGAGCTAGAGAGTAAGGTAGTGGATTATGGTGAGCTAGAGAGTAAGGTAGTGTAGTATGGTGAGCTAGAGAGTAAGGTAGTGTAGTATGGTGAGGTAGAGAGTAAGGTAGTGTAGTGTGGTGAGCTAGAGAGTAAGGTAGTGTAGTGCAGTGACCTAGAGAGTAAGGTAGTGTATTGTGGTGAGCTAGAGAGTAAGGTAGTGTAGCATGGTGAGCTAGAGAATAAGGTAGTGGAGTATGGTGAGCTAGAGAGTAAGGTAGTAAAGTATGGTGAGCTAGAGAGTAAGGCAATGTAGTATGGTGAGCTAGAGAGTAAGGTAGTGTAGTATGGTGAGCTAGAGAGTAAGGTAGTGTATTATGGTGAGCTAGAGAGTAAGGCAATGTAGTATGGTGAGCTAGAGAGTAAGGCAATGTAGTATGGTGAGCTAGAGAGTAAGGTAGAGTAGTAATGTGAGCTAGAGAGTAAGGTAGTGTAGTGTGATGAGCTAGAGAGTAAGGTAGTGTAGTGCGGTGAGCTAGAGAGTAAGGTAGTGTAGTGCGGTGAGCTATAGAGTAAGGTAGTGTAGTGCGGTGACCTAGAGAGTAAGGTAGTGTATTGTGGTGAGCTAGAGAGTAAGGTAGTGTAGCATGGTGAGCTAGAGAATAAGGTAGTGGAGTATGGTGAGCTAGAGAGTAAGGTAGTGTAGTATGGTCATCTAGAGAGTAAGGTAGTGTAGTATGGTCAGCTAGAGAGTAAGGTAGTGTAGTATGGTGAGCTAAAGAGTAAGGTAGTGTAGTGTGGTGAGCTAGACAGTAAGGTAGTGTAGTGTGGTGAGCTAGAGAGTAAGGTAGTGTAGTGTGGTGAGCTAGAGAGTAAGGTAGTGTAGTATGGTGAGCTAAAGAGTAAGGTAGTGTGGTGTGGTGAGCTAGAGAGTAAGGTAGTGTGATGTGGTGAGCTAAAGAGTAAGGTAGTGTAGTATGGTGAGCTTGAGAGTAAGGTAGTGGAGTATGGTGAGCTAGAGAGTAAGGTAGTGTAGTATGGTCAGCTAGAGAGTAAGGTAGTGTAGTATGGTCAGCTAGAGAGTAAGGTAGTGTAGTATAGTGAGCTAAAGAGTAAGGTAGTGTAGTGTGGTGAGCTAGAGAGTAAGGTAGTGTAGTGCGGTGACCTAGAGAGTAAGGTAGTGTAGTGCTGTGAGCTAGAGAGTAAGGTAGTGTAGTGCGGTGAGCTAGAGAGTAAGGTAGTGTAGTGTGGTGAGCTAGAGAGTAAGGTAGTGTAGTGTGGTGAGCTAGAGAGTAAGGTAGTGGAGTATGGTCAGCTAGAGAGTAAGGTAGTGTAGTATGGTGAGCTAGAGAGAAAGGTAGTGTAGCATGGTGAGCTAGAGAGTAAGGTAGTGTAGCATGGTGAGCTAGGGAGTAAGTGTAGTATGGTGAGCTAGGGAGTAAGGTAGTGTAGCATGGTGAGCTAGGGAGTAAGTGTAGTATGGTGAGCTAGAGAGAAAGGTAGTGTATTATGGTGAGCTAGAGAGTAAGGTAGTGTAGTATGGTGAGCTAGGGAGTAAGTGTAGTATGGTGAGCTAGGGAGTAAGTGTAGTATGGTGAGCTAGGGAGTAAGTGTAGTATGGTGAGCTAGGGAGTAAGGTAGTGTAGTATGGTGAGCTAGGGAGTAAGTGTAGTATGGTGAGCTAGAGAGAAAGGTAGTGTATTATGGTGAGCTAGAGAGTAAGGTAGTGTAGTATGGTGAGCTAGAGAGAAAGGTAGTGGAGTATGGTGAGCTAGAGAGTAAGATAGTGTAGTATGGAGTGCTAGAGAGTAAGGTAGTGTAGTGTGGTGAGCTAGAGAGTAAAGTAGTGTAGTATGGTGAGCTAGTGAGTAAGGTAGTGTATTATAGTGAGCTAGAGCGTAAGGTAGTGGAGTATGGTGAGCTAGAGAGAAAGGTAGTGTAGTGTGGTGAGCTAGAGAGTAAGATAGTGTAGTGTGGTGAGCTAGAGAGTAAGGTAGTGTAGTATGGTGAGCTAGAGAGTAAGGTAGTGTAGTATGGTGAGCTAGAGAGAAAGATAGTGGAGTATGGTGAGCTAGAGAGAAAGGTAGTGTATTATGGTGAGCTAGAGAGTAATGTAGTGTAGTATGGTGAGCTAGAGAGAAAGGTAGTGGAGTATGGTGAGCTAGAGAGTAAGGTAGTAGAGTATGGTGAGCTAGAGAGTAAGGCAATGTAGTATGGTGAGCTAGAGAGTAAGGTAGTGTAGTATGGTGAGCTAGAGAGTAAGGTAGTGTATTATGGTGAGCTAGAGAGTAAGGCAATGTAGTATGGTAAGCTAGAGAGTAAGGCAATGTAGTATGGTGAGCTAGAGAGTAAGGTAGTGTAGTATTGTGAGCTAGAGAGTAAGGTAGTGTAGTGCGGTGAGCTAGAGAGTAAGGTAGTGTAGTGCGGTTAGCTAGAGAGTAAGGTAGTGTAGTGCGGTGACCTAGAGAGTAAGGTAGTGTATTGTGGTGAGCTAGAGAGTAAGGTAGTGTAGCATGGTGAACTAGAGAATAAGGTAGTGGAGTATGGTGAGCTAGAGAGTAAGGTAGTGTAGTATGGTCAGCTAGAGAGTAAGGTAGTGTAGTATGGTCAGCTAGAGAGTAAGTTAGTGTAGTATGGTGAGCTAAAGAGTAAGGTAGTGTAGTGTGGTGAGCTAGAGAGTAAGGTAGTGTAGTGTGGTGAGCTAGAGAGTAAGGTAGTGTAGTGTGGTGAGCTAGAGAGTAAGGTAGTGTAGTATGGTGAGCTAAAGAGTAAGGTAGTGTGGTGTGGTGAGCTAGAGAGTAAGGTAGTGTAGTGTGGTGAGCTAATGAGTAAGGTAGTGTAGTATGGTGAGCTAGAGAGTAAGGTAGTGGAGTATGGTGAGCTAGAGAGTAAGGTAGTGTAGTATGGTCAGCTAGAGAGTAAGGTAGTGTAGTATGGTCAGCTAGAGAGTAAGGTAGTGTAGTATAGTGAGCTAAAGACTAAGGTAGTGTAGTGTGGTGAGCTAGAGAGTAAGGTATTGTAGTGCAGTGACCTAGAGAGTAAGGTAGTGTAGTGCTGTGAGCTAGAGAGTAAGGTAGTGTAGTGCGGTGAGCTAGAGAGTAAGGTAGTGTAGTGTGGTGAGCTAGAGAGTAAGGTAGTGTAGTGTGGTGAGCTAGAGAGTAAGGTAGTGGAGTATGGTCAGCTAGAGAGTAAGGTAGTGTAGTATGGTGAGCTAGAGAGAAAGGTAGTGTAGCATGGTGAGCTAGAGAGTAAGGTAGTGTAGCATGGTGAGCTAGGGAGTAAGTGTAGTATGGTGAGCTAGGGAGTAAGGTAGTGTAGCATGGTGAGCTAGGGAGTAAGTGTAGTATGGTGAGCTAGAGAGAAAGGTAGTGTATTATGGTGAGCTAGAGAGTAAGGTAGTGTAGTATGGTGAGCTAGGGAGTAAGTGTAGTATGATGAGCTAGGGAGTAAGTGTAAAATGGTGAGCTAGAGAGTAAGGTAGTGTAGTATGGTGAGCTAGGGAGTAAGTGTAAAATGGTGAGCTAGGGAGTAAGTGTAGTATGATGAGCTAGGGAGTAAGTGTAAAATGGTGAGCTAGAGAGTAAGTGTAAAATGGTGAGCTAGGGAGTAAGTGTAAAATGGTGAGCTAGAGAGTAAGTGTAAAATGGTGAGCTAGGGAGTAAGTGTAGTATGATGAGCTAGGGAGTAAGTGTAAAATGGTGAGCTAGGGAGTAAGTGTAAAATGGTGAGCTAGGGAGTAAGTGTAGTATGATGAGCTAGGGAGTAAGTGTAAAATGGTGAGCTAGAGAGTAAGGTAGTGTAGTATGGTGAGCTAGGGAGTAAGTGTAAAATGGTGAGCTAGAGAGAAAGGTAGTGTATTATGGTGAGCTAGAGAGTAAGGTAGTGTAGCATGGTGAGCTAGGGAGTAAGTGTAGTATGGTGAGCTAGGGAGTAAGGTAGTGTAGTATGGTGAGCTAGGGAGTAAGTGTAAAATGGTGAGCTAGAGAGAAAGGTAGTGTATTATGGTGAGCTAGAGAGTAAGGTAGTGTAGTATGGTGAGCTAGAGAGAAAGGTAGTGTAGTATGGTGAGCTAGAGAATAAGGTAGTGTAGTATGGTGAGCTAGAGAGTAAGGTAGTGTAGTGCTGTGAGCTAGAGAGTAAGGTAGTGTAGTATGGTGAGCTAGAGAGTAAGGTAGTGGAGTATGGTGAGCTAGAGAGTAAGATAGTGTAGTGCGGTGAGCTAGAGAGTAAGGTAGTGTAGTGTGGTGAGCTAGAGAGTAAGGTAGTGTAGTGTGGTGAGCTAGAGAGTAAGGTAGTGTAGTATGGTGAGCTAGAGAGGAAGGTAGTGGAGTATGGTGAGCTAGAGAGAAAGGTAGTGTAGTATGGTGTGCTAGAGAGTAAGGTAGTGTAGTGTGGTGAGCTAGAGAGTAAAGTAGTGTATTATGGTGAGCTAGCGAGTAAGGTAGTGTATTATGGTGAGCTAGAGAGTAAGGTAGTGGAGTATGGTGAGCTAGAGAGAAAGGTAGTGTAGTGCGGTGAGCTAGAGAGTAAGGTAGTGGAGTATGGTGAGCTAGAGAGAAAGGTAGTGGAGTATGGTGAGCTAGAGAGAAAGGTAGTGTAGTATGGTGAGCTAGAGAGAATGGTAGTGGAGTATGGTGAGCTAGAGAGTAAGGTAGTGTAGTATGGTGAGCTAGAGAGAAAGGTAGTGTAGTATGGTGAGCTAGAGTGTAAGGCAATATAGTATGGTGAGCTAGAGAGTAAGGCAATGTAGTATGGTGAGCTAGAGAGTAAGGTAGTGTAGGATGGTGAGCTAGGGAGTAAGTGTATCATGGTGAGCTAGAGAGTAAGGTAGTGTAGTATGGTGAGCTAGGGAGTAAGGTAGTTTAGCATGGTGAGCTAGGGAGTAAGTGTAGTATGGTGAGCTAGGGAGTAAAGTAGTGTAGCATGGTGAGCTAGGGAGTAAGTGTAGTATGGTGAGCTAGAGAGTAAGGTAGTGTAGTATGGTGAGCTAGAGAGTAAGGTAGTGTAGTATGGTGAGCTAGAGAGTAAGGTAGTGTAGTATGGTGAGCTAGAGAGAAAGGTAGTGGAGTATGGTGAGCTAGAGAGTAAGGTAGTGTAGTATGGTGAGCTAGAGAGTAAGGTAGTGGAGTATGGTGAGCTAGAGAGAAAGGTAGTGGAGTATGGTGAGCTAGAGAGAAAGGTAGTGTATTATGGTGAGCTAGAGAGTAAGGTAGTGTAGTATGGTTAGCTAGAGAGAAAGGTAGTGGAGTATGGTGAGCTAGAGAGAAAGTTAGTGTAGTGTGGTAAGCCAGAGAGTAAGGTAGTGAAGTGTGGTGAGCTAGAGAGTAATGTAGTGTATTATGGTGAGCTAGAGAGAAAGGTAGTGGAGTATGGTGAGCTAGAGAGTAAGGCAATGTAGTATGGTGAGCTAGAGAGTAAGGCAATGTAGTATGGTTAGCTAGTGAGTAAGGTAGTGTAGTGTGGTGAGCTAGACAGTAAGGTAGTGTAGTATGGTGAGCTAGAGAGTAAGGTAGTGTAGCATGGTGAGCTAGGGAGTAAGTGTAGCATGGTGAGCTAGAGAGTAAGGTAGTGTAGTATGGTGAGCTAGAGAGTAAGGTAGTGTAGTATGGTGAGCTAGAGAGTAAGGTAGTGTAGTATGGTGAGCTAGAGAGAAAGGTAGTGGAGTATGGTGAGCTAGAGAGTAATGTAGTGTAGTATGGTGAGCTAGAGAGTAAGGTAGTGGAGTATGGTGAGCTAGAGAGAAAGGTAGTGGAGTATGGTGAGCTAGAGAGAAAGGTAGTGTATTATGGTGAGCTAGAGAGTAAGGTAGTGTAGTATGGTGAGCTAGTGAGAAAGGTAGTGGAGTATGGTGAGCTAGAGAGAAAGGTAGTGTAGTGTGGTAAGCTAGAGAGTAAGGTAGTGAAGTGTGGTGAGCTAGAGAGTAAGGTAGTGTAGTATGGTGAGCTAGAGAGAAAGTGTAGCATGGTGAGCTAGAGAGTAAGTGTAGCATGGTGAGCTAAAGAGTAAGGTAGTGGAGTATGGTGAGCTAGAGAGTAAGGTAGTGGAGTATGGTGAGCTAGAGAGTAAGGTAGTGTAGTATGGTGAGCTAGAGAGTAAGGTAGTGTAGCATGGTGAGCTAGAGAGTAAGTGTAGCATGGTGAGCTAGAGAGTAAGGTAGTGTAGTATGGTGAGCTAGAGAATAAGGTAGTGGAGTATGGTGAGCTAGAGAGTAAGGTAGTGTAGTATGGTGAGCTAGAGAGTAAGGTAGTGTAGCATGGTGAGCTAGGGAGTAAGTGTAGCATGGTGAGCTAGAGAGTAAGGTAGTGTAGTATGGTGAGCTAGGGAGTAAGTGTAGCATGGTGAGCTAGAGAGTAAGGTAGTGTAGTATGGTGATCTAGGGAGTAAGGTAGTGTAGCATGGTGAGCTAGGTAGTAAGGTAGTGTAGCATGTTGAGCTAGGGAGTAAGTGTAGCATGGTGAGCTAGGGAGTAAGGTAGTGTAGTATGGTGAGCTAGAGAGTAAGGTAGTGTAGTATGGTGAGCTAGAGAGTAAGGTAGTGTAGTATGGTGAGCTAGAGAGTAAGGTAGTGTAGCATAGTGAGCTAGGGAGTAAGTGTAGCATGGTTAGCTAGAGAGTAAGGTAGTGTATTATGGTGAGCTAGAGAGTAAGGCAATGTAGTATGGTGAGCTAGAGAGTAAGGTAGTGTAGTATGGTGAGCTAGAGAGTAAGGTAGTGTAGTATGGTGAGCTAGAGAGTAAGGTAGTGTAGTATGGTGAGCTAGAGAGTAAGGTAGTGTAGCATGGTTAGCTAGAGAGTAAGGTAGTGTAGTATGGTGAGCTAGAGAGTAAGGCAATGTAGTATGGTGAGTTAGAGAGTAATGTAGAATTTTATGGTTATAATTTTGTATGTGCATTTTGTTGACAGACTGATGAAACTTACTATGAAAATAATTTAATTATTATTAAATGTATTGTCGTCTTGTTGTTTTTTTTCCTTCCACCTCCTCCTCCGTTTTCTTCTTCTTCTTCATTCTCTTCTTCATTTTCTTCTTCTTCATCATCCTCATCTTCTTCTTTCTCTTCTTCTTTACATGCGAGGTTGCCCAGCTGTTTAAGTTTTCCTTGTATGTCTTTCTCTGACTTCTTTTGCCTCTCTTGTCTAGTGTTCTCTGACTTTATTAGACTAATTTTTATATTCCACTTCGTCTGTTGATATGCCCCATAAATTTCATTTGTCTGTTCCATTTAGTTTTTATGAATGATCTTGTAACACCTGCAGAGTCTTTCTAAAATATGTGTTGTCCACAAAGCTGAATGTGACCAACTCATAAGAACAAGAATCTAGAGAAGTATAAATTGAAAAACTTGGAAGTACATTTGAAATAAGTTATAAAAGTTGCACATTTAAGGACAAGTACTCATATAGTATATTTAGAGCAAGATAAGGGGAAACGATAAGATTGATTGCCCATTAATGGGCAGTCACAAAGCTAGATACATGGTAGAGTTACATGTTTTAACAAACTTTCAGACTAATCATCGGACTGATACACTTGATATTACTTTTTTGTCATGTGTTTCAGGTTGTATGTCTTTTGTGTGGCATGAAAAGGGGATGATTTTTACAGGGGATGCCTTACTTATCAGGGGATGTGGTCGAACAGATTTTCAGCAAGGTGAGTTCAGCTAGTGTTGTGTTGGTTGACAGCAGATAATATTGTTTTACTCATGTGTGGTTTTACAAAAGAATGCTGAAAACTCATTGAACAGCCAAGATGAGTAATATATATATTTTGAAAGAGGCTAAGAAACAAAGACAACTTATCACAAAATCAAACAGAGGCAGTCAACATTTTATGGCCATATTAGGAGAAAAGACAAACTGGAACATGTGACAGCTGGAAAAATTTGGGGAAAGAAAAATAGACGAAGACAGCAAGGGATTCTTGACAGTAGCACTATGAATTGATAAATGCTTTTGGTGATTGCAAGATGTGGCGAAGCATGATTGCCCATGCTAATCAGCAAAGCACTTGATGATGATGAGTTATATTGCTTGCATTTATAGTTTTCTCAAAAGAAAAAAAAAATTTCCTATGTCTGTAAACATATAATTCTTATGCACTGATATAACAAGAGAAAGAGAAGCCTTGGAGATATAAACCGGCCTCCCCTCTCTCACAAAGACGTCCTCATCAATCGAATGTGATTGTTTCTATGTGTCAGCAAACATTGTCCTGTGATGACAAATATTGTTGACTTTTCGCAGTCTCCCTTGTTGTCGGAGAAGAAAGAAAACCGCACACCTTGTCCCTGCCCGTTTTGTGTTAAGGAAATTCTGTAAGGTAATGTATATTCTGATTTCAGGAGATTCTGCTACACTTTATGACTCAGTTCATAAGAAGATTTTGTCACTACCCCAGCACTTCAAGGTATTCCCCGCTCATGACTACACTGGTGAGATGCAAACAGTTGTTTTACTCTTTATTGTCAGTGTGTGATTTGTTCATTGTGTGCACTTAAATGAATGATTGTTATGATTACATGGTGGAAATGAGCAGTTACATCATCGTGTAACAAGTCCTTTGTTATGTTTGCATTTATGTGAATGATTGTTATGTTTGCATTTACATGAATGATTGTTATGTTTACATTTACATGAATGATTGTTATGTTTACATTAAGATGAATTATTGTTATGTTTGCATTTACGTGAATGATTGTTATGTTTGCATTTACATGAATGATTGTTATGTTTGCATTAACATGAATGATTGTTATGTTTACATTTACATGAATGATTGTTATGTTTGCATTTACGTGAATGATTGTTATGTTTGCATTTACATGAATGATTGTTATGTTTGCATTTACATGAATGATTGTTATGTTTACATTTACATGAATGATTGTTATGTTTGCATTTACATGAATGATTGTTATGTTTCTTTTTAAATGAATGATTGTTGTGACTACTTGGTAGCACTGAGCAGTTACATCATCATGTAACAAGTCCTTTGTTATGTTTGCATTTACATGAATGATTGTTATGTTTGCATTTACATGAATAATTGTTATGTTTACATTTACATGAATGATTGTTATGTTTGCATTTACTTGAATGATTGTTATGTTTCTTTTTAAATGAATGATTGTTGTGACTACTTGGTAGCACTGAGCAGTTACATCATCATGTAACAGTCCTTTGTTATGTTTGCATTAACATGAATGATTGTTATGTTTGCATTTACATGAATGATTGTTATGTTTACATTTACATGAATGATTGTTATGTTTGCATTTACATGAATGATTGTTATGTTTGTATTTAAATGAATGATTGTTGTGACTACTTGGTAACACTGAGCAGTTACATCATCATGTAACAAGTCCTTTGTTATGTTTGCATTTACATAAATGATTGTTATGTTTGCATTTACGTGAATGATTGTTATGTTTGCATTTACATGAATGATTGTTATGTTTGCATTTACATGAATAATTATTATGTTTACATTTACATGAATGATTGTTATGTTTGCATTTACTTGAATGATTGTTATGTTTCTTTTTAAATGAATGATTGTTGTGACTACTTGGTAGCACTGAGCAGTTACATCATCATGTAACAAGTCCTTTGTTATGTTTGCATTAACATGAATGATTGTTATGTTTGCATTTACGTGAATGATTGTTATGTTTACATTTACATGAATGATTGTTATGTTTGCATTTACATGAATGATTGTTATGTTTGTATTTAAATGAATGATTGTTGTGACTACTTGGTAACACTGAGCAGTTGCATCATCAGCTAACAAGTCCTTTAATCAAGGTCTGCCAACCTGTGTCTTGATCCCTTGCCAGTTATCCAGCCTCATGCACTCTCAGGCCCCAGCTGTCTACAATGTCCTGTGTCTATCTCCGTGCTGGTCTACCCCTGTCCCTACTTCCAGGAACCACACCTCCCATCCCTGTACTCTCCAAGCCACTGTGAGGTTTAATAGGGCCAACATATTTCTGTTACTGAGGTATGATGCTCTTTATGAGTCGGTGTTCTTGAATACTCACATCTATTAGAATGTCAGCATTTTTCTCCTTTTTGGTCAACAATATTCTCAGAAATATTCTGTAATGAGCAGTTAATTTTTAAAGATGTTGATCCTGTGCTCAGTTCCTCAAACTTCTTTCATCTTCCCCATATTTTAATTATCTCTTTGTAATCTATTTTTCCATGATGTTTTTCCTGTCTTATAATAGGCAAGCTGAAAGCACATTTGTAGACTTATTCTGTGCAATGCTTGTTTGAGGTTTCTGTAAACATTTTATTATGAAACTGATGACAGTAATAAACAGTAAGCCTTCTGTAATGTTGGTTTTGCTTACATGTATGAAAGAACGGGTAAACATTTAAAATGATAATGAACATTTTCTTTTTTAAAAAGAAACTACAGTTGTCTTTTATTTTTCCTTGAAAGGTCAAACTATGTCAACTATTGGGGAGGAGTTGAGGTTCAACCCCCGACTATCTCGCCCCAAGAAAGAATTCGTTGAAGTTATGTCCAAGATGAACTTACCATATCCCAAGCAGATGGGTAAGTATTAGTTCTTCATACAGTTTGTTATAGAATGTATTCCACCAAGGCTTCTGTTTGTCACTATGAGGGTTCTTCAACTTCTCACTGATCGTGAATGTGCTTCGGGTGCTTGCAGGACTTCCTATTTTGTTTCCTTTACCAATTAATCTGGCTCTGTGGCAAAGGGGTTATGGACGCAGTTTGTAATTCTACATACCGCGTTTAAAACACAGTGGCGACTGACTTGGTAACAGACTGCGCCTTGCATTGGTTTTTATAAAATGGTATGAATGCCATTTTTTTCACATTCAAAATGCAATGACAAAGTACTGAACATAAACGTGCCAAGAAATCACAAACAGCCAAAAAATACTGGAGTTGTCTGCGACGTCATGTAAAGGATATGCAACTAACTTTTATTCATTAGTACTGAATGTAAACTTGCCAAGGAATCATAAACAGCCAAAAAATGTTGGTTTTAACTGCCACATCCTATAAAGGATATGCAACTAACTTATCCATGAAGGCTAGGCATCAGAATCACCACTCAAGGATCTCTCCCTCAGATTTCTTGTTTTGTAAACATCATCCGCTGGATTTAGACCCATCACTTGTCCAGTACAGGAAAGGCAACAATTCTAAGCCACTCTAACTCCGTAGTTGGCCATTGCCCTGGCAAAATTTCATAACTTAAAATTAGATGCTGACCATAGATTATTTCATAGAATAAATCAAGTGCTTTCTCCACAATTAAGGTTGGCTGTAATGGGTCTCCAATACTATCTTTTGCTTTGATTTTACACTCTGGCAGACTGCTATTCTTCCATTCTTGTTGTCAAAGTCTCACTTAATTAATGAAGGGACGTAATACAGATTGAGAAGGAACACAGCAACAGGGGAGAGAATAGTGACTCGAACATTCGAGAGCAATGAGTCAGACGTCCAACTACGCAGTACGCCCAGGCGGAACCCGCCAGAAGCGTGAAAGGGTGAAACCCATGAGATGCACAAAGGGGCAAGCACTGCGTGTCCACCCGACGAGAGTCGAGAGGGCAGACGGCCACTGGACATTGACGGGAGAGGGTCTAGCTTCGAGAGGGAGACACATAGATAGACTTAGCTTAGAATCTTTGAGTTATTAACGATAGACAGATGATGTTGTGTATAGTTCTTTGATGCTGTGTATAATGTGCATGTAATATTATAACCATTGTGCGAGACGATTATTCGCCAGATGACAGATCTTGTAATAAACTATGACGAAGATAATCGAACTTAGAGTTCTGTCGTATCTGTGATCGCACTGCACTGCCTGTCTGAACCCGAGTCTTTCTATCCCTATTTGTGACACACTGACAGGTAAAATACTTTGGGGCTCCTGTCCGTTTTGGCAGTCCCAAGACAGTTTCAAATAAGAATTAGAAATAATACATTGACGGTTCTTGGTTTTGCCAAGTAAAAACTAAAAGTATACACGACATCGACAAAGTCTAAACATTATACAGTAATTACCATTCTATTGAACCTGTCTGTCCACTTCTCTCTCAGTTATACGATAACAATATTGTCCCACTTATATTGTTGTTAACATCTTGTTTACCTGCTTACAGTTTATCCCTCCATGTTATTTTTATAATAGTGACATGCCTTTTGATGTGGCAAAAATATGTTAGTTGTCTATTTTTTATTACTGCCATGAACTATATTTTCATTTCTGCTTCCCTAAGATTTCTTAGGTTTATTTTCCTGTGTATAACCTGTTCTTCTGTATATATACATTTACTACTACAAATACTATTATTGATGGCACCTTTCCGTCTTGACAGACATTAGTTTGTTACATTGTGCTTTTAAAAAAAAGGCATAATAACTACAACCCATGGCTATAGCGAATGTGAATGAACAGACCAATTTGCATGGTAAATGTTTGTCCACAATGAGTGCATGTGATCACTTGATCATTGCCACCATCACGCACCATCTGACATCTCACTCGTTTGGTGTGTGACCTATCTGCAATCATTTTCTGCTTTGTCTTTATTTCATTCTGATCTTTTCCCTCCATGCACCACAATCAGCGAAGACTTGTCCCAAGGTGCAATATCAATGCCTGTATCATTTATCTCCTGCTTACATACGTCTTTGTACTGTAGGGGAGGCAGACCTTGAGATCTTTTACCTATCTATAACCACCAAAATAGATGTCCTTTGGTATTCTGCCATCATCCATCCTCTTAATGTGTCTTATCTAAGTCCACAAAGACTGAGTGTGGAACAAACTGTCACACAACCTGATCTTTCCAGTACTTCGGTATTGGTGATCCTATCTTTTTTTTAAATACCAAGAATTCTTTGCAGACACCGCATATGAAAGCTGTTAAAATGTTTCTCTTGATATTAATAGGTTGACTACGTTTCACTGTCATAAAAAAGAGTACTAAGGACACAGGCTTGATAGACCAGTTCTTTTGTTTTGACAGTAAGCTTCCTGTTCTCCCAGACTCTTTGTTAACCTGTTCATAGTTGTTGTCTTAGCAATCCTGATTTCCTGATCTAGGGATAACTTATTGTTGACCTCTGACCCCTAATGTATGAAATGGTAAACTATCTCCAGCTCTGCATCATCAATAAAGGTTGATAGTACCCCACTTGCACCTTGCATCCTAATCAGTCTTTGTTTTGCTAATTGTTAAACCACATTTACCCCGGGAAGGTTAACCCGGTCAACAAAAGCCCGAAGAAGTCGGATGTGTTGGCCTAACGGCGCAAGAACGCAGCTCTGCTGTAAACAGGCACAACGCAATCACGTCCAAAAAAAAACAAAAAAACTCTGGATGAACGCAGCAGCAGAAGAAGAAACCACATTTATAACAGTCATTGGAGATGTAATTATTCTTCAGAGTAGGCGGTAATTGCAGCATCATCTGCAAAAAGCAACTCTGATCTGTACCCTCCTAATTTTTGCCTTGGCCTTCAATTTCTGAGTACTACTGTTACTACTACTATTATTACTAGTACAACTTCCACTACTGCTACACTATTGCTATTACTACAACTACCACTACAACGACTACCACTGCTACAAATACCATTGCAGCTACATTATTGCTACTACTACTAACTACTATTACAATAAGTACTACTACTAATACCTACTATTAGTAACTACAACTACTAGAAATTATTGTTAATACTACTTGTAACTACAATTTTACTAATTGTAACTTCTACTACTACTATTTCTATTGCTGCCACTACTACTATCACTGCTACTACTATAACTATCACTATTGCCACTAAAACAACTACTATTTCTGTTATAGTACTGCTACTGTTACTAATTACAATTATTTACTACTACTACTGCTGCTGCTGCAGCAACAACAACAACACTGCTACTATTTTGTACCTCGCGGTGTAGGACGAGGCAGTCTTGAGCCTGAGAAATTAGGGACGCCTGGCTTTTGCAGTCGCCGTGAACTGTGCAGTTTAGGGATTTCTTTTTACCCTTGACAGAAAAAAATCCACTCCTTACCAAGGACTCAAACCTGGGTCTCCTGAAGGAACACCTGGCATTCTAGCCACTCAGCCAGGCACTCCTAATACTAACTATACCACTTATCATGACTATACTACTGTATGCACAATGTGGTACGTTTTACACTTAGTTTTGTTTTTGTGTGCATTATTTAATGTCTCTTTTGTGTGTCTATGTACACACAGACACACATATGTGTGAGTGTGTTCATGGATGCATTAAACATGGCATAAACCTGACACAACCTTGAAAAGTGAAAATTAACTTGAAATAACCCTGGGAAAACCCTTGAAAATCATTGGTGAGTTCAGCTATGGCACCTGTGCCATTGAGAGTAATAAAGAGAAACCTTACATTCTGTATAGACCTCATCTGAATGTGTGGATATGAGTCAGTGAGCCACATACATGTGATTTTGTGAAAGTGTTGCACATGCCATAGATAGTTACATGAGCATTTATTCTTCATTCCCATCATCTCAAGTAATCATTGAGGCATGATTTTATTCATATTTATATTTCAGAAAAGGCTTTGCCAGCTAACATGATGTGTGGTGTGTTTGATGTGCCAGCTAGTGCTACAAATTGATAATAATTTTATTTGTTTAAATATGAAAATATTTACTTTTTTATTTTAAACAATGTAATCCCAGTAGATATGCTGCCCAGCAGTAATTTTATTTCTGTCAGTTTTTGACCATTGTTAGTCTATCTTTATTTAATATGTATGTTTAAGTTCTTGAAAATGATAAGAATATGGATCTGTAATACAAATATGCCTCTCTGGTCGAGGGGTTACAACACTTTCTCCGTAATCCCGTTTATCACGCAGAGTCTTGTAGCGGGCAAGAGCTGGAGGCGGTTCGACCCCCGCTGGTGACTTGCGGGATAACTGAGCCGGCGGCTCAGAAAGCAATGGCAAACTACTGAGCATAATCTTGCCAAGAAATCAACAGACAGCTGAAAGATGCTGCTGTTGACAGTGATGTCCTGTAAAGAATATGCGAATTAAAAACAAAAAAAATAAAAATATATATATTAAGCAGAAATATAAATCATATAAATAACTTACATTATTCTGATGATACTGTCTTGATGTCAGTAATCAACCAGGTGCTGTCTCCACAATGAAGGTTGGCTGCAATTGATTTCCAGCACTGTCTGTCTCTCACCCTTACTGTACGTTCTGTCAGATTACTGTTTGTCCATCTCTTGATGTTATCTTCCTACTTATATTGTTGTCCACCTCTTGCCTTCAACCTTACCTTCCAGTATGGTTGTATAAGAACTGTCTTGATAGCTAAGAAGCAAAAAAATACTACAGAAAATTATTGAGGCAGTGGTTGTACAAAGTGAAAAAATGGACCTCAGCTTTAATAATAAGAAAACAGAAGTAATAGTAATATCAATGAAACAGATCATGCCTAAAGGTTCAGTTAAAATCAGTGGTATTAGTTTGGAAATTTAAGTATCTAAACACATGGATAACATCAGGTGGCAGACTGTATCACTGAGATAAAGAACAGAACAGGACAAGCACAAACTGCATTTTTGAAATGAAGAACACCATGTGCAATAAATCCTTGCCATGGGAGGTTAGAAAAATATTCTTGCCATGACATTGAATATATCTTATCTTGTGATGAATCCTTAACAGTTATTAAACAAGCAAAAACATTCCTTAAGCCTCAGAGATGTGACCTTACAGAAGATTGCTGAACATTCTCGAGCAGCCAAAATGAGTAATCTAATCGTTTTGATTGAGGCTAAGATGCAAGGACAATTTATCGCATACATTAGAAAGAGGCATGTCATATTTTGGCCACATTATGAGAAGGGAAAATCTCTGACATGCTGTGATGGCTGAAAAGATTTATGGAAGACAGTGAGAGAAGATTCTTGGCGACTTTTCGTTATGTTGAGGAAAAGTGTTGGCACACAAATGTGTACATACTGGTGGAGATCACAAGATGTGGAGAAGCATGATCACCTATGCCAGTTGGCAAGGCACTTGATGATAATGATGATAAACACCTGATGTTGCTTCAAGAATATAGTTTGTTAAGTATTGCAATTTTAATACATATGTGCCAGAAGCATTTCTACAGACAATTTTCCTGCACATATGCCAGAAGCATTTCTATGGAAAATTTTCCTGCACATATGCTATGGAAAATTTTCCTGCACATATGCCAGAAGCATTTCTACAGAAAATTTTCTTACAGATGTACCAGAAGCATTTCTACAGACAATTTTCCTGCACATGTACCAGAAGCATTTCTACAGAACAGTTTCCTACAGATGTACCAGAAGCATTTCTACGGAAAATTTTCCAGCATATGTGCCAGAAGCATTTCTATGGAAAATGTTCCTGCACATGTACCAGAAGCATTTCTACTTAAAATTCAAGAATAGCTGCTTGATTTTTTTTGCTGAAGTAATGTTTTTCCTGGCTCATTCATTCATTCAGTAGTATGTCCTTTGCAGAACCTCGCTCCCATATCAACCTTCCGGAAAACCTCTCGATCATAAGCAAGATGTCCTGCATCCGATACAACCATCTGGAGATCATCCGCTACATCCTGCACCCATCTTCTCTTTGGCCTTCCTCTTCCTCTCTTCCCAGGCATATACCCCTCAATTATTGTTCTCTCCAAATTTTCGTGATGTTTCAAGTGACCAAAATATTTCAATGTTCTTTGTTTTATCGTCTTTAATAGCCAACCTTCTTCAGTATTCAGCTCTTGAAGTATGGATACATTTGTTCTTTTCTTTACCCAAGATATTCTTAGAACTCGTCTATAACATTTATATTCAAAGGCTTTGTGTGCTGTTCAGCTTGTTTAGTAAGTGTCCAGGTCTCACGGGCGTATGTTGCAATGGGAAAAATGATTGCTCTTAAAAATCTAATTTTTGTAGTTCTGTCTGTCCCACTCCATAATTTATTCAGTTGTTTTAGTCTTTGAAGAGCAATTGATAGTCGTTTAATTTCTTTCATAATGTCACCGTTGTTGGTAATCAATGACCCAAGATATTCAAAATTTTCCACCACCTCCAATTTTTCCTTATTAACATATATTTATTTCTACTTTCCTGGCTTTTACATTTTGTAAAAGCCATTACTTATTAACAAAAAAGCTAAACTGGACGAGCAAAGACGAGGCAGTGATTTATCATTAATAAAAAGAAACCTAGTATACTAGAAATACATGAGAGAGGTAGTGTAAAGGGAATCTTGCTCTGTCTCTCTCTCTCCTCTCTCTCTCTCTCTCTCTCTCTCTCTCTCTCTCTCTCTCTCTCTCTCTCTCTCTCTCTCTCTCTCTCTCTCTCTCTCTCTCTCTCTCTCTCTCTCTCTCTCTCTCTCTCTCTCTCTCTCACACACACACTCACACATATAAAAGCTGACAAATACAGAGATTAACATACAAAGGCACACTCATGCACTTCATATAAAAGCAGCCATTTCTGCCATTTACTGCATGATTTATACTGACATGTTAGCCAAGCACAGCCAAATTTGACTTGACCTTGTGTGTATATATTCATTATTGCTGATTGGTTTCATTCATTCCAAGTTATACATAATTATAAAGTTATTGTTCTCAAATGGAAATATTGATGTTGTTATATACACTGATATTGCTGCATGGAGAGAGGATGAGATAAGAATTAACAATGACATTCTTTGAAACAATGCCACCTATCATAGCAACAACAATGTAATGACTGCACCCAGTATGAGAATGGAGATGGAGGCAGTCACTACAGCTCTTCAGTGGTTATCTGATTTCACACACAAGGATAACCATTCTGTCAGACTGTCAGTCTGTGTTAAGGTATGAAACAAAAGGGGTTTAAAAGGCCAGAGGATCGACTTCATGGCACCAGGTTATAATCCCATATAGCTCGGTCTCTTTCCACAGGGCAACCTGTCAAAAACTTTGCACAAAGCATGAAGTCTGTAGCTCCAGCAACAATCCCCAGGAGTCTCCAGGGAAATTACACTAGTGAACTGAACGAAGTAGCCCGGAATCAAACCCACAACCTTCAGAGTGCAAGGCAGGTGGCATGACGACTTGGCCATGGAGACTCCCAGGTTTATGGTATGAAGAATGATGTTGTATAGAAGTGTCACTGCTTCAAGATCTTGTCTGGCCCTACTGCCCAGCTCATGACATTGCTTATGTGTTGTCATGTTAGGCATCACTTGTGTCATGTTAGACATCACTTGTGTCATGTTAGACATCACTTGTGGTCATGTTAGGCATACTTGTGGTCAGTTTAGGCATCACTTGTGTCATGTTAGACATCACTTGTGGTCAGTTTAGGCATCACTTGTGGTCAGTTTAGGCATCACTTGTGTCATGTTAGACATCACTTGTGTCATGTTAGACATCACTTGTGGTCATGTTAGGCATCACTTGTGTCATGTTAGACATCACTTGTGGTCAGTTTAGGCATCACTTGTGTCATGTTAGACATCACTTATGGTCAGTTTAGGCATCACTTGTGTCATGTTAGACATCACTTGTGGTCAGTTTAGGCATCACTTGTGTCATGTTAGACATCACTTGTGGTCACATTAGGCATACTTGTGGTCAGTTTAGGCATCACTTGTGGTCAGTTTAGGCATCACTTGTGTCATGTTAGACATCACTTGTGGTCATGTTAGGCATCACTTGTGGTTCAGTTTAGGCATCACTTGTGTCATGTTAGACATCACTTGTGGTCACATTAGGCATACCTGTGGTCAGTTTAGGCATCACTTGTGGTTATGTTAGACATACTTGTGGTCAGTTTAGGCATCACTTGTGGTCATGTTAGGCATACTTGTGGTCAGTTTAGGCATCACTTGTGGTCAAAGCAGCCATGACCACAGATGAGGAAAACATAGATGTATACTAATAGTATTAACAGTCAGTACACTATAGAAGCAAGCACACACTGCTACCTGACCACATCATCCTCCGAGTGCTGACTAGTCTGTACAAATATGGCTTCAGCACCATGTACCCATTGTGTCCTTAAGGTGAGTAAAAGGGTCCTTTACTATTGATCATTCACGTTTGGATGCATGCTTGTCAACTGATTTCCTTTCACATTGTCATCTGTGTCTTAGCTAACAGTTTGTATGAGACTTTAAACTTTTTTAAAGAAACGGCATCCCTAATATATTTTTAATGTTTTCTTAAAAAGAAAAAAACAATCAAATCTGACCACTGTCAAATTTGAGACTTATATTAGATCTGCTTTATATTGATTTAGTCTGATATTTCGGAAATTGAAAACTTTGACTTTATTTAACATCACAGTGGCCTAAATTGTATTGGAGGGCGTGGCTCATGGTAGAAGAGGCCGAGATTGGCCGACATGAAGATTGACACAGAACATTGCAGACACCCTGGGCATCAATATTCATGAGACAGGGCGACAAGGCAAAAGGCTGAGAATCTTTCTGACAGGACAGTGATGAAAGCCACGTTCTGCAGCAGATCTGCTACATAATGATACATCAAGTGATGATTGCAGTCCATGTCTGATTGTCTGTAATAATAATGACATAACAAGTGGGCTTTGTTTAAATTGTGCAAATATCTTGGACTGCCACAGTAACTAACAACCATTGTCTAGAAGAGTTTCATCAGAGTAGAACATTATTTACACACAACTATGAGGGGAAGTCATTAAGTAACAGAAATGTTACAAATAACTTTTTTTTACAATAGTGAGAACCAGAAATGTTGTGTGTTTTTTCTCAACATAGTCCCCATGCCTGGTCACACACTTTATCCACCTGTCCACTAGCTTGTTGATACCTACTAGGAAAAAGTGTTTGGGTTTGGCCTTACACCCGTTGTGCACTGCCTCCATTACCTTATTGTTATCTGGAAACCCCTGACTCCCCACATATGTTCTTACAAGAGTCCAAACCAGTGAAAGTTTGATGGCGCCAAGTCTGAGCTGTATGCTTGATGTTTCAAGTTTTCAAATGTCAGAGCATGTTGTGTATCAACGCTATGCTCAGCTGAATGAGGACTGGCTTTGTCAAGTAGGTCTCCCACTATGCCTTTCATCAATGACATTTGGTCTTTCATTTTGAATCTCTCTACCCATGACTAAAATAACTGTCGCTGTACTGAACCATCGTTCTTCTCTAGATTTCACAAGATTTCACACCCTCTGACCACACAACAATGAATAACGCCTCATTTTTCTTCCAAGGTGCAAGTCTAGTGGGGCAGCCATTTTGTTATTGCTATTGGGCGTGCACAAACTGTTTGATTCTCTTGACCCCTTCATGGGTTATTGGTTAAAATCCAGTTTGTGTCCTGAAATAAGATTTTCTGTTGTCCATACTCTTCCATGCACTTTATAGAAAGAACAGTTTTCCTGTGTCATGTAATGCAAAGAGTTAGTTGGATATCCTTAACAAGACGTTTCAGGGTGTGTGCGATTTATGGGCAAGTTTATGTTCAGTAGTTAATGCCAAGAGAGGCATTGTAAAACATCATGACTATAAATATCAGCAGTAGGAGAGGCTGAGCCAGACCTAGAGAAATGATGCTGGATAGTCTCAAATGGTGGAGTGGAGGAATAACATTGATAGAAATATCAGCGGTAGGAGAGGCTGAGCCAGACCTAGAGAAATTATGCTGGATAGTCTCAAATGGTGGAGTGGAGGAATAACATTGATAGAACTAATCCAGAACACCGGGGACCGAGATCTGGCAAGGCACATGATGATGATTATTATTGCTTAAAACAATAACTATGTAAGGTGTTTTCAAAGACTTGTACGATCTTTATTGGTTTGGTGTACAAGTTTTTATTTCAAGAAGTTGACAGATGTCGAGTGGCCTCTTTACTTAACCAGATTTTCAGAATCTTGCAGCCTGAAATTTAATGAATGTAAAAAGTGACTTGGAGAATCAACAAACACAAAATACAAATTATTGATCTCCTGTCTCATTTTCTGGATCTTTCATTTTTGGAATCAGCTTGATAGCAATTACATGTCTTTCAGTATCATTTCCGTATTCTGACAGTTTACATGTCAGTTTATGTTTTCTGCATTTTAGATAATTCATCCTAGATAATACATTAATCAATTCTGCATGTATGTTTTGTGGTGCAAAGAATGACAGCCATCTTATCATATTTTTCTGATGTTTTGTTCATATTTCTAGTGATTCATGATGGTAGTTTTCTACTGTCATTAATACATTTCAAATGAAAATTAAAAAAAACAATATTTTACATACAAAAAGTGTGCTATCTATTGCTTTGCTACTTTAATTTCTTCTTCTCCATGAGACTGCTAAAAATGTTACTGAAATACAATAGTTAGTTAGTTGGTTTGCAAGTTACTTTGTTAAATAGTTGTCAGATTAGCCTCACTCACATCAATCTATTCCAATATCAATAGTACTCAGATCCTCTCTTTAGCTTCCTCAGCATGTAGCGGCTGATGACACCACTTCTGTGTTGGTTGACTATTCCTCTTTGCCTCCCTACATTGCGCTTTTGTCTGGCTTCACCTATTTTGACTTGAAATATAACATCTGAAATATATCTCAGTTGTTAACATGTGTGATATTTGCTGCGAATCCTGGACAATTAGTAAATGGCAAAAACATCCCCAGAAGCCTTGGAGATGTGGTTTTATAGAAGAATGCTGACTATTAATTGAACAGCCAAAATTAGCAATCTGGACATTTTGAGGGAAGCTAAGTCGCAAAGACAAATTATCACAAACATCAAAAAGAGGCAGTCATCGTTTTTATTTTTTGGCCACATTATGAGAAGACAAAAATTGGAACATATCGTGACAACTGGGAAAATTTGCAGAAAGAAAGAAGACAGCAGGAGAAGATTCTTGACAGTCTTATATCATGGCACAGATAGGAGTTAACACACAAGAAGATCCATGCCATCGGAGACCACAATATGGGGAGAGGCATGATTGCCAGTGCCAGCTGGCAAGGTACTGGATGATGGTGCTGATGAAATGTTGCTGTTATTATTCTAGAACTCACAGTTTCCCACTCTATTAGTGTTTTCTATGCCTCTTTAGATAGCATTAAAGCGACTCCTTCACTGTATGGGGCATGTTCCTCTCTTTGGATGGAGAACAGCAACATTTCACCTGCTAAGAATCTTTTTGACTGTCCCATTCAGTCTTATTTTGCATAACAACATGCTAGTCTTATATTTAATTTCCCCTACAACTGTGTTGTCTTTTCCCATTTCATACTTAGTTCTAACATTCCAGGTGCCAAATCTGGAGATGTTTTTGGGTGAAAGGAGGTAAGTCTGACAATCCAGACTCCTTACAGCTTTCTCCACACTGCGTTATACTTCTTCAAGGAGAAGAGCCTCCTTTTATCTTGGATTGCTGAATTGCTTTTCTTTCTTGTCTTTAGGCAGGTTCATGGTTCGTTGGAGCCTGCAGTTAAACTTGACATGAGATAGGGAAACCAGCCCAACATCCACCCACCTCAGTTGCACATATGTGATCAGTTACGGTGTTACTATACTGTGTTACAGCCATGGGCCCCAGCAATACGCTGAATAATTCATTCATGTTAAACCTTCCTTTCAATAGAACCTCCATCACACCAAGCCCGCTCCGTGTCGAAGGAGTTAAGTACGCAGTTCGTAATACCGCATACCGCGTTCGAAACACAGCTGTGTTGGTTTTTTATGGAATAGTTTGGGCGCCGGTCCTTCAGAAAGCAATAACAAACTACTAAATTTAAACTTGCCCAGTAATCACGAACAGCCAAAAAATGCTGGGGTGGACTGCTACGTCCGTAAAGGATATGCAACTATTATTATTATCTCCACACCAAATTTAGTTAGTAACCCACGCAGATGAACGTAGGAAGGGTGAGAACAAACGCACACACAAGAGATGCGAGAGGTGGGTGTAAAGCACTAACAACACAAATAAACAGTATTCATGTTGTTGGATCAGTACTTTCTGCAGGACCGTTGAGTAGTAAACCAGGTCAGGGAGTCAGTACACAGTAAGTACACCTTTTCACGCCGTCGGGCCTTTTGGATATATGGTGCTAGACCCAAGGGGGTACAGTGGTTAGTGCGCTTTCCTGCCAAGACACTTGTACCAGTTCAGTCCCCAGCAGAGGTAGGGTTGTTTGTGTTTGTGAGTGAGAGGCCAATATGGCTCTGAGGTCGACCCAGCCTAATATAAAATATAAATGTGCACCGGGTTATTGAGAGAGAGAGTTTCGTGTAGTGTTCGGACATGCGCACTTGTTGAGCAAGTCATATTTTAACTTCCGGCAATTAAGCCACTATGCATAACGGTTTTCCCCCATTGTATTTCACAGTGATACGTCTGCAAATATGACATGAGATAAAGAGCTTGATTTTAGAAGACGCTATATAAGAAATAACAGTAAGAGACTATGGTCTTCGTGCAATTTTCTGCATTATATTCGAATGCTTGGTTGTACTGCAGTAAACCGTAGTAAACGGTATTGTTTTGAGTTTTGTCACTCTCCCGTTAATGGCGTTATTGTGATATTTTTATTTTCCATTGCAATGTTGGCCGGTTGGCGAATCCTCTGGAAATCTGGGTTGAACTAAAAACTCCTATGCGCTGCTGTTGTGGTTGTTTGAATCCCGAAAAGGGATTCGGTAGGGTGAGGCTGGCCCTGGGGTTTTCCTTGCGTCTCGGTACCGCGGCACCATTTCACCGCTTAATGTGTTGCTGAGCTCTTCTTCCCCTCTCCACATTCATAACCCAGCGGGATGTGCAAGACCAGTGGTTCTCAACCGGTGGGGAATCCTCCCACCAGGGGGGAATTTTAGGGTTTCCGGGGGGAGGGGGGGGGGGGGGAATGAAGACCATTTCAAGATCGCGTTAATACAAGAACCGATTACTTGATATTGTTTTTCCCTTCATACTTTACAGTTATGTACGTCTCATCCTTCTAAAATTCATTTTATAAAGTAAGTAGACCCACAAATCACATTTTATGTAGATGTCTAGACTTGTCTTTAGTATATGCTATTAAATTTACCTTCCATTTTTACGTATACTGTGTAGGAGTGGGAGATTTTTAGATAGGAAATGTGAAAAGGGGGGGGGGGGAATGACGTTCTGAAAATACGGTGAAGGGGGGCACGGGCCAAATTTTTGATAGGCAAGGGGGGGGGGGGGGGGGGGAGTGACGTTCTGAAAATATGGTGAAGGGGGACACGGGCCAAAAAAGGTTGAGAACCACTGTGCTAGGTTCCACTAAGACGATAGTAGAACTTCACATCTGCGGTGAGGCATATTAAGATGGAAACAGGTCAGAATTATACACAGTATATGCCGGTTAGCTGGAATTAGGCCTAGGTTGGTCATAATTCCTGTACAGATTTTAGGTATTTCACCGTAAACAGACCGCAACCTAATGTCCAGAGAGACTGCTGCAGCGTAAGTATATTTTAGAGTGTCAAATACAAAAACTCCGCTTAGAGAGTCACGCTGCAAATGATGCATGTCTAGCATATATAGTATCCAAGTCGTGCGGGGGATCGCGGTAGTGAGAAAGCCAATATTCCAACTTAAGCGGCACCTAATGTGGGCTCACTGGGAGAGGCAGAAGACAAGCAATAGACGTGTCACATGACAGGTTGCTACAAGCTGACACACTGGGTGGTGTATCAACACGCCCTAGACTATCTTCGACAGTAAATGTCACCACAGGCGGAAATAACATAGAAGTATTCATGATGAGTGCGCCAGTGGAGCAATTATGACTTCTACACTTCGCTACCTGTTGAGAGACATTTGGATGTGCGCTGCCTGGTGTGATGTATTCTTACCGCTGTCCTTGTAATGTAATAGACTGAGTGTGAGGGTAGGAATTGTTTTCTCACAAAACCTTTGTCTGGACTGTGTATGTGTTGGTGTTTAGTTTCGTCTTGCTGTCTGGTGTGGTGTATTCTTTCCGCTGTCCTTGTAATGGCTTTGAGCGTAAGGTTGTAAATTATTTCCTAGACAAACCCTGTGTCTGAGAAGTGAATAAGGTAGTTTTAGTTCCCTCAGCTATCCCGTTAATCTTGCTCTGTGCCACTGTATCTAGATATCAGTGCTTTCTGTGGTATGTTTGAATGTAATCTTAGCACATGGTCCAACCATCTAGCTTGCTGTCTATCGGTCAAATCATGTTTTTTTTTAATATTATTTGTCATATCCCTTACGTGACATTGCAGTCAACATCAGCATTTTTCAGCTGCTGTTGATATACTAGGCAAGATTATGCTCAGTAGCTTGCCGTTGCTTTCTGAGCGACCGGCTCACATACCAAATAAGTTACCAACGCGGCGAGAACCGCTACCGATTCTCGCGCAGGTTACGTTACTCACGAGAATATACGGGATTACGGAGAAAGACGTTAACCCCTAGTCCAGAGTATGTGCTAGCATTATATCATTTCCTTCCTGGTGTAATCATTTCTGACCCTGTCTCTTCTTGTTACGGTGGCAATTCTTCGCAATCATTTCATCTCTGATTCTACAATTCGTGTTTGTATCTCTCGCTGTCATTGTCCAGTTCTGGCACTGGTAGCACCAAGTTGATAGGGAGGTCGTGTTGGACAGTGCTCTTTCTTGTATCTATTGGCGGTGTTTATTATGTTGTGTCGGTAACGTCTGTTTAATGACATAGATTGTCTTGTTGCTTCTGTATTCGATCTTTACATTGATTCTTCCATCAGGTGAAACCAAACGCCTCATGTGGGTGAACTCTTTGGCTTACCGAATTGTTCACTTAAAGTGTTGACCATTGTTTCTAAAATTAGCCAGTTATATAATTGTCATAACCTCTGGTTTGTTTCTATACCAGTTGTCATGGTTGTCATGTTAGAGTTTTTTATGCCGGAGTCAGTAGCCTAGGGCAGTTAACGGCACGCAGTTCTTCCACAATCTTGCACTACCAGTTTGAAATCAGCTGCAGATTTTGGAGTAAACCGCCTTACGTTGAATTTCACAATGGTACGTGGGCTGATTGTTCAGAAAGCAATTGCAAACTAAATACGAGTGTTGCAAGTCTTTTACAGGACTTATTATATCTCCGTTGTGTTGTGTGTATGGACATGCTATCGTATTCAATGTTGCATAGATATGGTGTGTATGCTCGTCACGTCAACACGCCAGGACACTTCAGCATTTAGCACTCTATCCTCTCGAGAAATTATCAGAATGGAAAGTAGGTGCTAACTCATCATCATCATCAAGTGCCGTGCCGGCTGGCGTATGCGTTTCATGGCTCTAATAGATCTCGGTCTTTGGTTTTCTGGATCAACTCTGGTGCTGATATTCTCCATGCCACCGTTCAATCCACCAGCATCACTTCTCTTGGTGCTACTCTGCCTGTCTTTCCCTCGATCTTTCCAGTTGTTACGATGGTTCTCCAATGCCTCTCTTCTCATCACGTGACCGAAGAAAGATGTTTGTCTCTGTCTATTGTTGTATATAATGTTCTAGTTTCATTAGCTTGTTTCAGGCAATCGTCGTTAGCTACTCTGGCAGTCCAAGGAATTCGCAACATTCGTCTCAGGAACCACATCTCTGTTGCTTCTAATTTCTTCTTAATTTGTTAGGTGCTAACTGCGCGGTTTTAAATCTCTTACCTTGCTTAGTAGGCTATACGTTGTTAGTCTCGTTTTTTTTAAAGAAGATACCATCCTTGTGAGTCATAGATATCAATTGTACTGTGGATTTAAAATATGTTTAAACAAACCCTGTAAAATAACCAACAATAGGTGCAGCGTTTCTAATGATGTTGACAATGTAAGCAATTTAGTTCGGAGAGAGACTCTGGTTGTTTAATATGCACCATTTTCAATTCACCATCAATTAGGTGATTATGGTTACACAACAATTCATAATTATGAATTGACATCAAAAGTGCCCAAACAAATGCAATTAACAAAATGGATCTTACTGAAACTGCTGCTTGAAACTGGAGCATCAAAGCACACTTCAAAGCATGTCCACCAAAATTGCTCTGACTTGGTCAGAGAGGAAATATGGCCTTACAGAAGCAAATCTTCGAGGTGGAAAGGGGGAGGGAAAGGGGGGGGGACACGTAAAGACCTAATGTGAACGGTCATGTTCGTGACCCATGCTTAGACGCATTGCAAACGATGATCGCCGAAGAAATACAGTTGAATAAATGGAATTTTGTCATACCATGCAGAACATTTGGAACACAGGGAAACAAAATCAAAAGGCGTGTATAGTCTCAGAAGCATATGAAGAGTGGATAGAGAGATATATGCTTAGTTTTCTCCCTGTAAACGCTACCCTGTCTCGGATCGTACCTGTCTATGTGAAAAAGGAGCACAATATTAAGTGCATGAAATAAAACACAAAGCGACAATTTTTAAATCAGTATATTTCCTAGTATATTTTATTTTTTATTTTTCAGTATGGCAAGAAATAGTATACATCGTCAACTATAACAGACAGTAATACAGTCTGTAATACAACTTGTACAGATAATTTAGCAGCGCTTTATCAAATAGGTAGGTGTGAAATTAGGTATATATTTGATGTCTATTTATAGGTATAAAGTTAAAAAAATAAATGAAATATTATAGGATTACCATTTTGAATTTATGAGAAACAAGACGGAACTGAGCAGACAAAAAGCTTCTAAACACAGATAAAACAGTGCTTTTCTAGTGAAGGAGTTGCCCTTATGCTATCTAAAAAGGCAGAGAGAGCATGTAACAATACGTGAGGAACAAGTTAAAGTAACAATGCGAGATTGCAGGTGTGAGCGCGGAGTAAGGCAGAGGTGGGGCGAAGAAGGTTAATTAATAGATCCAGCTAACGGGGTATCCCCAGACAGTGGTAAAATAATAACAGCAACATACAGAACCATACATTTTGTTGTTGTCTCACTATACAGACTTCCCGAGGAGTTATGGACATCATAACTCACCAAACGTCATGATATTACAATTCGTCATAACATGACAAAGACCTCCGAGACATAGACATCATGAAAATATTCCCAAGACATCATGAAAATATCCCAATCATCTCCTGTTCATAACTGCAACTGCCATAGGGTAAATGGCATCTGACAAATGGCAAATGGCTTCAGCCAGACCAGTCAACCTTCTCTTCATGTTGTACATCCGTACACAAGGGCCTTACTCCATCATCATCATCATCATCATCATCATCATCATCATCATCATCATCATCATCAACATCATCATCATCATTATTTGCCTGTCCCCGACTGCGGTAAAATTCTAACGTCTACTCCAGAAATGAAAGCAACTATCACAAACCAACATAAAATGTACAACACTCACAAAGGAGAATACATGTGAATCTTCCCATAGAACAATGTAGGAGCCATCTACTGGATATTTATCCACCATCTCAAACCAGAACACAGGAACATATTGTCCCATTCCCCACCTGACTATCTGAAGCAAGGGGTTTAATGAACGCTATTCTATAACCAACCCAAGTGCTGCCAGCATAATAAGTGCACTGACTTCAGGTACACATGACATTAAGGCAACTCTTTAGAATGCTGCTAGCAATTCCCTGAACATAAAATAAGGTATCAACACAATTGTGCAATGCTGACTTAAAGTGCACGTCTTGCAAGGCAGATGGATGTATGGTGCGTCTATCTTCCCATATGAGATTATAACTCATAAAAACAACATATTACTTGCTTAACATATGTACTATGTTAGGAGTTCCACTCAGGAGTATAACTAGTAATATATCTCAGTTCAGAAGAAAAGCTTATGGAAAAAGTTTTCAGACTCTTTAAGTTTCATCAGATGTATAGTTCCCCGTATTACTCGGTTTCGAACAGAACTGGAGAGAAACTTCGAGGTACCCTTATTTTTATCTTGAGGAAATTAGCTCAGGAATAACCAGAAGAATGAGATACGTATGTACCTGCAGCTCTATTTGCTTACAGGGGAGTGCCCCATCAATCAGCTTGGATTGCACCAGCAGCTGTGTTGTTTGGACGATAAAGAGACCACCTAAGGCTTTACTTCAAACACGAACTGATTATAACGTGGATGTGACAGTTGTTATTACATCTATTCATATACTGAGTTGAGAGCGTTGGAGGTGGGAGAGAATGTGCCGGAAACTCTTACAACTAGTCAGTATAAGTGCAGATTGGTAGAAACGGACCATGGAGCTATAATGGGAGTGAAGTACCCTCTGCAGGCAAAAAAAAAAAAAACTTATTGGGAGATAGACAGCAGTCATATACTAACCCAGGTTCCGCATCAGCAGATCCAAGTTTTCTTTGTCCTAATGCAGAAGGACTTATGGACAATCCAGGATTTACTTATTCAGTAGAGTTTGACTTGAAGTAAACGACCCTACCCCTGTGCGAATTATAACTTACCCAGTTCCGCATGCTAAAATGACTGTTTTGAAATAAAAGACATGCAGCAAATGCTCTCATATGGAAGCATCATCCTGCTAGTAGGAAATTTTACAGATGATATTTTCACAGCTAATGAAACGGTTGAGGAAGTATTAAATCTTCTGTTCACACGTCTTCGTGAAGTTGGTTTGACTGCAGAAAAACCAGTACTTAATTTAGCAAATCTCAAACGTCCACACATAATTCGAATGAATGCATGTAACAGTGGAGGTGGTGCTACACTTCTTCAAGGGAAGGAAGATGAGCCCTCAGTGTTATTTCCAGTTGTCTTTGCAAGTAGAAAAAGTAATGTGGTTCTGAGAAATAACTTTACCATAGCGGGCAAATGTATTGCATAGATATGAACAGTGGAGAACACATTCAGGCTTGATTGTATGAAAAAGGGAATGTTCGAGCAGACTTTTGTCAGTTGACATCCGGCCCCTGATGACTTACCAGATTCAGAGGTATTTTTTGATCACTAGTTTGCATTACCATACAAGGACTGGTATAGACTTGCGATATATTTAGAACAAAAGACAGCATAATTGGAATGTACAGAGCGGCAGGCAAGCTCGGTGATTTGGTGGTTAACGCGATGTAGCTAAGTTCTAAATAGGCTCCAGCGGGGCCGACCGAAAGGAGAGCTTCTCACTTGCAATGCAGAAATTCAAGAGACAAGTCCCTTCACAGTTAAGTGAGGATTTTCTAATCCATTGTTTATGTATGTGAATTGTGAAGCTGTGAGATTAATGGTTCATTGGAAAAAATAGCCTGAGAATTCGTCTTCTGTAAAGTTGACATGTCTGTCTCACTGATCGTTCTCCTATGCTTGCAATATCATTCTACTATGATTAACTTATTATGTGCTTGGTGAATATATCTTGCTATCAATGCATATAGTCTGCAGATTTTCTGTGTGCTGTACAGTGTTTTTTTAAGTGCATCTCTTGAACCTTTTCTCTATGCTGCAGAAATGTTACTATCAGCGTATATCATGGACATGCTTTTCATGCTGAGGAAATGCTGTTGCTAAAAACTGTAGCTTGACTATTGTACACATATGAGTGAAACCTTTTCTTTACAGCGGTTGTAAATATACAGAGTGTATGATTGTCATATGGTCTTTTTCATGAATAATGTTAGGGAAATATTTAATTGAATGATATGTTGTTTTATGAGTTATAATCTCATATGGGAAGAAAGATAGACACAACATACATGCATCTGCCTTGCAAGACGTGCACTTTAAGTCAGCATTGCACAATTGTGTTGATGCCTTGGCAAATATTTTACGTTCAGGGAGTTCCTAACAGCATTCTTATGCCATGTACCTGAAGTCAGTGCACTTATTATGCTGGCAGCATTTGGGTAGGTTACAGAACAGCGTTCATTAAACCCCCTGCTTCAAATAGTCAGGTGGGGAATGGGACAATATGTTCTTGTGTTCTGGTTTGAGATGGTAGATAAATATCCAGTGGACGGCTCATACATTGTTCTGTGGGAAGATTCACATGTTTTCTCCTTTGTGAGTGTTTTATTTTTATGTTGGTTTGTTGTTGTTGCTTTCACAGCTGGAGTAGACGTTCGAATTTGACCCCAATAGGGACTGGCAAATGATGATGATGATGATGATGATGATGATGATGATGATGATGATGATGATGATGATGATGATGATGATGATGATGATGATGATGATGATGGGATAAGGCACTTGTGTACGGATGTACAATATGAAGAGAAGGTTGACTGGTCTGGCCGTTGGCCATTTGCCATTTGTCAGTTGCCATTTACCTATGGCCGTTGCAGTTATGAACAGGAGCTGATGGGATCTTGTCATGATGTCTATGTCTCGGAGGTCTTTGTCATGTTATAACGAGTTGTACAATCTTGATGTTTGGTGAGTTATGATGTCCATGCCTCCTCGGGAAGTCCCAGTATCAGTCCCAAATATGTATTGATCATTGAGTGGATACCCCACACACTTCCAGAGTTGGACTAAACTCCATCATCAGAGAAGAGGTATAGGTGGATTAGAAACCCCCTCCCTTCTCCTCCCCTTATTTTTTTCTTTGTGTTTGTTGATATTTCAGTTGTGCTGACATTGGGTTTTATTTTAGATGTATCTCGATTGTGTACTTTGTTTCATTTTGTAGCGCTAGAAAGACAGGTGATATATTGGTCCCATACTTAGAGTCAGGACCCTTGGTCACACTGAATTATGGCGGTTGTAAAGTTTGGATTGTTAAATCCTGAACTACAGTAGTCTTTCTTCACCTCATTGGTTAAAATGAAGGAGATATTGCCTGCCGGATAGTCTGCAGAGGAACATCTATTATCTGAAATAACCCCTGCCTCAACGTCACCACGCTTATTTTCAAGAACAGGAAACTAGGTAACAGCCATGTCTCTGATTCGTACAAGATTGGATCTGGGGAGTGCTATTGTTTACTGCCACACTCACTGGATAATGTGTGTCAGCGCCTGGGTATACCGAGTGGATTACAAGAAGCTATTGGATAGTCGATGTTACACCAAGCAGTGTGGATACTATAACTGCTGTGTGGACTTTCAGTTTGCTTTGCAAATTAATATCCTTCGTGCCCCAGATATGTGCAGACAGGCTCTATACCCATTCAGGTCATCACAATCATGTATTCATCTGGAGAACGCTATATCCTTCATACGCCCAATTTGGGCAGGCCAATTCTATACCCAAGATAACCATCAAATATCCATTTAGAGAAGCATTTGCCATTTCTATACCAGACGGATTACACTACACAAGAGTATATCTAACCCAGCTCATCAGCAGTTGTGACTTAGTTGGATTATGTGTTGCGTGGAGATTGTGTGGGATTATTCTTTCATGCGTTCTAGCAGTGAATATGGATACCATTCTGGTGGAATATGATTGTGGTGTACACTTGCACGTTTCAGTGATTACTTTCCGGATATGTACCAGACAGAGATGGAGATAGACAGACAGAGGGAGATAAAGAGAGAAAGAGAAAGAGAGAGAGAGAGAGAGAGAGAGAGAGAGAGAGAGAGAGAGAGAGAGAGAGAGAGAGAGAGAGAGAGAGACCAGGAGGCTGTCTGTTTTTAAAATAGAAACCTTTGTTAATTATTAGGCCTAGAGTGTTTTTATACATTTTATCTTGACATAATGTTGATTTTTTTATGAAACTGATAGTGGTTGTGTGTGTGTGTGTGTGTGTGTGTGTGTGTGTGTGTGTGTGTGTGTGTGTGTGTGTGTGTGTGTGTATTTTTTTCTGACTTATGTGCTGCACATGAATATGATGTTGTATGTGATATATCATATACAACATCATATTCATGTGCAGCACATAAGTCAGAAAAAGAATAGATCCCCCCCCCCCACCGCCCCAAAAACAAAACATGATATTATCGGCGCAGTCCCTTATCAACTACACTAACGCGCCTGTCTCGGGGTGATTAGCACAGTGCTAATATAAAAATACGCCACCATAAAACAATGTTTTAATTGTTAGCACAGTGTTGATATAAAAATACGAGCACATAAAACAAATTTTTAATAGTTAGCACAGTGTTACAATAAAAAATACAACCACATAAAACAATGTTTTTAGTTGTTAGCATAGTACCAAAATATTACCCCCTTCTCCCGCCCCCCCCCCCCAAAACACACACACACACACACACACACACAATCTGTGCATAAACTTTATGCTGTTTTAATTGCATTTTACAGAATGGCGCTATCATATGAAAAACTGGAGCACAATACAAACATCAGCTATATGGGGAAAATGCGCCAATATTTGTATTGCCCGTATCTAACTGCTATGAAAGCGAGTCCTTTGTCAAGTAGCGTTTACACAAGTTCGAGCAATTTCTGTACTGCTGAACCTGCTCAAGTAAGGTTATGTTCTCAACTATTTTGAAAATCTATATGCAATTTATGCAATCTCTCTCGTTCAGAAAGCAATGGCAAACTACTGAACGTAACACTTGCCTAGTACATCAACAACAGCTGAAAATGCTGGTGTTGACTGCAACGTCCCGTAAGGGATACGCAACAAAATATATATATATATGCAATTTAAAAAACAAAAAACAGTGAGACCTTTGCAATGCAAAATATAAAAATAAAAAATAGAAGAGAGAGAGAGAGAGAGAGAGAGAGAGAGAGAGAGAGAGAGAGAGAGAGAGAGAGAGAGAGAGAGAGAGAGAGAGAGAGAAAGTTAGTTAGTTAGTTAGTTAGTTAGTTCCCCCATCACAGAGTTAATGTTTCATTGTTCACGTCCTATAAAGAGAGAGAGTCAGTCAGTCAGTCAGTCAGTCAGTTAGTTAGTTAGTTAGTTAGTTAGTTAGTTACTTAGTTAGTTAGTTCCCCCATCACAGAGTTAATGTTTCATTGTTCACGTCCTGTAAAGAGAGAGAGTCAGTCAGTCAGTCAGTCAGTCAGTCAGTCAGTTAGTTAGTTAGTTAGTTAGGTAGTTAGTTAGTTAGTTAGTTAGTTAGGTAGTTAGTTAGTTAGTTAGTTAGTTAGGTAAGTAGGTAGGTAGGTAGTTAGTTAGTTAGTTAGTTAGTTAGGTAGGTAGGTAGTTAGTTAGTTAGTTAGGTAGTTAGGTAGTTAGTTAGTTAGTTAGGTAGGTAGGTAGGTAGTTAGTTAGTTAGTTAGTTAGCTAGCTAGTTAGTTTCCCATCACAGTGTTCATGTTTCACTGTTCACGTCCTGTAAAGGACACGTATCTAGTTGAACCTACATATAATATTGTCCACCCACAATTAACGCTGCCTACTTCTCGCCTGCTTCCCTCCAGCATACTTTTAATTTTTCCAGTTCCAATTTTCGAGGGAAAAAAAACAAACTTTCCATCTTGTCTCAACCAGCCCGTGCTGCATTGGTTATAATGATGGTGGCTCATGGTGCGTGGATTATTACTTTCTTTGTGTGCCAGTAATTACTAATAGCTGGCTTATTTTGTGCGCAGGCCGTGCCTGTGACGTTGGGTGGGGGGTCAGTTGTCCGGCAAGTTTTTTTTTTGGGGGGGGGGGCGGTGGGGGGAGGGGGTGGTGTAGTTCCTGTCCGGGTTTTGGTTGTCCTTGCTGTTGTCCTTACCATTTAACTGTCTTTTTATATGATCCCATTCACATGATGTAACCCACTTAATTTAACTGTATTTTGGGACTTTAGAAGGACAAAAATTGCGCTCGCTCGCTTTGAACTCCTGCGTAGTCCATGCACACTGCTTCTAGTAGCACTGAACTGAGTTTTGCGCGTAGATAACGCTTTCCTAATACCGGTGGTTCTCGCCAACAGTTGAACCCACTCCAACTTGAGAGGTACTTGTAATTTACGTCCCCAATTCAAGGGCAAGAAGTCAACATGTTAGTAAAAATGCCCGGTGTAGGGGTTGGGCCCCTTACCTCGGCATCAGCACATCGGATGTTTAAGAATGCGCATTTTTATCCATTCGACCATGCTGACCTCTGTGGACTGATTTATCCATTTGTTAGAATTCGATTATTTTTATCCCTTTTATGACAATATTATCAGTTATGATTGTAAGAAAATGAAGTTTTCCTGTTGTCCTGTTCTGTTTGCTCAACAACTGGTTAATGAGCATTATAACATATTCATCACTGTCATATGCCATGCCGATAAGAGTGGGCGGTCATGTTTCGCCATCTCACACTGTCACTAATATCTTGGATCAGATATTGTGTGTTATTGTACCTATTATATAATGCAGCCAAGATATTAATCTCTATGCCTCCCCCTTTCTCTTTTCCCATAAAGTTGAAAGTTGTCACTAAGTTTCCAAGTTTGTTTCTTCTCATAAAGTCTCCAAGATATATCATATCTACTGTTTGCGTCTAATTTCTAGAATGTAGGGGTTTTTTTTTTCATTTATTTCTTGTAGGACTTTCTCATACGTTTTTCTTTTCGTCCATGACATTCTTTTGTAAGGTAATACCCAGGACCGTACGGTAGATTTTCTCAGTATGGTGCAAGTCTTTGAAATGACACAATTTAAAGCGTTGCGTAAAGATTTTAAATTATTGAAAGGTTCAAATTGTATTTTGATTTCGCTACTTATGCCGCCCCTTACGGTGCCGCCGGATGCGGCCGCCTCTCTGTATCATAGCACGGCACGACCCTAGTAATACCTTATTCTGTAAGGTCATAGGGCTGAAAGGTTCGAATCCGTATCGAGGCGGATTTTTTCTTTTAATTGACCTGTGCGGCCAGATCGACCCAGTCTAAACTGGGTACTAGAGAAGGTCTTCTGAAGTAAAGGCGGTCGGTGTGAAACTGACCACATCACCCACCGAGTGTCTATTGGTCTCAAAAATATGTGTGTAGCACCCAATGCTCAATGCACCATGGGGCGTGTAAATGGGCCCTTTATTTTACTTTAACCTCATTCGCAACTGCTGCGCGCTATTGAGAACAAGGCACCTAAACTGTTCAAGAAAACTGATACGGGGGAAAAAATGGCACGTGTCAAGACCAACACCAGAAGACACCCAACATACAAGGTGAGCAGCGTGGAGGCAGACAAAACCTTAAAGAAGACGAGCGGAAAGAACCTGCCTGTGAGCTGCAGCAAAGAGCCAAAACCTACAGTAACCTCAAATGAAGCTACCACGAGGAAGACCGATAACCCACCACAGACAAGAGCCAAGACTATCGAGGAGAAGAGTGAGGAGAAAGACACCAGAGTCGGAAACACCGACTTGCAGACGATCATTTGGGTTATCAAGCGTATCCACGTGGAGCTGACAGATGAACAGATCCTGAAGCAGCTACAACCGGGAAATCTCCACATCAGAATCTTAAGGGCGGAGCGGCTTCTGACCTATTCCAAGATTCCTACAACCTTAGCGGAGTTGACAACAGAGAGCAGCGAGATGCCGATCACAGTAGCTATGAACAAGAAAGTACAACAGCCTGAAAGATTCATTCCAAGAATCACTCAATGCTCAAGATGCCAGAGGGCCGGTCACAGCAGAACAACATGTCGCAGCAAGATAGAGATCTGCCGATACCACACCTTCAAGGAACGTCCGCTGGCCAAACAGGACAAGGACTTCCGAACGCCCAACGATAACAGAAAGTGTGCCTACTGCCTCGGCAAGCATGGAGCAAGATACCTGGGCTGCCCGTACCTCCAAAGACATAGAGATGTTTTAAAGACCGCCATAACTACACAAGGTCACCACACAAGGAAGCACTGCTGAGAAGCGAAACAGAAAAGACATCTCACAAACCGAAAAATCATAGCTTCAAACCCGATTAACGAGCTGGAGAAGCAAGTCAATGCACTGCTGACGTCGACTCCGACCAGCAACAACGAACAACTGCTGGCGAACATGAACAAACTCCAGCACAGCATCCAACAAGAGATGGAGGGCGTGGCATAGATGAAAAGGGGAAACGAAAAATACTCTACAAGCAATCAAGACAGAAAGAGAATTACTGAAAGCCGAAAGGGAACAATGCCAAAAGAAACAAGCAGAAGCCACGCAAAAGATTACAGAGAAGCCGCAAACTGGATCCAAGCCAAAGACCGGTGAAAAACTCCAAGATGAAGCCAGCAACCCATTCTCATTAACGAATAAGTTCAAGGGGAAACCGGTCTCCAACCGGAAATATGACGCAAGCCTGGCCAGCCTTGACGCGAAAGTCCATAGTCCTGTAAAAGAACTCTGAATACCTGATAGGATAATAATAGACAGGACCCAAGAAGATATTGAGAGGGCAGCCAGATTGTTCTCGGGTCGACTACAAAACAAGGAAACAAAAGCTAGCAAACCAAAGGATGAGTCCTTATAAGGACTGCATCATATCAAAACAGACGAGTCAGAAGCCAACAATGGACAAAGAAACCACAAGAGCAGACGGGCACAAAGGAGAACTCGCCGGCGAATCCCCCAGTTGACGACACGGGCATGAACGCTTATACAGTGGTTCTCAACCGGTGGGGACTCCCCCCCCCCCCCCCCCAGGGGGGAATTGTAGGGTTTCAGGGGGGGGGGGGCGGTTTAAGATTATTTCAAGATCGCGTGAATACAAGAACCGATGTCTTGATACTGTTTTTCCCTTCATACTTTACGGTTCTGTATGTCTCACCCTTCTAAAATTCACTTTATAAAGTAAGTAGACCCACAAATCACGTTTTTTATGAGGACATCTAGACTTGTTTTAGTATGTGCTATTAAATTTAGCTTCCATTGTTACGTATACTGTGTGGGGGCGGGGGTGGGGGGTTTAGGTAGGAAATACGAAAGGGGGGATTGAGAACCACTGCGCTTATATAACCAGTCCGAGTTCCGACACACTCGAAAGAGAGCAGAGACAGAAACAGGATAAAAACTCACACAACTCAACTCCAGCCAGTGCTGAAGAAGCAGGTTGAACGAGACCGAATTTGGAATTTTTGTTTAGAATGAATCAATCAATCAACTTTAACTTCTGTCAAACAAATTAACAAATAACACGACGACTTTAGTATTACGATATATCGCCCTTCTGTGCAAATGGGAGGTCACATTTGGCGATATATTGTCCTTTGGCACTGAATCAGTTAAGTAAAAAACAGTAAATGACCTGTATTTTGTTTTATCAACTTAAAAAATATTAAGTAAAAGCAATAAAGCGCCCATGTTAAACTAAGGACAGGCCCGACAACGAATTAAGTGTAACACATATTGCTGTTCCTCGTAGATTAACAGAAGGTCAAGTGGAAGATTGGACAAGTCACTGCAGTTGGAAGCAAGAAAAGAAGGCCAGAGTTACGTCGATGTGGGTAATATTATGAGGTAAATTTGTAAACGACGGGTGAGTTTTCATTGATGTGTTGCCAGCAGTGGCGGACTGGCCAGGGTTTCTGCTTGCACGACCCCAAATGTGGGTTCCTGATGAAGTGGGCCCTCTTAAATATTGGGCAGTATATTAAAATATGAATGCCCTTCTATTAGCTTTGCCTCCTGGCAACCAGTATTGTTAGACCCAGTCCACCACTGGCTGCTGGGTCATCCTAATCATTTTGAGCCATGCTGATGGCGTGGACTGTCATGGTTGGCTGTCTCACACGAACACCTGTAGTTATGACATCGCTAGTCGAGTGCCAGTTAGTCTATAGGGAGACTGGGGAGAAATGGACCAGCAATTTTGTAGTTTTCAATTTTTGCTCATCACCGGAACAGATTTTATCGAAACATAACAAAACCATGACTAAAATGTTGTACATTCATTTATTTTAAAAGGGGAAAACATTTAGCAATCTATTTCTATATGTTTCTTTACAAAATGCATTTCAAAAATGTATATGAACATGGGGAGAAATTGACCACCATTGGGGTGAAATGGACCAGCACGTGGGGAGCAATGGACCATAGTGGGGAGAAATGGACCTTTTTTAAAAAGAAGCAGCAACAACTCATCCATATTGCTATAAGAAATAAATAATCATTAAAAGGATATTTGGAGTTTTTTAAAATTATTTTAAGCGACAGTAAAAAAGTTTAATATGATATATTAATCTAATATAAAGTTTTATCGAACATTTATGCCTGCAAGACTTTCTTTGAAGACATAGCCATCTTTGGTCCTAGAAGTGGTTCCAGTGATTGTAGATCTAGTAAGCTGTGCTTTAATACATGTAATTGAGACACTGGCGACATCTTCTACCTTAGGCTTAACAAATTTACCAGCAACCTTCTCACTCTTGCGCAAGAACTCTACCTCAACATCACCATCATCATCATTGTCTCCCCTTACAATTCCTACATAGTAAACACAAGTCTTCTTTGTTCCATATTCACATAGCACACACTGGCCTTCAAAAACCTCACGCACACCAGTCAAGCTAACCGTACACTCCTCATTTTCACCAAATGAAACATCAGAATCTGTGTCATCACAAAACGAAATGTCAGTTTCTGGATCTGAATCAACATCAAGTTCTTTCAGCAGCTGTCTCTTTGCCTTTTTGGGTGGAACTTTTGCTGCCTTTTCTTTTATCACCGCTCTTTCCCTAATTCGATCCATTTCTGGCGTAGAAGTAGCCAGCATAGTTTTTCCTCTTTTCCTCATATTATTTGAATCTTTTCGCGGACCATCTTTTGGTAGTCCTCTGAAAACATGAGGCGAAGTAAAGGAAGAAGTAGCTTTATGTTGAAGACTCCCTGATATTTCCTGCAAGTCATCTACAAGGTTCTCAACATTACACTCTTTCTGATTTTCATGAAATTCTTGTGCAGTTTGATCTGTGCTGGTACCACAATGTGGAGATGCTGATCCTGTCTGTTCATTGCTTTCTAAAGTGGCATTTTCACTGTCCTTGCTGATGGGCCTGTTCGTTATTTCTGAAGGCATAAAATCATCTTCTGTAAAAACATCTTCGTTAAAGGGCCAAATACCTGACACTGCAAAGCCTGATTGAATGTTAATGGAAATTGCCGCTTTAAGTAAAGCGTGGCCTCCTAGATTTGCAACTTGATAGATTGTCAGTGGTGTCCCAACATTTTTCATCATCCATGAATCACACGCATTGTTGTAGACCGACTTCATGGGTCCAATAACGGAACGGTCCAAGGGCTGAGTTTAGATGAGGTGTGTGGTGGCAACGTGATCACATGAATGTTGTTTTTCTTGCACAGTTCAAGTGATTCAAATGAAATGTGGGAATCGTGATTGTCCAAGATCAAAATCAAAGGGAAGTCTTTGGAACGTCTTGAATGCTTAATGAAGTGATTTATAACTTTGACGAAATTATCACGGGTCATCCAACCTGATTCATTCACAAGGCCAAGGGAACCTTCAGGTGCTCCAGCAAGCATAAAATTCTTAAAATTTTTCTGGGAAACACAAAAACTGGAGGGATAATGTGACCCGCAGCTGACGCAATGCAACAGATTGTGACCAGTTCTCCTCTTTCTCTGGATGTCACCTGGCCTATTTGCTTCACTCCTCGTGGGGCAATTACTTTTGGCACTTTCTGTACAGTGGTCAGACCTGACTCATCCAAATTGTAGATTTGAGCTCCACTCACATTTAGTTTTGTAATGGTTTCCTTCACAATGTTGAAGAAGGTGCAAATATTATGTTTGTTGAAAGCTGTAGCTCTAGCCAGAGATGTTGCCTCAGGTTGCCTTATGGTCAGCTCGGGATTCCGTCGCAAAAATCCACAAAGCCAGTCATTCCCTGCCATCATTTGCTCATCCCAGGTTAAAGGATGTGCAATGTTATTGACTTTCGCTATCTCGTACGCCAAAATACGAACGTTTTTAGTTGTGAGTCCATGGAACATTCTTGCACAATCTTTCAAGTAACTAGCAAAACCAGCTTCTTGCTTAGCTGTGAAAACAAGGCTATGCCTATAATTTGGTACGAGTCTAGTAGGCAGACCATTTCCTTCTCTGTCTTTTGTAAGATTGTTATTGAGGGTAGAGCGAGCAATGCCGTACTCCCTTGCAGCTTTCCTCACTTTCATTCCATTTTTCACAGCATTAACAGCTTCTCTCATACGTTCCTCCGTAACGAGACCCTTGTTGGTGTTTCTGGTGTACAATCTTGGCATCTGAAACAAAAGAGTGACAGAATTATATAACATTTAGAATGGTAGGCCTATCATTTGCAAAGAAATACTGATCATAGCACGAATGACGTGCATCTTTAATAAATCACTGAAATCAAATTTGTTAACAGTTTTATTGGTCTAGATTTAGACCCCAGTATTAAAAAGAATCAATAATGCTGATATTCGAATGCAATCTTCAACACTTTTAATAACAACAGACTGTCTTGTCAATTTCTTCTATGGGGAGAAATGAACCATGGGGAGAAATGAACCGGTCCATTTCTCCCCCATCAATGTATTAAACTATTCAGCCATAAAGTCTCTTAAATCTAATATTATATGCTATATTTGTTATATGAACTCTTAAATAACAAGTAAATAAAGATATTAACGTAATTACCTTGTCCTGATTCCTGACTATGCGTCTGCTTTACGATGGTGTCTGGAACTGGAAAAAGAAACTTTAGTGCAGAAAATTTTTCAAACTTTGCGTGGGAACGACCTGTGCGGGAAGTCGATGGCAAATGAAAAATTCGGACTATGTTTGATGTGGAAAACAAACTTATTATGGTTTCACTTTCATTGCATCACAGCCAGGGACCAGAGAGGGGGTGGTCCATTTCTCCCCTATGTCCATTTCTCCCCAGTCTCCCCCTATAAATATAAAACTAGCACTATGTACGCACTATGCCTCATTACATGACAAAGAGTCCAACATTTATAACTGCAGTCATTTCAGATTTTAAGTTACATGTAGGTATATGTTAAATGTAAGTAACACAAACGTTTTAGTTACATGTGGTTGTTACCATATTATTACAGCAATGTTGTCATTATTATATATAAGCGGGGTTTGGCTGTGATGCGGGTGATGCGGCAGCAAACTGTGAGCAGCGCCATCTATGTCTTCTATACGAGGGGCTGGTCATGTCTGTCTTTGAGTATGCAATGGCAATCCTGACTCTCAGCCATAAGCAGATAGAAAGGATGGAAAAGATACAGAATGAAGCTATGCGCATTATTCTTGGATGTACAAGAGATACAGCATGCAGGGCGATGCGCTACCTTCTTGATTTTCCAACCGTTGAAGACAGAATACAAGTTTGCAGAGCACGCGCCTACCTCAGATTTAACGCAAACACACAACATCCACTGCATAGTGAAATTATGAAGGTGAAGGGCAGCAGGTTAAAAAGAGGACGGTCGTGGATGGGTCTAGCCGAAGACATTCTTCAACGGGTGTGTTCACTTGAGGACTTAGAACCTCGCGAGGAGTGGGTACAAGTGCCAACAGATTTCTGCACATCCTTTTCAGTTTGCATCCAACTAGATAGAAAATGCAGACAAGAAAATCCGGCTTCTGTGGAGACGCAAGTACAAGCGTTGATTTTCGAGAATTCGCTAGACGGTGATGCTGTCATTTACACAGATGGGTCAGTCGTCCGACATGTGAGAAGCTCATGGGCCTTTACGGCTCAGGCCGAAGGGAAAATTGTGAAGGAGGACTCTGGTGCTTTTGCTGAGACCACAAGTAGCCTGACTATGGAAGTCATGGCAGTAAGTAAAGCAATAACATGGCTCGAGACACAGACATTCACTAAGGCATGTTTCCTTAGCGACTCAATGAGCATGCTCAAGAGGATAGAGATGGGGTGGATCCGAAGAGAAGGGTTGCTGTCTCTGGAGCGGTCTCGGCTGGCAAAAATTAGTTTCATCTTCGTGCCAGGGCATGCGGGAGTACAAGGAAATGAGCGGGCTGACAAGCTCGCAGGTATGGCTACTGTGGAGGGCGGACGTGCTATGGACCAGGCTGACATTCTGAATGCTCTACGAGAAGTAAGACTTTTGCGAGAACCAAGTGATGACTGTGAATCTACAACCATGGCCAGACTGCGAGCATTACGCAGGAAGCCAAAGAAAATATATATATAAAATAATGATAAAATAAAATATTGATAAAACAACACAGAACTGGTGTCGTTGGCTGCTACACGCTGCAGGAGTTGCCGAGGAGGGGATCCGAGCACTTATGGACTGAATGGTTCGATGTGCAATGAGGATGATCTGTCGACTAACTAACTAACTAACAAACTTGTCATTATTTTGTCTTACCAGTATTGATAATACAATTATTTCAGATTTTTACATCAGAAGTTTAGATATATGATAAATATACGTCACACTAATGTTTCAACTACATGTGGTTGTTACCGCATGGTTACAAGCTATGGCATAAATGCGTTTACCCCCAGATGCCCGAGCCAACAGCTAAGAAGGGAGAAAACGGAAACAGAAGTAATACCTTACTTTTTCACCCGTGCCCTAAATCTCGGACAAGCACCGCCCCGGCGGCAGAGAGAAAAACTGGTTCTTTTCACCGATCCATGGAGAAAAGGTATCCCGGAAGTACACTTTTGAGTTTGTGATTCAGGTATGATGAGCTTCACGGTGAGAAAAGAAAACAATCACATGAGACGCTATGCGCATTGCAGTTTAAAAATACAATCAGATGTGATGACATTTAAATTGAAAAACAAAACACAACAACAAAAATAAAGTCAGGTGTGATAAAATTGTTCATGGAATAAGTTTAGTAAGATCTGGTGTGCGTGTGTGTGTGCGCGCGGGCGCTTTGAACTTGAGCGAACTCTACTCACGTGGTCCTACTAGGGAGTGCACGGGACCGATTTTTGCGTATGGTTTAACTTTTCCTGTTACCAGTGTCTCCCGCCATTAGACGAACTCACTCCGACTTCTGAGATATTTGTAATTAACGTCATTAGGTCAAGGACGAGAAGTCAACATTTAAGTCCAACTGACCAACGTGCGGAACGAACGTCTTACCACGGTCACCAGAGAAAGTTAAAAGCTAGGGCATCAAACCTTTCGGTCACGTCGACTTCCAGGTGTAATTAAATTGTTATAGGTATAAACTCTATCAATCAGATGCGACAAACTTTAAATTGTTAGAGGAATACACTCTATTAGGTGTGATAAACTTTAAATTGTTAGAGGAATACACTCTATCAGGTGTGATAAACTTTGAGTTGTTAGAGGAATAAACCCTATCAAATGTGATGAAATTTAAACTGAAAAACATCACATCAGGTGGGGTTAATGGAATAAATCTATCCCGGGTGCCTAATGTTGGCCCTCCAAGGCTGGGATGGCTTCTGGGCAGACACACTTAGCCATGTCGATATGGGATCAAGAGAATAAACGTCTCCAAGGCAGAAACGCACCAAAAAAAAACGCCTGGGAGTCAGGACATGGAAGGGCCCGTCTCCTGAGAGTGTGAAGAAGATAAAGGGGCCGAAACATTCGGCGAGGGGGAAGAGCGTCTGATGAACATAAGCCACTTGTCGTACTTGCTCCGCGGTAGAATTTTTTACCACGGAAACAAATCATTTCAGGTGCGAGGAAACTGTTAAATGAACAAATGCTGTCAGAATATGATGCACTTTACACTGTATAAATCCTATAGGATGGCATGAAAGTGACGATTGGTCTAAAAGTATATGACTATATACTCATTGGGAGCTGCGGAAGCACAGTGGCTCGCACGCTTGCCTGTCGGCCGGCGATAATGTGGTCTAGTCCCCATCCAAGCAGGAATTTCTAACAAAACAAACATTAATGACTTGAACTTCCAGGTCGACCTGATCTAATTGTTGTCAGGAAATGTTCTGGGCAGTTTTTTTTAATTTTATTTATTTATTTTTTTTCTCTCTCGCTTTGAACTCAATCGTAGTCCATAGACACTACTTCCAGTAGCACTTGGCTTAATTTTGCGTGTGGATTAGCTTTTCCCTATTACCATTGTCCCTCGACATCAGGCGAACCCACTTCGACTTCAAAGGTACTTGTCAAGGACGAAAATTCAACATTTTAGTCCAACTGTCCACTGTAGTGGTTGAACCCCACAGCTCGGCATCGGCAGGCCAGATGTTTAAGAACAAAAGCGGTGTGCATGATATTGGCCACATCACCCATCAAGTGCCGATTAGTCTATGAAATATGCGGCTAGCATCACCTGTCCAATACCTGGAGGCGTGGGGGAGGGGTTCTGTACCTACTGGCTTACCACACATACAGTTTGCTGTGTGGGTAGCAATTATCGTGGTTGATCTGTTTGTTTTCGCAAAGGCGAAATGTGTGCTATTGTATAACATGAAAATGTGTTTCTCTCTACAGGTGTCATTAAAAACTGAATACGAAACTATTCAAATGTTAGGCCCAAAAGGCACCGGGTGGGATATCAGCATAGGGCTGGGCATTTTTCCAAGAACCAAAGGTATCTAAATGATATTGATATCTCACGTTCCCTTGATCTCGTGGATAGTTAGATCGGATATATAGCCTCCTTGGAAAATGTCCACACACAAAAGGGCCCGTGTGTGCAAATTTTACACTTGAAAATTTCCGCAGAGGTTGAAAATCGCGAAAAGTCATAAAGTCTCTTCCCCCCCCCCCCCCCCCCCCCCGACAAACTTTGTTTTAAAGGAAACCTACGCATTGGGTAGACGTCGGATGTGCGGACCGAAAAGACGCAAATATCGCAGCTCTGCTGTAACACACACACAAAGTACGTCCTGTACAAAAATATATTGAACGAACAAAGAAATATTATATGTGGTCAACATTACCGTGTAGAGTGAAAATGCAAATCGATTAATTCATGCGACAAAGACTAATGGAATTGCGAATCAAATTCGGCACTAGCAGGAATGATCGAAGTAGAAGACGTAGCAGGGATGCTTATAACCAACTGGCCACTGGAACTATACTCTATAGGATAGGTATCCATACTCTGACATCTTCCAACAGAGATTAAGCACAGGCAGGTATGTCCCGCAAGTTGTGATGTCGGCACACATTCTTTTGCCCGTGGGAATATCAGCTTCATGTTTGTGTCTGACCATGTAAATATAAAAGGAAATGAACAAGCTGGTAGACTTGTGGGCGGAACTACTTTAGAAAGCGAGAGAGCAATGTAGCAATGTACTGATGCACTAAATGGCTTCAGAAAGACAAGGTGGGTTGACAAATCATGTGATTAACGACAATCTGCAACCTTGAGCAGACTGCACACAATATAAAATCAAAAGAGGTCATGCCAGACAAGCACGCTATGTGGTGGTGGAGGGGAGAGGGGAGAAAAAATATTCAACCAACACAGAACTGGTGTCGCAAGCCGTTACATATTGAGGGAGATGCTGAGGGAATCAAAGCACTTGTGAACTGGATTGTTCGATGCGCAGTGAGTATAATCTGTCATCTGCTAAATGTTTGAATTCTTCACACTGATCTTTTCACAATATTTCTTGTCTCACAGTGGTTATCAGTATATGACAGTGGTTCTCAATCTTTTTAGGCCCGTGCACCCCTTCACCATATGTTTAGAATGCCACCCCCCCCCCTTGTGTATTTCCTCCCTATAACCCGCCCTCCTCCTACATTGTATATGTAAAAATAGAAGCTAAATTTGATAACACACACTAGGACAAGTTTAGACGTCTACGTAAAACGTGATTTGCGGGTCTACTAAAGTTATAATACGAATTTCAGAAGGGCGAAAGTACAGAACCGTAAAATTATGGAGGGAAAAACAATATCAAGTAATCGGTTCTTGCATTAACGCGATCTTGAAATAATTTTAATTCCCTCTTGAAACCTTAAAATTTTCCCGGGGGGGGGGGGGGGGAATTACCACTGGTAAATGAGATATAGACGCCTGCTACTTCATGTTTACCAGCGTTTAACGTAGTTGATCATTCTCAGTGTAGCGGTTCACTTTTCCATTTCCTTATACTCGGAGCTAAATTGAGAGAACGGTGATTGATGTTTGGATGATAATTATTAATTATTAATGGTTTAAATGAAGGGTATTGCTAGACTATTCATATAGTGGTATTTATATAGTGGGCATCGGAAGTGTTGCCCTCATGGGTAGATCTGCTTGATGATGTCTTTTAAGTCTCTCTTCGGTGGATAAGGTGGCTTATTCACCCCATCATCTGTCATCTAGCCCAGTGGTTCTCAACCGGTGGGGAATCCCCCGCCCCCAGGGGGGGGGGGAATTTTAGGGTTTCCTGGGGGGGGGGGGATGAAGACCATTTCAAGATCGCGTTAACACAAGAACTGATTACTTGATATTGATTTTCCCTTCATACTTTACAGTTATGTACGTCTCATCCTTCTAAAATTCATTTTATAAAGCAAGTAGACCCACAAATCATGTTTTATGTGGATGTCTAGACTTGTTTTAAAACTGTCATTAACTGCCAATATAGTACAATGCAGTGTATGGCAGGGAGGTCTTTGAGCCTGGGGAATTAAGGCCGCCTGGCTAGTGCAGTCGCCGCGAACTGTGCAGGTTAGGATTTTCTTTTTGCCCCCGACAGAAAAAAATCCCACACCTTACCGTGGGATCAAACCCGGGTCTCTCGAATGGGAGTCCGGTGTTCTAGCCACTCGGCTAGCTGCTCCTCGACTTGTTTTAGTATATGCTATTAAATTTACCTTCCATTTTTACGTATACTGTGTAGGGGTGGGGGATTTTTAGATAGGAAATATATGAAAAAGGGGGGGGGGACGTCCTGAAAATAAGGTGAAGGGAGGCACGGGCCAAATTTTTGATAGGAAGGGGGGGGGGGGGGATGACGTTCTGAAAATATGGTGAAGGGGGCACGGGCCAAAAAAGGTTGAGAACCAGTCTTTATGTTTTCGGGGGGCTGGACCCAGGATTTCCATAGCAGTGTTGTAAATCGTGTCCTTTAGGGCTCTCCATTCTGTTTCTGTATCCTGTTTTGCTTCAGCATTGGGCTTGAGGCGGTCTTCCAGCATATTTTCAAACGACTGCTGCATGTTCTTGCTGTTTAGGCGGGTGACATTTAGCTTTGTTTGCATTTTTGCCCCTTGAGGACGCCACTGATCTAGCCTTACAGTTGGAGACATTGGAGGCATTATTATTATTAGCATACTGTTAAACCTCTATTTCATTTGAAAAAACTTACACGACTGAGCAGCAATTAATAATATAAGCAAAATCAATATATTTAACATACCAGATGACGGAGGAGAGTGCTTCATACGGTCATACCAGCTACACGAGGAAGAAGAAGAAGAAGAAGAAGAAGAAGAGGAAGAAGAAGAAGCGGCGAAAAGGGAGGGGGGGGGGGGAGAGCAATCAATCTTAGTTTTTGACTGCTGTCTGCTACTACAGATCGAACGTACAAAACAAATTGTAGTCCCGGAAGATAGAAAAACATAAGGAAAAGATAGGCAATTCTGTGCTGTAAATTACAATGTAATAATACTAATAGTAATAGTAATACCGTAATAAGAACGCTAGTTTTGTAACTATTTTAGGTCTAGAATAATATCGACATGAAGAGTGTGAAGACCCGGCCTTATGTGGTGAGTAAACAATGTTAATGATTAATGAATGTTATTTGTATTGTTATTGTATTGTTGATATTGTTTGTCCACCACTTCCATCAGGAATGGAATGTCAATGAGTTGAATGACAATTCCGAATGATGATGACCATTTGTCGAACGATTTGTGGGAACGATTAGTAGTATAATTAATATTAGTAGTTGTATGACTCTTCGCTGGCTGTTGAACGAGGGGACTGAGCACGTATGGGAATGTCCTGAGTGCAGTGATGTCGGTTCTTAACTCAACTCAACTAGGTACTTTGATGACATTTTAAAAATTGGTTTGGCATTGATTAAATCTGGACAGATGAATAGGACCTGAAAAATATTTTCCAACGGTACCTCATTCAAGTCTGTACGTTGATTCTAAGCCGAGATATCCAGAATTGTGTGTAAAAATAAGTCATAATTGGAACAAAGAAGCAAATACTCCTTTAGCTGAATTTGACTTGCTGCCCAGAAACAACAGTTGTTTACAATGTGTTTAAAACTGCTACAACTTCTTTAGTTTTGAGAAAACCCCATAGCAACTATATATTGTCTTGTTCGGAAAGGCGAGGCCTAACTGCCCAGGTAGAAAATTTTTGATGTTATGCAATATCGAGTCATTAAAATTCAAAATGGCCGCTAATTAATTATTTAATAATGACTGAACTTAGCTAACGAACCTTAAAATGCCAATTATGAATATTTTTCCCTTCAGTTTGATCAAACAAATAAAAAGGCCATGTTGTGATGTTGTAAATATGTTTTGTTACTAATTTAATTTCAAAATGGCTAACAATTAATTAATTAATAATTAATTTTTAAAATTTAAACTCTGCTAACGAACGTTGAAACACCAATTATGTGTCTCTGAAGTTGGAGTGGGTTCGCCTGATAGCGAGGGACACTGGCAATAGGGGAAGCTAATCCACATGCAAAATTCAGTTCAGTGCACTATAAGTAATGTGTACGGACTACGCTCGAGCTCAAATTGAGCGAGTGAGCGAAAAAAAAAAATATAGAAATTTTTTTTTTTTTTTTAAATTAAATAACTAATGTATTTTGCCCCCTTCAGTTTTATAAAACAAATCAAAAGACCATGTTATGATTTTATAAATATGTTTTATTACTAATGAAAATTAAAAATGGCAGCTAACTAATTATATATATTGCATATCAACTTATGAAACAATGATCTATAAAGCAACAGCAAGTTTTAACACTATTTGTTTCTGCTCTCTAACGATAGCATCTTGGCAACCTGGAAAAGAAAAGAAACAACAAACTATTACTAATAGTTATGCTAATTAATAGTAGTAGTATTACTAGTACTAATTAAAAACTAATACACATGTTCGTTGTCATTAAAACCTTCTGGTGACGTCTGCAAATCTCTTAAGCCTTGTAAACAGATTTCCGTCTCCTTTTGAAAGAAATATTCTTAACGAAGGCAATTTTGTAATCATATATATCTAGTAAAACTAAAAACATCCAATTTCTTTTACATTAATATTTGGTGGATATAATAAGTGGTTTATCTTAATTTGTGATTCGTTGTGGATTATTTTATGAAGGTAAGTGGAAACAAAATATTTCATTCGATTTCTGTAAGCATGTCATCTGTTTGCTATTATAAAACTACTAACTACTAACATATTTGTTTGTTGTAGCAATAAAATAATATACAAGACTGCAACTAAAAGAACATGTTTTTTTAAAACATGAAAACGCTTACTGCATCGAAGTGTCCTTTTTCTGTCTCTGTAAAATCTCTGCATCCATGGTCCGGTGAGGAAGCGATAGTACAGCATAAGCACTTGCAAGTGGAGTTGAACACATGAGTCTGTCAAAACTTTGTAGATCACCTGCGAAATATGAATAAAATTAGTGGAACTGGAGTAAAACAGATTTCCGTCTCCTTTACCTGTGTGAAATTAATGTTACAGAAACATATTTTAAAAAAACACACATTTTGTAATCATGTATATCTAGTAAAACTAAAAACATCTTATCCAATTGCTTTTATATTAATATTTGGTGGATATAATAAATAATAATTAAATAAAGAAAAGACTGCATATAAAACTAAATCATAAACTAATTTTTATAACACATTGTACATTTTAAAGAAAATGCCTTAAAACATTTAATTGACCATTTTTTAAAAGTCTTTAATTTTAATAAAAAGTTAATTCGCCGAGAGCGAAATCAACTAAAAATTTCTTCATTGGCATGGTGAAGGAGGTATCCGATGGTGACGCACCCTCTTCCCAGTACCATAACACAATTTTACTCTTCAACTTGTCCTTCCGTTTAACACTTTAACCACCTCTATATAAACTTTATCTTTTGCATTTTCATACCAGACGTGCCGCAGTAGTGTATTGGATAATGCACCATCATCAATTAGAAACTTCTTTAGCTTCTCTAGGGACTCCTGATCCAGACGCTTAAACAAATGCATGTCGAGTATTGACAACACAGACTTTGTTCGCTCAAATTCTTCAGCGATTAATTTTTCATAGCCCTCTCTCTCCTTCTTGTCCATCTTCTGCAACACTTCTCGCTGAACTTGACTCTTCCTCTCCGACTGTTGCTTTCTCACCCAAGCCCCACAATGAACAGCATAGTCCACCAGGATTTTCTGGAAGTCGTCATCAAATGACATCAGCCAATCTAACGTTTGGTTCTGCACACCTTTCACTTTACAACTCATTTGTCGTTCATTTGTTTCATCCAGTAGGGTTGAAATTGAAAGTTATTAAATATGGAGCCGTGAGTTCTAATATGGCTGATATAGCCTATCCTATAGGTACGGTCATGATTTTAAAATTGAGTATTTACTAATGAGATAACGAGTTCTAAGTGGAGATATTCACATATTGGCACTCTTCCGACAGACGGGTCTAAATAGTTCTGCAGTGAATAATTTTATATAACTAACACTAACCCTATCAACATACAGCTGAAAGATGCTGGTGTTGACAGCTAAGTCCTGTAAAAAGGATATGCTTAAAAAAAACAAAAAAAACTCTAACCCTTATAATTTATTCACTGCAGAACTATTTAGACCTGTCTGTCGGAAGAGTGCCCACATATTTGAGTGTAGGTGTCTCAGGGAAAGATTTTGTCATGAATCCCGGAATTTTGGACTCTTCAGTGTGTCCATTTATCTCCATGCACGAGGTTGTCTCAAACGGGTCATAGATGGATATGAAAACTGACTTCAAAAATATGTTCTGTCATGTTAAATGATAGTAAAAGTATGCAAATAAATTATTAATAATCTTTAAACTTGTATTCTCTTTAACCTTAGTAGGTCAAATTGCATGGTTGGAGCCTAGGTAGATCAATATTCCGAAATATTCGCTCCGGCCGCCATCTTAGCTTTCCATTCACAAAGACCAAACAACACATCCGCAGAAATAAATTTCTACCACTTATAAAGCAAGATAAGCAATGAAACTCTCGAAATACATGTAAAAATATGTGCAGAATTCAAATATCCATCTAAAAATATCTTAAAATTAAATAAACCAGCTCTAGAAAATAAAATTACTTACTTTTTGCCAAATAATTCAATTTATTTAAAAGATCACAATAATTTCAACCAAACGCTGTGCACGGCATATCATACTAACCATTTCTGCAGAACCTAAGATGGTGTCTGTCATTGTCATGTGATATTTGAATGAATGAATGATGTCGAAGGCATGAATGGTCTTTACATAGCCAATTTTGTGGACCCAGAGGATCAGGCCGCGGTGGTGTGGTATATCACTTCCGTTTTCAGTTCGGGTTGCGGACGGCTAGCATACCTACAAGTAGTGTCTTGATGAATTCCAAAAGCTTTTAGTGAGGTTTTCCGAGTGTCTTTAAAGCGTTTCCTCTGGCCACCTTGGAAACCTTTACCACAATGCAGCTCGCTGTAAAAAATTCGTTTAGGGAGCCTGTGATCTGGCATGCGAGTCAAGTGACCAGCCCAGCAAATCTTATCTTCATTAGTAGAGTGTGGATACTGGGCATAGACGCTCTTTCTAGGACTTCAGTGTCTGGGATCTTGTCTTGGCATTTAATCTTCAATAGCTTCCCAAGGCAGACTGTGTGGAAGTGGTCTAATTTCCTAGCGTGTCGCTGATTAACAGTCCAGGTTTCACAAGCATATAGCAGTGTAGCTGCTTTGTAGACTTTCAGCTGTGTTTGCAGGCTTATTCCATTTCTGTCCCACACATTCTTGTACAGTCTGCCAAATGCCACGTTGGCCTTGGAGATTCTTGCATTCACTTCATCATCAATTGTGGCAGCTTGTGACACAGTGCTGCCAGGTGAATTTGTCCACAACACTTAATCTATGACCATTCACTTTAATATTCGGCATATTGTGATTAATCCCTGGAGCTGGCTGGTACATAACTTCAGTCTTTTCCAAGTTGATATTGAGCCCAAAGTTGGCACAGGCATTTGAGAAAGCTGAAACATTGTGTTGCATGTCTGCCTGATGAGTAATATGGCAATGGTTACATTACAAGCAGCATCAGTCTACTACTGCTAGTACTAGCTAGTTAGTTTGGAGATATTCAAACAATAGATGATTATGATAACAAAGGACATATGTTGAAGAAAGACAGGCTTGCAAGGCACAAGCTGAAGACAGTCAATCAGTCAAGTTTGTGAAATTTGCAGGATAGCCTGAAGAAGAATGGGTCATGGTGTCACCTAACAATAAAGTATCACAGTTGTTATAGTTACACTGGGCTGTGTGTGCTGTGAATGAGCAGCGAGTGTTACAGAAGTGTTCGTGCAACAACTAATAGAAGGACAAGACAACTCATGCCCAAGGGATGTGGTTATATTCACTGCTGGGTATGTTGTAAGAGGTCAAACAGTGAGGGAGGTTTCATTACAAAGACAAATAGACACTGTTAAAAGAGGAGTCTGGCATATTCCGCTCCATCTAGCATGGGATTGGAAGTTGAGGCTGTGATGGCAATATTCTGATGGTTGGAGGGCAGCATAGACAGACACGTATTTGCAATGGACTCACGGAGTATGCTTTGGAAAGTGGAAACTGTTATGTCCCAAAAGGACGTAGGTTGCAAGCATATCATGGATTTTCTCAGCAGGGCATGCAGATGTGTGGGGCAATGACCAGGCTGAAAGATTCGATGCTGCTGCCCCTCTGGGTGGGCAGTTACTTAACAGTAAGGGTGATGTGCTGAAGGCTCTATGAGGCTAGATGGAATGTGCAACTTAACAGATAAGACTATCCACATCTGGAGAGACTGCTTCAGAAGGAAGATACTCAACGTGTAGTGGAAAAGCCAAGCAGGCTTTTAATTGCACTGTTACTGGAACTATCAGCATGGGAACTCTTCAATGGCTTATAAAGAAGGTAGGGGATGGAGCATGTGTGGAAATATCTGAGTTCAGTGATGTCGGTTCTGAAAGAAAGTATTAAGAAAATATTAATCAAATGTTTGTGAATTAATAATATCACACTGTTAGCTGGTCTGGAGCACATTGTCATGCAAGATTTTTTGTATTGAAGTTGGATGAAGAATGTGAAGAATGACTTGCATGATGAATTGGATTAAACTGAGGAAGAGTTGCGCAATTCGTCAACCACACTCCTGAGTTCATCTGAATCCAGTGGCAAGACAAGTCAAGACGACTGGAGACGAATACAGGTGCAGTGGATGACCTGGGCACTCTACGTGCCTTGCCGTGCTTATCACATTCCACAACGCTTTGCAGGTAAACACCGTCTTGCCCGTTGAATCATCAGTTATTTCTTCCGCGCAGTTGCTAGATTTAACCATTGTGTGGATGTGCAACTGTTGGAAACATTGTTGTATTTGACTTGTCTTCTGTTAATTACCTACCTGCATGCTGAAAAACAAATGTTGAAATATTTAAGTCAATAATTAACCATTATACAGTAAGAATGCCATTTTCTTGTGTCCTGCTAAATTGCGGCATAGGTGTGCATGTATCATCACAAACCTCATTCCCTGTTGTTCTGGAAGAATTATGTTGATGTAATTCCTCTATGCCGGTCTACTTGGTCTAGGGGTTACACGGCTTCCTCCGTAATCTTGTATACTCTTGTAGGTAATGTGACGTTGAGCGAGAATCGGTAGCGGTTCCCTCCGCGTCGGTAACTTACGGGGTATGTGAGCCGGTCGCTCAGAAAGTAATGGCAAACTACTGAGTGTAATCTTGCCAAGAAATCAACAATCAGCTGAAAGATGCTGATGTTGACAGCGATGTCCTGTAAAGGATATGCAAACCAAAAAAAAAATTCCTCTATGCCACCATACTAGGCCATCTGTCTGCTACCACTAATCTGTCCATCTATCACAATGTTTCCAATGCTTCTCTTCTTATAACATGGCCACACTGTCTCTTTCTTATAGTTAAATACAGTTTTATTGTCATTAGCCTTTTCATGGCACTAGTTTCATTAGCCTTTTGTTAAGTTACCCTGGCAGCTGAAGTTATTTGTGACACTGTCTCAGAAACCATATTTTCATTGCTTTAAAGCTCTTCCCAGTTTGTTCATTCACATCACAAGATTCACTGCCATACAGCAGAGTTCAGTATAACTTTTCACTACCTTCTTTCTAACATTTCATGTGAGTGACATGTTACATAGCATACTTTCATCTTCTGAAATGCAGCTTTTGCTGAGTTTGTTGTGCTCTTAATCTCTGTCATGTATCTTCCATCTGATGTTGTGACTGCCTTTAGATATTTGAATGTATTTATTTGGTTAAGCATTTTCCCTTCTTGGGTAACATCTTATACAAATATTTGTATAAAAATAGATTAAGCTTTCATTTACTCTATTATTAACAAACCCTGTACAGTATCAGGTCATTTTTTTAAAAATCCACTTTGATGGGAATGGGCCAGTCAGCAAGTGACGACTCCCGCTATAATAAATTGTAATTAGTTTATCCAAATTAAACAAAATAACACTTGAGGAAAATGCATATACGTTCCATCTATCTTAGCAAACATCACAAGGTCAGTGTTCCACCAACACACTGGTTGTAAACATTTAAGATGTGTCCTCTAATGCTTCTTTTAATGCTGGAACCACACTTAAATGCAAACTGTAGCGTCCTTAAATAGGTTGTTTTGGCTCTTATTGATACTATTGGTAAAGTTGTCCAGAAATGTATATTTACATAACCTGTACACCTTAGCATAAGACAACTGTGAATAAGATGAAGCACTTTTAGATCAGTTTGTTCCTTGCTTGTGCTATATGTAACCAGAACTGTTGTTTCTCTCATATACTTGGCGGGGCTCTAAGTATGCATCAATGCTCGGTTATACAGACCATGATGTAAGACAGTTTACAGTGAGACAGAACATCTTGTGTGTATAACTGCAGTTGGCAAATGATATGAGTTAACTGTTCACTCAGTCTGGTGTGTTAACATAGTTTGATTATTTATGTAGTCACAAATTTTATTTATACAAATTGAATGTATCATTGTTACCTAGACATTATGCCTGTACATTACTTATTTTGTCATCTGCAGGACTGGAGTCAGTTCAGAGTTGATAAAAAGGAGGAGGAACCTGATGTGTATTTAAGTCATTCACAGGAGGACACGTGCTTTGAAATATTTCGGCAGTTATCACACAAAGTTGCAGGTTGTCGATATGATATTCCCTGTGGAAGTCAAGTTATCATTGCTTACTCCAGAAAACCGGGTGTTCCAGAATCATCTGAAGCCGTTGGAATCATCACATTCTGTATGGCTGATGAGAAACTACATCATGCCACTGTGGAAGAAGACTTCATGAGTAGTTACTTTCACAAGGTAATATTATGTCTACATGGCTGCAATAGTCAGCTAGATAAAGCACCCTCATTAATATAATGTTGAAATGCCTTGCACCATGATGGTAATATTGTGTCTACATGGCTACAGTAGTCAACTAGATAAAGCACCCTCATTAATATAGTCCTGAAGTGCCTTGTACCATGATGGTAATATTGTGTCTACATGGCTACAGTAGTCAACTAGATAAAGCACCCTAATTAATATAATCCTGAATTGCTTTGCAACATGAAGGTAATATTATGTCTACATGGCTGCAGTAGCCAACTAGATAAAGCACCCTCATTAATATAGTCCTGAAGTGCCTTGCACCATGAAGGTAATATTGTGTCTACATGGCTGCAGTAGTCAACTAGATAAAGCACCCTCATTAATATAGTCCTGAAGTGCCTTGCACCCTGAATATGGTGGGTTCATTTTCAGACTTCGCTAATCAGTTCATGAGTGTAATTTTTTCAGAGACCCCTGGGGGTTGTCTCTAAAGCTGAGAAGTTTGTGCTCTGTCCACCATTTTTGGCAGGCTTGTCTGCAGAAAGATCAAGCCATATGGAATAAAACCCACTGCAATGAAATTGATCCACTTGCCGTTAAGTCACCCCAAGAGAACAAGAAAATCAAGGAAAGCTTGGACAAAAACCATAGAAGAGATTGATGCTGTTGGCACAGTTAACAGTGAAAGCATAGAAAAAGTATGGATAGAGGCTAAAGGGGAATGTCTTCAATAGAACTGATCCAGGACACCTAGATCTGTGGAGAGAATGAACGCCTTCAGCTAGGCACATGATGATGATGAAAATCAGTTCTGTCTTCTTACAGCTAGTAATATATTTGATGTACATGGAACTTCTTCTTCACTCCATGGTTGTTATTCTCAGACATCATCTTTTGTTTGATAAAATCTGCTGTCAGTTTCAGAATAGCCTTATACCCCAGATTTTAGATCCTAGTGTGACACCTTGCAGGTAGGGCTGATGTTTGACTCATAGTAGAGGCTCCGTGAATTAATTTTTTACGGCGAGCTGCACTATGGTAAATGCTGCCAAGGTGGCCAGAGAAAACGCTTTAAAGACACTCTGGAGATTTCAATAAAAGCTTTTGGAATTTATTACGACACTTGGGAGACTGCTGCCGAAGACCAAAATTCATGGTGGACATCATTATGTAAGATGTAGTCACTTGTGAAGCAAACAGGACCGCAAGAGATGTGAAAACAAAAAGAAAAGACGACCAATAAAAATCAGAGCAGGAGATCCTCCTCCTGGAACATCAAGCATTCTTTGCCCACATTGCCAAAGAACATTTTGAGCTAAATTAGGCCTTACCAGCCATCTTAGAACTCACAGCTCCAAACTTTCACCCCACTGGATTAAATGAATGGTCATCATGATTCTTGATGGACAAACAACAGAGGGGACCTATCTGAATGATGTGCTCTGGAGCTTGGAGATCTTTCCTGCACACGCACTCAAGGGGTTTGTGACAGGTTTATGCGATACAGGTGTGCTGATACAGGTGTAAACATGATGGTTTGATTATGACACAGGAAGTGTAACCTATGGTTATTTGATGGTGGATTGTTGGTTGAGCCTCTGCTTCGTGTATTGATATTTGGATATTTTGACTTCATTATATGTTACTGTACTGTTAAGGTTGGCATTGTGTTAGTTTTCTTATTTCCCATTTTACCAGCAATCATTGTTCGAAAGTAAGTGGGCAGCAGCAGTAGTTTTTTTCTTTATCTGTGTTCTTGTGGCACTAATAGATATTGGATGATGAATCTCCCGTTGGTAAAAGAAGACTGTTTGTTTTGGACATTGGGACAGTGATAATGACCAGTTTGTCAGCCTCATGAAGGATGGTGACCTTGGCTCGATATTGAGCCTGTGATAATTGTCAACATATTAATTGTAATTGCTGTTGAACTTATTGGCAGTAATGTATTTTTTATGTTTATGTTAAAACTATTTCAGATATCGTTCCTGTTTGTGCATCAGAAATTTCAGAGAAAAGGTATAGGATCACGTCTTATCAGTGAAGCTATCGAAATTATCAGAAGCAGTGAGCTTCAGCGTCCTATTCACCTGGAGGGTGCAAAACCAGCAGTGAGGTTTTTTGAAAAGATGGGATTCTCTTGTGTTGGCCAGCCGAAGACTTCAAGAAGAGGTTCCCGTCTCTTCAGTAAATGTTTCTGCATGCAGCAACAGTTTGGAGGTAAAACTAATTGCAATTATATAATTGTAGGTGTCTTCTTATTTTTTCAGGTAGAATTGATACAAAATACCGAGATCTGGAGAGATATGAACTATGCGCTGGTAAAATTTATCTAGAATACCAATGTCCGAGATCTGGAGAGTTATGAACTATGCACCTGTCACACCATTCTCTCCAGGCAGTGATGGTTGTATCCGTTCTTTCATATGATCTCAGAAGGCCCTGACCTTATCATGCACCAATACCCCACCCAGAGGTGCAGATCCAGCCAATTTATCCACCTGCTCATTTCACAACACATCAGCATGCCCTGTGAAAAAGTTCCATCGGATGCTCCCCATCTTCAATTTTTTAATTCAATCATGCCAATCTGCACAACGAATACCTGTATTTACACTTAGCAGCATACTCTTATGAGTCTGTTATGTTAACGACGCATGTGTGCTGTTTGTCCTTCAGCCAGCGGAAGGCTGTAATGACTTCCTTCACCTCCATTCTCAGACTAGATATGGTATCATATACCAGGCTCTCCTGTACTAAACAACGTCCATTAACCTTCGCTATGAAGCCCCAGGCACTTATTTTGCCTTTTAGCACAGAGCCATCAGCAAAGATGATTACGCCACCTGGGTGCGACTTGTCATGTATCAATTGTTGCACCTCCCATTCGCTCACTGCCTGCTGGCCAGACCCTACAGTCTCAATCCAATGAGATTATGACCCTACACAGGTCTGACATTTCCTCTTGCATTCTGCTCCATTTCTCTTCTCTCCCAGTGTTTTTGAGTGTAAACACTTCTCTGATTGTGTCCTCTGCCTGAGCCATCCATGAATTTCCTCTTCTACAGTCTGTGGCCTTTATCTGGGTTGATGACACCACCCATCTCTGTGCAGTAGTCTGTCGCTTTGTTTACTTTCTTCTGCAACTCTTGCGCAATTTGCATCTTGTCTTTCCCCTACTTTCAGGTCTAGTTTTGAGAGACATTCCATGCTTGCAATGGGGTATCATCATCTATTTCCCTTGCATCCAAAAAGGATGTACTCCACAAAGCCTATCCAGAATAGCAACATGCATGCCATCCAGTTCTCAAGAGAGGGCAGAGGCAATATATGGGCATTGCCCACCAACCAAGACTTCCATTAATGCAGAGCCAACAAATGATACTCCGGTTCTGGACTCACCCAAGGAATTGTCATTTCCTGCACATGGCTGCCCTAGCCTTACTTCTGTATATAGGACCTTCAGTTCATCATTGCAATACATTTTGAGACCAGCAGGACACAGTTTATGGACCAGCTAGACTTCTGCTCAAATAGCAGCTCAATTCCTTAGTAAGCTCCAACAGGGCACATCGTTCTATACGTTATTTATTTCCAGGTTAAGGTTTTGGTTAATGACTTCTATATTTTAGGCATAGTACCAACCTAGAAAAAATGCACAGAGCATCATTCATAAAAGATAGACTTGCTTCGGACATATACCTTGTGAACTATGATGGTTTTGTCTGATAGACACTTTAGAAAATTGAGAATGGTAACTTTCCGTTTGTTGACACAAGGTATTCCATCCCACATTGATATTTCGAGGCTTTCAGTACAGCTCTTATGATGCTGCAAATACCATTGTCACAGAATTTAAATTGGCAGAAGTTTGTTCACCTTGTAATCTGGATTGTCATTTCAGTTACATAGACATCATTTAGATGAAACTTCAGGTGGCTCTAGTGACTTTTAGTCAGAATGATGCTGCTTATTTAAATAATCTTGATTAAGTAGTTGTATATTTTGTAGATGAATATTCTGTAGCTTATAAGGGTTTCAATATGAAAAATCTAGTAAAGCAATGGTATGATATGGAAAAGTTCACCTCTTTCAGAATTCAGTTGGAGATAGTTTTCTTCAACTGGAAGGTATGCTAGCAGACTACTGGTGTTCACATTAAGCACATTCAGTATGGGCGCCATCATAGCATAGCGGCCTGGTGGTCAGGGGTTCACATAGCGGCCTGGTGGTCAGGGGTTCACATAGCGGCCTGGTGGTCAGGGGTTCACATAGCGGCCTGGTGGTCAGGGGTTCACATAGCGGCCTGGTGGTCAGGGGTTCACATGAGCATTGGGGCACATTTATTTTCTTGACCTGGACCTCCAGGTTGATCCAGCCTAAAATGGGCACTAGGAAATGACCTAGGAAGTCAGTACACCACCCACCCAGTGCCAATTGGTCTATACAGATATGTCTAGCACTATTTACTCAATGCACCTCAAGGTGTGCAACAGGGTCCCTTACTTTTTTATTTTCAGTATAAATAAACAGGTTACACATTTCTTTTTGTGTTGTAAATTACTGTTAATTAATTTATCAATTATTTGATTCAGTCATCTCTTACAAAGAGTACAAGTTTTATTTTAATAAGACATTTAATGAAACATGAGAATCTTATACATTTGTATTCGTTGTTATTAAAGGATTGCACAATCTGTTGTTACCATTTTAACATTGCTTAATCTCAGGCAACTATTTGTCCTGGACAGATGCACCCACTGTTGAATCAAGCCAACACTGATGCAAAAGAGCGATGGCATCCTTCATTCTTTCCCCAACTATGAGCTAAAAGAAACAAATCAACAGGAGGATATTCTAAACATCACAGCAACTTTGATCTTCTACAACTTAGCACAGCTCATATATTGACAACTGTCTACGTTGGCAAATTACGGAAAGAATAATTTCATCACGCCAGCAGATCATAGAGACCTATTGTTTATTTATCAGAATAAATTATCTCACTTGTAGTTTTACAACATTGATTTTCATTAACAGCACCATCCCTTTATTAAGATAATAGTGGCCTTAGTCTCACTTTGTGCCAGCAGTTCTCAAAAGATGTGGCACAATACATCAGTGCAGTGCTATAGAATGAATGATGTGATGAGAAGATGTTTTGATACTCTTTTATGAATAAACCCCTTTAGGGGTTTTATTTTTACTATTATTGTTTAGAAGATATTTCCTATAATTTAAAAAAAAACTTAGTATCTTATGAGACATTTGTTTTCTTCAGAAAATGTGATCAGGTCACATGTTTTAGAACCAATGTTTAAGATATTAAATTAACAGCTGTGTGCAGTATTTGACCAGCACAGTTGTTGAGTTGAGTCATGACCTGACATTGCAGCTTCAGGAATTCCCATAAATGCTTCCTCCTCATCTTCAACAGCCAGTGAAGAGTTCCAATACTAATGGTACCAGTTGTAGTGTGATTATGTGTTCGTCTGACCTTTCCCTGGAGTACTGATTGTTGGCCAGGTCCTCTGGTCACTCCATTCTCTCCAGGCCATATGATTTATCTGTTCATCATCCACATGATCACAAAAAGCCCTGACCAGCACATAGAATGTAGTCTGTAAATACTTGATAGTCTGGAATGTAGTAGGTCAAGATTTTTAATTTTGTGCCACAGCCAGCTAGCCAGACTTACAAGTATTTTTACCGCAGTACTGCTTATAATTATTTTAAAGTCTCTGCTTCCATAATGCATTATTTTTACTTCCTTTTGTGATATTGCATTGTCTATTATTTGTCCTGGAATTGTGTTTTCATTGCTATTGTAAATATTTGTAATCAGAGGAAAGGCTAGACGCACATATAATCAGATTGCTACTGGTACTATTGGTGTTGGAACTCTTCGCTGGCTGCAGAGGATGGGGACAGAGCGCTTATGAGAATGCCCCGAATGCTGTGATGTCGGTTCCTAAATCAATCAATCAATCAATATTTGTAATGGTGGTGTACTGTAGTGTGAGACGAATGACTGTTTCACCAATTTGATGTTCAAAATACAAATGACAAATTACTGCTTCTCTTTGGTGCAAATCACTTCTTCTTTTGCATTCATCCGGATTTTTTTTTTCCCGGACGTGATTGCGTTGTGCCTGTTTACAGCAGAGCTGTGTTCTTGCGCCGTTAGGCCGACATATCTGACTTCTGCGGGCATTTGTTGACCAGGTTAACCTTCCCGGGGAGAAGGGTGGTTATCTGTACTTTGTTGTTGCTGCATGTGCTTTGCAGGGTGTACTGATCAACTCTGGGTTGATTTTCTAGGCAATTTTAAGTTAAGTGGATATGTCACTGCTTTCTGAATGAGAAGTGAACGTGTAAGTACAACTGGCCGTGGGAGGAAGTTTAAGAATGAGAACCCGTAACCTTTTGCTGACCTCTGGTTATCTGATTACTCCTGCTATATCAAATGTGGTTCATCTGCACTGTAGCACCACAAGCATGATATGCTTGCCATCCTTAGCTACAGTACTGCCCTTATCGACCAAGTCATCAAACTTTACTTAAATCACATATTATATAGAGGTGAACATTATCAAGTAGATTTCATGCCCCAGGAAATAACTTTGATGTCAGTTTACACTAACCATTGATGCTTCCATCATAGGAAGTTACCAATGATTAGACTGTGTATTAATTGATTCTTTTATACATTAAATAATAATTTATTTTGTTATGCGATAACTTCACACTCTCTGAGACCAAATTCTCAATCTTCACATGAATGTCCTGTTTTTGTGGGGAAAAGATAATTTTAGTAATCATGATGCTGAAAGGATCTCATATCAATTAATGAATGTAATGACACAATAAGTATATTTTAGATACATATATATGTGTGTGTGTGTGCGCGCGAGTGTGTATGAAAAAGAAAGAGGAGATGTGTGTACAAATTTGAATTGTTATTATATATATATTTATTTATACACCAGCCCTATCGAAGACAAGATTGTTACTACTCCAGAGTTGAGCCTGTCCTGATTTGTGTATGTATTAAGTAACAAGATATGCTCCTGGCCAGTACAGAGCTTTGGGATAAATCCAATTTAGTAAAATAGATACCAACAAATGTCAAGTTTTTTTTTGGAACAACAGACAGTCAGAAACAAAACTGGTCACCCTATTTCATTATGAGATGGCTTAAATATGTAAGGAACAACAACTGTCTGCACAGAACAGAAGCAGTAAAATGGTACGACAGTATCACCAGCATGGAGCACAAGGAGAGAACTAAATAAATATCAGTGAATCAAGATGTTAGGAGCTGGCAGTTAGTAGGACACATGTTGAGAAAGCCTGATAGTATTATAACTATAAAGTCCTTTGTCCATAGGGTCAGTAAAATAGGAGCCCTAAACAAAACACGGAGAAGAGAATTAGTCAGCAGGTCTGTACTTCATGGATGAATAAATGGCAGAAGAATAAGATATGTACAGGCCTGACACTTCACATTTCTGTGGCAGTACCTGAAGTGAGGTTATCTTTCTGGACTAAGTGAGAACTTGTCAGTCTGTGTTGAGGGTTTTACCCCCTCTCATAAATTGTTATCAAGTTCAAGTTATCTAATAAACTTCATTATGTGTGTGATATTACCTAGTGTGTGTTGTTTGTCCATCAAGAATGATGATGACCATTCATTTCATCCAGTGGAGTTGAAAGTATGGAGCCTTGAGTTCTAAGATGGATGAAGAATGACTTGCGCCATGAATTGGAAGAGTTGTGCAATTCGTTGACCTCACTCTCTCGCCTGAGTCCAGTGGCAAGACAAGTCAAGACGACTGGAGATGAATACAGTGAATGACCAGGGTGCTCTACGTGCCTTGCCGTGCCCATTACGTTCCACAACGCTTTGCAGGTAAACGCCGTCTTGCCCATTGAATCATCAGTGATTTCGTCCGCGCAGTCTGCCGAATCCTGCCTTCACACGCTGGGTAGACATACCCTAGTTCACCGCTTGGTTTGACACCAAATTGGCTATCCACGCCTGGTTTAGCCAGCCTCTCACAGCTGGTGGCCGCTGTCGCATGCTGACAGCTACTTTTTAACGTTTGTTATATTTCAAAAATGTGAACTTGTTACAGCTTATTTTCAATTTCTTTTTCTAATCTGCATAAAGTGTGGTTTTGTCAGTAACATTCTCTCTCAATGGCTTAGTGAGGTTACAGAATATTCTGTATCACCAACATCTACTACAGATTCAGTGCTTGTTCTGCTGGAAATGTCAATACAATCAACAAAAATACAAAACTGGAAACAATGACATATATTTGTGGTTTGATGACTGTTGGTACGATTGGAGTTTAACAGATGAAGTGCATGCATGTCTGAAAGCACTGGTTTCTGTACAAGAAAGGTATTACATTACATTTCACAGTAACTTCACCCAGTGCGTTGAAAGAAAAACAAAAACCAGATGCAGTTTCAACAGAAATGTAATCCACCAGTAACATGGCTACAATCACATAATATTCACATCAATTCGCTTGCATGTAGCACATACTTTGTCCCTTTCATTCTCGCACACATTCTCTCCCCACCCACTTTCAGACTCTAGCAAAATTCAGTAAAATTACAAATTTAATATATATTACATGAACACTACGCTTTCTTGGATTCCTCTGCTGCAGCTGCTTCAATCCACTTTTGTTCTTGTTTTAATTCAATTTTTCTTTTGCGTTCCTCAAACACTCTGAGCTGGAATCAAAGGAAAAACAAGGCACAATGAAAAGGTGTGTAAAATTATCTTTTACTTAACTTACTTGCCTTCCTAGACAGCAGCATAAAAAAGGTACAAGGTGAAGGGCCCAGTTTCATGTCGTCATGGTATTGAAAAGAACAAGTTATTTGCATGTCCGTTAGCTCAGTTGTTTGCCATTGCTTTCTGATGTCCAATGCCTCATGCCTTTGAAATCAGTGTATAACAATGCAAAATTAATGCATAATCATGTATTTCTGCTTCTAAATAGTTCGTGGCTGATTTTGAACCCTCTGTATGATGGAGAATTTGTTTTCTTTGTTCGCTCGCTTTAAACTCAAGTGCAGTCCATTCACATGCTACCACTTCTAGTGCACTGGACTGGTTTTTGCATGTGAATTAGCTTTCCCTATTACCAGTGTCTCTCGCCATCTGACAAACCTACTCCGTCTTCAGAGGTACTTGTAATTTACATCCCAAAGTCAAGGACGAGAAGTCAACATTTTAGTCAACTGACCACTACCTCAGCATTAGCACGCCAGATATTTAAGATCTGTTATCCATTCGGCCATTCTGACCTCCTGCTGGAGGATTATATCAGGGATATATTCGCCCATTTCCTGGACCAAATGCCACTCAGTGTATGATGTGACTAATATCACGACAGACACCTTATCTGCCAGGAAATGTTTTGCTACCCAGTTTATGAGGCTAGAATGATCTCAGAGCCACGTGGTCTCGACAAAATCACCAACTTGAATAGTACTATGTGTCAACAAATTTTACAAATTGCCTTAGATGCTGAGATAAATGGATCTGTTCATATAATACTGACGAATGAATGCACACAAGCCACCCACATGCACATTTATGATACTTACACAATTGTTTAATGTACTAACAAAATTATACGCATCATTTAGTATGTCTGTCTGGTCTGCCTTATTTTCAATAATAAATCTATGTATACAAAATGTTAAAAACTGTTAACTGCTTACCACTTCTGGGTCTGTGGGTGGAAATACTTGGGCCTGAAACAAAACAGATAATCTCATTACATTCATGTGTTGGATTCATGGGCCAGCTTCGACACACTTAGAATTAGTACTCACTAGGAGCATCTCAGCTCAGTGCATACACTCCATCCGGCAAGGATCCAAACACATGTGCTTTAAATATTCTGTTGTGCATAAGTTTTCTCATTTTGAAATTTAGCCAGGGCAGAGATCAATTTGGCCCTATATTTATGATTTCCAGCTATTGAGACATTTTCAACGTGTCTACACAAGAGTGCATATTTTTAAGCCCTTATTCAAGAAGCCTAGAGATGTAATCCACTATCAAAGAATCGGTAGGTAGTATAGTATCCTCAGGACCTTTATTTGACAAAATAAAGTACCCACAACAGAAGTCATACCTTTTCTGGTGTGTTCTGAGCTAAAGGCAATCATAGCTCTATGCCATTCTACCCGCTATAAAATTAATGATTATATGCTACAGTGTAACAGTTCATGTGCTCAATATCATGCCATTCTACCCCCTGTAAAATTCATGATTATATGCTACAGTGTAACAGTTCATGAGCTCAATATCATGCCATTCTACCCCCTATAAAATTCATGATTATATGCTACAGTGTAACGGTTCATGTGCTCAATATCATGCCATTCTACCCCCTATAAAATTCATGATTATATGCTACAGTGTAACAGTTCATGAGCTCAATATCATGCCATTCTACCCTCTATAAAATTCATGATTATATGCTACAGTGTAACAGTTCATGTGCTCAATATCATGCCATTCTACCCCCTATAAAATTCATGATTATATGCTACAGTGTAACAGTTCATGTGCTCAATATCATGCCATTCTACCCCCTATAAAATTCATGATTATATGCTACAGTGTAACCGTTCATGTGCTCAATATCATGCCATTCTACCCCCTATAAAATTCATGATTATATGCTACAGTGTAACCGTTCATGTGCTCAATATCATGCCATTCTACCCCCTATAAAATTCATGATTATATGCTACAGTGTAACAGTTCATGTGCTCAATATCATGCCATTCTACCCCCTATAAAATTCATGATTATATGCTACAGTGTAACAGTTCATGTGCTCAATATCATGCCATTCTACCCCCTATAAAATTCATGATTATATGCTACAGTGTAACAGTTCATGTGCTCAATATCATGCCATTCTACCCCCTATAAAATTCATGATTATATGCTACAGTGTAACAGTTCATGAGCTCAATATCATGCCATTCTACCCCCTATAAAATTCATGATTATATGCTACAGTGTAACAGTTCATGTGCTCAATATCATGCCATTCTACCCCCTATAAAATTCATGATTATATGCTACAGTGTAACCGTTCATGTGCTCAATATCATGCCATTCTACCCCCTATAAAATTCATGATTATATGCTACAGTGTAACAGTTCATGTGCTCAATATCATGCCATTCTACCCCCTATAAAATTCATGATTATATGCTACAGTGTAACAGTTCATGTGCTCAATATCATGCCATTCTACCCCCTATAAAATTCATGATTATATGCTACAGTGTAACAGTTCATGTGCTCAATATCATGCCATTCTACCCCCTATAAAATTCATGATTATATATTACAGTAACAGTTCATGAGCTCAATATCATGCCATTCTACCCCCTATAAAATTCATGATTATATGCTACAGTGTAACAGTTCATGTGCTCAATATCATGCCATTCTACCCCCTATAAAATTCATGATTATATGCTACAGTGTAACAGTTCATGTGCTCAATATCATGCCATTCTACCCCCTATAAAATTCATGATTATATGCTACAGTGTAACAGTTCATGTGCTCAATATCATGCCATTCTACCCCCTATAAAATTCATGATTATATGCTACAGTGTAACAGTTCATGTGCTCAATATCATGCCATTCTACCCCCTATAAAATTCATGATTATATGCTACAGTGTAACAGTTCATGTGCTCAATATCATGCCATTCTACCCCCTATAAAATTCATGATTATATGTTACAGTGTAACAGTTCATGTGCTCAATATCATGCCATTCTACCCCCTATAAAATTCATGATTATATGTTACAGTGTAACAGTTCATGTGCTCAATATCATGCCATTCTACCCCCTATAAAATTCATGATTATATGCTACAGTGTAACAGTTCATGTGTTCAATATCATGCCATTCTACCCCCTATAAAATTCATGATTATATGTTACAGTGTAACAGTTCATGTGCTCAATATCATGCCATTCTACCCCCTAGAAAATTCATGATTATATGCTACAGTGTAACCGTTCATGTGCTCAATATCATGCCATTCTACCCCCTATAAAATTCATGATTATATGCTACAGTGTAACAGTTTCATGTGCTCAATATCATACCATTCTACCCCCTATAAAATTCATGATTATATGCTACAGTGTAGCAGTTTATGAGCTCAATATCATGCCATTCTACCCCCTATAAAATTCATGATTATATGCTACAGTGTAACAGTTCATGAGCTCAATGTCATGCCATTCTACCCCCTATAAAATTCATGATTATATGTTACAGTGTAACAGTTCATGTGCTCAATATCATGCCATTCTACCCCCTATAAAATTCATGATTATATGCTACAGTGTAACCGTTCATGTGCTCAATATCATGCCATTCTACCCCCTATAAAATTCATGATTATATGCTACAGTGTAACAGTTCATGAGCTCAATATCATGCCATTCTACCCCCTATAAAATTCATGATTATATGCTACAGTGTAAGAGTTCATGTGCTCAAGATCATGCCATTCTACCCCCTATAAAATTCATGATTATATGCTACAGTGTAACAGTTCATGACCTCAATATCATGCCATTCTACCCCCTATAAAATTCATGATTATATGCTACAGCGTAACAGTTCATGTGCTCAATATCATGCCAGTTGTATTTACTTCCCAGGTACCCACTTTAGGCTGGGTCAACCTGGGAGCCCAGGCCCATTTTGAAATGCCAACCTAGATGGGGATTTTAACACATGACCACCAGGCTAGCCACTGTGCTACCACGGCTCCAGGGTTTGTGTAGTATACCTTTGATCAAATCTATCTCTCTGACTGTGAGGTCTGCCACTAGCTCTACAGAAGTAATTTTTCTTATAGTATAAGCATACATAGTAGCTGATTGGCCTTCACTCTCACAAGATGTCTAAATGACTTTCATTGCTCTCTCTCTCTCTCTCTCTCTCTCTCTCTCTATATATATATATATATATATATATATATATATATATATATATAAATAAATTCATTTCAGAGAGTAGAATCTGTAGTTCTAATTTAATCTCTTCTATTACAATCCACTCTGATGGAAAAAATTGTTGTATTCTACAATTGCTTACATTTATAAAAATCAAAAGATGGCATCATTGATGGTGTATTTTAGGAAGGCTTTAATACAGGTAATCACTGTGCCGTTTCAGACTGCATTTTACCTTGAATAGACAAAAATCCCTCGTCTTACTGGGAATTAAAACCCAGTTCACATGATGTATGGGTCCGATATCACATTCCTTGGGCAATCATCATTTCTCTGCTTTGTTTAGACCTAGTGATAAAGCCCTACAATAATTAAGTGTCAGGAACACACAGTTCAACTGGTACTCTCTACACTCATCTTCTATTTTCCTTCAGTCTTATTATTGTAAGAGGAGTAATATAACTGCTAGACCCAGACAGTTACAACTTGTTTAATAAATTCAAAATGTGTGCCTATTCTTTGAAAATAAGTGGAGGCGGACAAGACATGCCTAGATTTTATAGTTCAGTCACATGCAGAATACTTTGTTTCCTACAATATAGTGAAAACGTCACCACAAGACGTTTGAGACCACTGAAATAACATGAGAAAAAAATTCATGTATTGATGGCACAACAGAAGCAAAAAGAACAGAAGTAGCAATTTATTGGCATAAAAGAAACCAAAATAAAAGAAGTGATTATTTATTTATTATAAGTTTGATCACTATTTCTTTTCTTTGCTCCTGGAGTGTCAATCAATACATGTCAATGTATTTCTCATTTTAGGAATATAATAGCCGGCTGGAAAGTAATTACTCTGTCCAAATGCCAATTAGAACATATTAGGAACTGATATTAGACCAACTGAAATGACAGCTTTATTTTCCCAGCAGTGCCCACCCCTTTATGAGGCTGGGTCCACTCCAGAGCTGTACTGGTCATGTTTAGAACCCTGCCTCTGCTGGTGCCTGAACTATAAAATCTGGACATGTCTTGTCCGCCTCTGCTGGTGACTGAACTATAAAATCTGGACATGTCTTGTCCGCCTCTGCTGGTGACTGAACTATAAAATCTGGACATGTCTTGTCCGCCTCCGCTGGTGACTAAACAATATAATCTAGGCATGTCTTGTCCACCTCTGCTGGTGACTGAACTATAAAATCTGGACATGTCTGCCTCTGCTGGTGACTGAACTATAAAATCTAGGCATGTCTTGTCTGCGTCTGCTGGTGACTGAACTATAAAATCTAGGCATGTCTTGTCTGCGTCTGCTGGTGACTGAACTATAAAATCTGGACATGTCTTGTCCACCTGTGCTGGTGACTGAACTATAAACTCTAGGCATGTCTTGTCCACCTGTGCTGGTGACTGAACTATAAAATCTGGACATGTCTTGTCTGCCTCCACTGGTGACTAAACTATAAAATCTGGACATGTCTTGTCCGCCTCCACTGGTGACTAAACTATAAAATCTGGACATGTCTTGTCCGCCTCCGCTGGTGACTAAACTATAAAATCTGGACATGTCTTGTCCGCCTCTGCTGGTGACTAAACTATAAAATCTGGACATGTCTTGTCCGCCTCTGCTGGTGACTAAACTATAAAATTTGGACATGTCTTGTCTGCCTCTGCTGGTGACTGAACTATAAAATCTAGGCATGTCTTGCCCGCCTCCACTGGTGACTAAACTATAAAATCTGGACATGTCTTGTCTGCCTCTGCTGGTGACTGAACTATAAAATCTAGGCATGTCTTGTCCACCTCTGCAGGTGACTGAACTATAAAATCTGGGCATGTCTTGTCCGCCTCTGCTGGTGACTAAACTATAAAATCTGGACATGTCATGTCCGCCTCTGCTGGTGACTGAACTATAAAATCTAGGCATGTCTTGTCCACCTCTGCTGGTGACTGAACTATAAAATCTAGGCATGTCTTGTCTGCCTCTGCTAGTGACTAAACTATAAAATCTGGACATGTCTTGTCCGCCTCTGCTGGTGACTAAACAATAAAATCTAGGCATGTCTTGTCTGCCTCTGCTAGTGACTAAACTATAAAATCTGGACATGTCTTGTCCGCCTCTGCTAGTGACTGAACTATAAAATTTAGGGATATCTTGTCAAGTGAAGAGAGAGTAAGTGCAGCCTGTCAGTTAGAACGCTGCACTGGTTTTCTAGTTGAGCAAAAATATGAATACTCTTCAACTAAATGTCACAACATAAAAAAGTTACTGCGACAAGCTACTGAAATGATATAAATAAACAGCAAGTAAATAATGCACCAATTGAAACAGCATCCGGGAAGGTAACCCAGTCAACAAATGTCTGAAGATGTCGGATATGTCGGCCGAAAGGTACAAATATCACAGCTTTGCTGTAAACAGGCAAAACACAATTACGACTAAAACAACATTCCGTACGAACACAGAAAAAGAAGAAACAGGATGAAGCATGGACAGTGCTGATATCAATGCAGTGCAGGCATTTACTGATGAGAATCTATGCTAGGCTCGACTACACGAATTGGGACTGAAACCTGGTAAAACAATTAATGTCGTCTTCAACATCAGAAGAGGAGATATCATAACCAACTCCTCAAGGAAACAGTGGGCAGAAATACTTTGGGATGGCTGCTGCACCATACGACTAAGCATGCAAGGTATGCCCAATATACAGTGACATCATTCAACAATAACATAAACTGCAAATTAGTGTTACTTACTCTCTTTTCCATCATCCAACTCTCAAAAAAATATGGCTGGTTGAAACAATAAAACAATCCAACAGGGAAGGTGATGTACACAGCCATCTGAGGGAACACATTTAAGAAAAAAGATACAGGTCAAATATTCATTTCAACTGTATGTGTATGTATTACACATATTGATGTGGAAAAGATTAGACTCGACAGCAACAATCAATATTTTGTTATGATGCATTATTTTGTATATATATCTGAAAATCCGGTGAATCATATAACAATATCAAATGAGTTCATTTCCCCCGGGAAGGTTAACCCGGTCAACAAATGCCCGCAGAAGTCGGATGTGTCGGCCTAACGACGTAAGAACGCAGCTCTGCTGTAAACAGGCACAACGCAATCATGTCCGGAAAAAAAACTCCGGATGAACGCAGAAGAAGAAGAAGTGAGTTCATTTTAAAAGTATTTTAAAAGTAAATGTCAAACATAATAGGAATCTGAACTAACTGTAATGCTAAATAACATTGAAATATAGGAATCTGATATGAGTTAAATGCCAAGTGACCAACGATTGGAATCTATTAACAAAATGTTCAGGTAAATGACACGAATATAATGTAAACAAAATTCAACTCATTATATAACACAAGCTGTCAACAGCATCAACTTCATGTAGATGGATAAAAAAAATGTAATGTATCCAGTAAATCATCCAATTTGTTGTAAATACTGCAAGAAAACATTGCGTTGGAAACTACAACTGAAATATACACACTCCATGCCTGTGGTGGGAATCAGTTAATTCTACCACAGCAAATGTTTGGTTTGATTAATATTATACAGTAACACTCTAATTGTACACGGATGTCTTCAGATCACACTCTATCACTAGGAGAATGTCAACACAGAGCACATATTCTGTAGCACCAGTCAGAGTTCAAATGTGTGTACACACTGAACTAGTCAACTACACATACGACATATATTTGCTTTCTGAGATTGAGAAACAATTTGCCTGTACTGAGGTGAAGTTCTGCTACTTGTTTCTATTTCCGATAACCAAACTGAATGTCCCCACAGGTCTTCCTAATTCTTTGACCTTATCCAAAAAGGCTAAATATTCACTCCACTTATCTGCTCTTTACAAATGTAACCTGTTTTGCCACACACATTCTACATGTGGTCTGGCGTTGTAGTGATCATGGTAGTGAAAGTACCATGCATCATAAGAGGCAGTTGGAGATGGCAGGGGAGTTGGCGTGACACTATAGCTACCTCATCTCATATCAAACTTTAGCTGAAGATCCAAAGAGTTGAGTGAACAAGTCTATTAAGTGTTGGCAGTCAGTTGGTTGAGGATCGCTGCTCCATTAGGATATGAAAGGCAGAAGAAGAAAAAGAAGATGATGCACTGGCTCGCTTAGTTCATGTAGAATATTAATTATACATTCTGACACAGCTGATTTGTCCTCGCATTACAATGTGCACTTATTTTATCACTACTTTACTTTCTGATTCTGTTAGAAATGTGTCCCATTGGAGTATGGAAGAGGTAATAAGTAAAATAATGTTTTTATTGATAGTAATAAATATTTAATAATTTACAATTATGGGATGATCTATTCATTTTCGAAGTGACTATTCATACCCCGACTATGAATAAATTACTCCTTTATTCATTGTGGAACTTTCCCGGCTGGTCACGTGATTTGCCAAGTCATGTGACTTAATGTATGTGACGTCATCAGCACATGTGAGTGGCTATATTATATATTTTTATTGATTCCAAATCGTATCCTCAGTAGCATAGTGGTAAGTGTCTCCACCTGATACGCGGGAGCTTGAGGTTCGATTCCCTGCCGGACACTTTTTTTTTTTTAATTCTTCAGCAATTAATTGGGTGAAAGCAATTTTTTAATAAACAAATATTAGGAACTAAAGAAGTAAACAGGCACAGTACAGAATGTGGCTTAGATATTAACATCCAAAAAACAAAACAACTATGATAATTAGCAGTGAAAATGAAAGGTCATCAATGAACATCACAGTAAATGAGCAAATACTAGAATAAGTAACTAGTTTCTTCTATCTTGGACATAAAATAACACATGAAGGCAGAAGTGAAATGGAAATCAAAAAGAGAATAGGAATGGCCAAAAATGTTTTCAACAGCATGAAATCAGTATTAACATCTAGAGAGATTAATAACACATTAAAAATGAGAATTGTCAAATGCTACGTACATTCAATGCTACTGTATGGTGCGGAAGCCTGGACATTGAACAAGCAACTAGAAAGTCGCATAGAGGCCCTGGAGATGTGGATATACAGACGAATAGGTCGTTTTTCATGGAAACGAAAACAATCAAATGTAGAGGTCCTAGAAAAGGTCGGTAACGTAAACAAAGATGGATGCCTGTAAACAGTAAGTGTACAGAAACGTAAGTTAACAATTCTTGAACTCGCCTGGGGACACAATTATTTGTATTGGGAATACCAATCTGGAGAATTATTCTTGATATTTAAACAGCCATACTTCAACTGTGTAAAGTATCCCTTTATTCATACTTCAGCTATGTATACAGTATCCGTTTATTCATACTTCAGCTATGTATAAAGTCTCCCATTCATTTTTGTCAATTTCATTGTCATTATCACGTGCAGTGATATTTTCATTTAATTTTGGAAATGGAAAAGAAACAATTTAAGAAAATAATAACAGGCAGTATAGTTGTGCTGATCACATGGCCTTACGTGCCGGCGACGCATCTTTCAAATGTCTGCCCTATCAAATGTCGATGGTACGTGACATGCCTACCATGTTTGTAATGAGTAACGGGGAATCAGGGTTTCGATTCCGGAGAGGGAGCATGAGAAACGGCTACCACATCCAAGGAAGGCAGCAGGCGCGCTACTTACCCACTCCTGGCACGGGGAGGTAGTGACGAAAAATAACAATACAGGACTCTATTGAGGCCCCGTAATTGGAATGAGTACACTTTAAACCCTTTAACGAGGATCTATTGGAGGGCAAGTCTGGTGCCAGCAGCCGCGGTAATTCCAGCTCCAATAGCGTATATTAAAGTTGTTGCAGTTAATATTAAAGTTGTTGCAGTTAAAAAGAACTCTAGGCTACCATTTGTTTGTAAAGAGTCACTGCACAAGACTCTAGGCTACCATTCGTTTGTAAAGAGTCACTATATTACAGAGTTTCCGGTTTGGGTCAAGATGGCGGGATGTGTTTTCTTCCAACTTGACTAAAGACGGTTGATCGGCGGCCTGACAATCTGTCATCATAAAACTCACAGCTGTTACAGAATCAGATTTCTGGCTCCAAATGTTTGATGCTTCACACAAACAAAGAGAACCATGACTTCTGCCCTATGCGCCAACTTAGGCACGAGAGGAAAGACAAGACAAGATATAGTATAGCGAGTTCAGTCGTGCAGCGACCCGAAATGAAAACGGAAGTGATATACAGCGCCACCATGCAATGATCCACCGTAAAATTGGTGCTGTAAGAACCATTCATGCTTATGACATCATTCATTCATTCATTCAAATATCATGTGACAATAGCAGACAGGTTAAGTTCAGAAGGTTAGTCTAATATTCCGTGCACAGCGATTGGTTGAAATTATCGTGACTTTTTAAATAAATGTAATTATTTGATACACAATAAGTAATTTTATTTTCTAGAGCTGTATTTGTAAATCTTTGAATATTTTTATATGGATTTTCAAATTCTGCATCCAATTCTATATATATTTGGAGTTTCATCGCCAATCGTCTTCCATTTGTGGTATTAAAACATTATTTCTGTAGGGATGATTCATGTTGTTTGGTCTTTGTGAATGGAAAGCCAAGATGGCGGCTGACGCAAATAATTCCGAACACAAGTGCCATGAGTCTGGTTAAGTAAAGTCTGGTTGAGTAGATTACTGTAGAACAACGGTAGGATAAATTGTCATGGGGTGTCAGAGGAAAGAAATACACCAAGAAGCAGTTATTCGTAAGGGCCAACAGAATTGCAGGGATTAGGCCACGTGATCGGAAAGGTCGAGAAAGGGGGAAAGAAAGACGGCAGTCGGAGAGCTGGCGAAGATTAGGTACACATCGTATGACCAGGCAGGGAGCCGAGAACTGAATCTCCCCTGTCGGGATGAAACGTCGAGAGCCATCGACGGCAAGCAACTGAGTGTACGCTAGATATCTTAAGTGTGTACCTATGGCTGAGAACAGAATTACCGCGACCAGGCGAACGGACATATTCACTCTACAGCACGGAGTCGAGTGGTGTCGTGGGCAGAGGTTGCCGGCCTGTGAATGTAAGCGCCTGCGGCCATGTTTAACGGGACTGATGTAAGTAGTTTAGAGGAGTTGTGTGTATACCATTGTAGATGACTAGATAGCCTGAATAGCAGGCCATACTACAATAAGTGTGCAACCGAATATTGTGTGTGTAGATGGAACATTGCAGCGACCAGTGGGAGTGTCGTATAGAAACAATACATGATGCCATTCTATAAATCTGAGGCAATGAGTCGTATTCTCTGTGTGTCAGCGTACATTCCATAAAGAGTGTCAACGCAGCAGCAGCAGCCCAATACCCTAGTTACGTCGGCAAGTGCTCGTTGGCAACAAGTTTAAAGATTATTAATAATTTATTTGTATACTTGTACTATTTTTTTATCATTTAACATGACAGAACATATTTTTGAAGTCAGTTTTCATATCCGTTTGAAACAATCTTGCACGCACAGACCGGTTGTGGAGGTAACAGACACACTGAAGAGTTCCAAAAAGTACGGGGAAAAGTCTTGGCCCCAGAAACCGACACTCATATGACTATGTGAATATCTCTTGACATAATTATTATCACAATACAGGCGTCATTGAGGTATCTGGATCATTAGATTTCGTCGTTTTTCAAGACCCATCTACCTGTGGTGGTCGCATTTGTAAATACTCAATTTTAAAATCATGAATAGTATACCTAACAGTAACAGTATAATCTCAGACTCGGACAGACATTTGAATGTTGTGTTTTTATTTTAAATTGGATGATTGTTGTTGCTCGACTGCGAATGTTTCTATAGATAGATCTGGAAGAAAAAGTTTCAAGAGTGTCAGTGAGATATAATGATATATAATATTATTACATTATGTAAATACCACATTGCAACTCTCAAAGGTAACCAGTATCTACCTTAAAGACCTCTAAATGCCAGCTACCCATTCCTGCAAAAGTCCGTTACTTGATCGTTGTGCGAAGGTTAATGAAGCAATGGCAATTCCAAACAGTCAGAAAATTGGCTTCGTAGCTCTCCCATTGCAGGAAATGGAGTATGGTGTCCCTGGAGGAGGAACGTCGTATACACAATTTGTAAGGGGTACAGTGGTTTAAACGTACAATCTCCGCCTTTACAAAATAAGAAATGATGCTAGTGACTAGTGGCAAGAATGCCGATTTCTCTTTCGGGAGATCCGGGTTCGAATCCCAAGTAAGGATATGGAATTTTTTCTGTCAGGGGGAAAAAATAAAAACCCTAACCTGCACAGTTCGCGGAGACTGCTCTAGCCAGGCGACCTTAACTGTGAACTTAATTCCTCAGGCTCAAGATCCACCCATCCCCTTTCACTACACCGCAAGACTGACTACTGGATAAGCAGTAGATGACGGAACGGGTAAATTATCCATGATCGTGAGATAATCATAATGGATAGGACATATAGCTTTCTTGGATAAAGGCATAAAAAGCTAGGAGGATCCGTGTGCATGTTGGGAATTGAAAAGAACAGGCCGTTACCCACACAAACTTTTACTTTCACTTTACAAAACGCACACGGATATTTTATTTATATTATAGTAGTTAATTATTGCAGTGGTTCTCAACCATTTTTGGCTCATGCACCCTTTCACCATATGTCAAAATGTCATCCCCCCTCCCTTTCCAGCGAACAAAAGAAGAATAATTCTCCCTTTTCCAAAATTGTCAGCCTCAAAAGGTGCATTTTTTATATTCACAATATTTTATTAACGCACCAAATTAATCATATTACAATAAACCAATAGTTAAAACGTCAAAGAATTGTCACATAATAGGGTATTGTGCCTGAAGACATTTTGAGTCTGCCAATCTGTGGTCTTAATTTCTCTCCCCCCCCCCCCCCCCCCCCAAAAAAAAAAACCTAAAATTCCCCCCCCCCCCGGGGGGTGGGGGGATTCCCCACTGGTTGAGAACCACTAAATTATAGCATTGCGATTCTCGTATGCACACAATTAGATCCTCGCCGATGCTACAGAGTTTGTGCACTTCTTAAGTGATCTATGGGAAGCACTTATGAGAATATCCGTGGGCCATGAAAGTGATCGTATATAATTATACCTGACGTAGGTGATCATGATTCTCCATGTCTTGCAGTCTGTAACATCTTATATATTCCTTTGCCTATACCTTTCTATGCCATGATAAAAGGCTGCCAAGAATCTTCTCTCATTGTCTTCCCCCTTTCTCTTTCCGTAAACTTTCCAGTTATCACAATATGTTCCAGTATTTCTCTTCCCATAATATGGGTGAAAATAACGACTTCTTCTTTCTGATGTGTCTAATAAGTTACCTTTATGTCCTAGCCTCTTTCAGAGCTCATTTTGGCTGTTCAAGGAAATGTCAGCATTCTTCTGTAAAACCACATTTCTGAGGCATCGGGGGATTTGTTTCATTGTTACGATTTGTCTATGATTTACATCATTATTGTGTGCCGTGCCGCATGGGCAGTCATTGTTCACCAGCTCACCAGTCTTGGCTCAGGACTTCTTGTCCCGATTATGCCATGTGGTCAAACCATCCAGGTATTTATCTCTCTCTCTCTCTCTCTCTCTCTCTCTCTCTCTCTCTCTCTCTCTCTCTCCCCTCCCCTCCCCCCCCCCCCACCTCAGTTTTGTCAGTTGCCACTAAGTTTACTAGTATTTTTCTCGTTTTTTTTTTTTCTCACAACATGCCCAAAAATCTTCGCTGTCTACGTTTAAATTTTCTAATAAATTTTTGGCTCTCAAATCCATCTACAATGCACTTAGATCCTTGCTGGGATTCCCATAATATCTTAATTAAGCTACTAGGCAACTCCCCAAGATGTCCAGAAACAGCCCAGAATTGGCTCGTTAAGTTATTTGGAAATAAGCTGAATGGAGTATCACAAGTAGTAGAAATTAAGGAAAATAGCTATCTAACAGTGTACAGACTATATGTTAATAAAGCAGCTAGACAGACAGTTAACCCGTGACCCTTCTACTGCTTGGCTGAATAAAAGTGAACTTCCGCCCAGTGGTTTGTTATATTTTATGTGGTTTTGTTGTTTATTGCACACAAAACATCTAAACAGGCATTGAGAAAACCCAAAACTAAAAGTTCTTCTTCTTCTTCTTCTTCTTCTTCTTCTTCTTCTTCTTCTTCTTCTTCTTCTTCTTCTTCTTCTTTCGTTCGCCTGAAATATGTCTATAACTGCAATATTGTCTCTTGTATGAATCTAACAGTCTTTTTTAGTTCACTCAGCGGTCCATAGAGTTTATCTTCCACTGTTGTCTCTCTAGGCCAGAAGGTTCGCCTGGATATGTTGTAGTTTGGGCAGTCCTGGAGTACGTGCTCTGCTGTCTGCGACGCCAATCCACATGTGCACATACATGGCTGAGTCACCAATCTTAAATTTTGTATACATGTGGTTGCGTAATATATTGTGTCCTGTTCTGAGGCGCAGAAGAATGACCTGTTCTGGTCTGTCCATAATGTGGTAGTCGTCTTGAGAAGGGTTTGGTGGCCTTCTGACTGATTTGATCATTCTTTTCATTTGGTGGTACGTAACGGGCACATCAGGTTGTTCTTCTTTTGCTCCTTAGCCAATCGATCAGCTCTGTCGTTTCCGGGTACTCCACAGTGGGATGGTATCCACTGTATGGTGACCTTATGCTGACAGCTAAGTTCAGAAAGTAGTGTCCTTAGAACTGGCAATTTCCCAGACAGGAGCGCCCTTATAGCGAAGTAATAATGAGAGAGATCAAAGAGATGCCAGGAATACTAGTTGGAGGTTATAATATAAATAATATACGCTATGCAGATGACACAGTATTGGTGGCGGATAATTCAACAGACCTACAACAATTATTAGACGTTGTAGTAACAGAGAGTGCAAGGAAAGGACTCTCCTTGAATATCAAGAAAACAGTAACAATGGTAATATCAAAGAAAATGGTGACACCAAAATGTGACATAGAAATAGAAGGGAAAATCCTTAACCAAGTTGATAATTTTAGATACCTAGGGGCATTTATAACATCAGATGGAAGATGTACAACAGAGATTAGGAGTAGAATAGGGCAGGCAAAAGCCGCTTTTCAGAAAATGAAGAGTATCTTATGCAATAAGTCACTATCACTGAATGTAAGAAAGAGAGTGCTGAAATGCTATGTAGAACCAGTTTTGCTGTATGGCAGTGAATCTTGGAACGTAAATGAACAAATTAAGAAGAAATTAGAAGCAACAGAGATGTGGTTCCTGAGACGAATGTTGCGAATTCCTTGGACTGCCAGAGTAACTAACGACGACTGCCTGAAACAGGCTAATGAAACTAGAACATTATATACAACAATAAGACAGAGACAAACATCTTTCTTCGGTCACGTGATGAGAAGAGAGGCATTGGAGAACATCGTAACAACTGGAAAGATCGAGGGGAAGAGAGGCAGAGGTAGACCAAGAGAAGTGATGCTGGATGGATTGAGACGGTGGCATGGAGGAATATCAGCACCAGAGTTGATCCAGAAAACCAAAGACCGAGATCTATGGAGAGCCATGAACGCCTACGCCAGCCGGCACGGCACTTGATGATGATGATGATGAGCGCATCTGTCAATATCACCACAGGATGTGTACCATGGCTGGTATTTTGTAATTTCTCTGTTGCCATCTTGATTGCCTAAATTTTAGCATCATAGTTATGGCAGTACTTTCCTGTTGGTGTGTACCATTTATCTGGATGATCCCTGCCTTTTGTTTCGGAGAGAGGGTAAATAGAGTGGTGCTGCACTTGTCAGTGTTTATGCGACACACCATCTATTCGCCCATGCTACAAATATATCTACAGCTCTCTGTAGAAATATGGTGACCACTGATGTATGTTCATTTGTGTTCCACAAAACTAGGTCATCAGCGTACACTGTCGCTTTAATTCCATCCGGTAGATTAGCAACAAGATCATTGATGAAGACTAGAAATAGTGTGGGGGACAAGACTCCACCCTGGGGAACACCGTGACGCAATAGTACATTCTTGCTCTTGAGTCCGTCTATCTGTACTCGGGCTCTTCTGTTGTGCGAGTGTCCTTCCATCCATCATGTGCCATGCCGATAAGCGGGGCCGGTCTTGTTTTGCCATCTCACTCGATCACCAGAGTCGTGGATCAGCTCCGTGTTTCTGTCTCGACCATGCCACGTGGCCAAGCCATCCAGTTATTTGCTTCTAGGTCTTCCCCTTGATCTGTTCCCTTCGATCTTACCAGTTGTCACCAAGTTCTCCAATTCATTTCTTCTCATAACATGCCCAAAAGATGTTGACTGTCTACGCCTAATGTCTCTAATCAGTAATCTTTAATTGTTTCTTGAAGGACTTTATTCATTGGTCTTTCTGTCTGTCCATGGCTTTCTTTGCATTTTCCTCAGAAACCGCATTTCTACAGCCATCAGATGTTTTTCAGCTTGACTGCTCATTGTCCAAGCTTCACATCCATATAAAAGTACAGGTTCTATGTAGCATCTCAATACTCGTTTTCTCGTTTCAATTGACATCTTTTTATTGGTCAGTGTCAAAGACTGAAACATAGAGGCCGGAGGTCTGCCTCAAGATAGAAGACCACCGGGAAGAGTGGTCAACCTCAAGTAGATTAGAGGTAATTAATACAGTGCCCCGATATAAGGGCAGGGTAGGTGATAGAATGGAGGACTATTAACTAGTTCTCTCATGAGACACGGAGACGTCGACCAGATAGTTAGCACTCTGGTCACGACAGAATCATGCCTACGTGATAGCCACGATTGCCACTCAATAGGAGACAGCTAATGTAAGCGTGCTGAATGTAACGGCACGCAAAAAGCCGAAGGACGCATCAAGGTCCTTCCGCGTGCTGTGTAGCCACGCGAGTAGGAAAGTCAGACTGGGGACTGACTTCGTAGCAAGCACATCGTTTAGTGTCGATAGGAGTTTTGTGTAGCCAAATAGATAGAGATTAGCAATAGGGTTAGGAAACTAGTGATAGGCAATTCTGTGGCTTTGTGTGTGATTTGATAGCGACTGTTTTGTAATTGTAAAGAGCCAACGGCAATAAAATGTATCATTCATTTCCTCTCACACGACTTGCAAGTTTCTTGTGTGGTGTGGGAGAAGTAATCCGATGATGCCTGAAACATTGGTTGTTGACAGGCGAGGATTAATGTGGTGTCAGAAGTGTGGCTTGGGCAAATGTTCAAGCTATTACACTTACCCACGGCTCTAGACTAGGGTTACTAGTAGTGAATTTGTGTCAGTGACTGATGACGTGTGCAGACGAGAACGAGTTGCGAGCTAAACTGTGCCTATCGTGACAAAATAATGCTTATTTGTGTTTATTAAAATATTATTAACTTAAATCATGTATTCTTCAAAGTTGTAAGTATTGATATTGTTATTTTCTTTCATTTATTTATTCAATTACTGATTTGTTTATGAATAACTATCAAATATGATTCATGGCGGAGCGATACACATGCCAGCAACATTATCGATTTTTGCAAGCTAAAAATAGCGCTGCGCCTCTGACGTAGTGCGATTGACAAGCAGTTGTTCTACGCCATTCGCATTCAGCATCTAATTGTTTACAAATCGTCAAGCTGCTGCCCGCCTGAATCTGTGCTTTATATTAACTATTATTTGTTTATTTAAGTTATTAATTGAATATATTTAGTTATTTAAACATTATTATTATATTTTTATTTATTTGAAAGCAGTTATTGAATTTTTTTTCGTACTTTTTCTATTTGTTTACCGTCACGATGGCACTACTTTTGGCCATGCAAATTAGACTTGGTCTGCACAACACTTCCATAGATTAAACTAGGTTAGTAACGAAAGGCATAAAACGGTAGAACGAAGACAGGACATTGACAATTTAATATTAATTAAACTATATTCTGTTTGTACGTGGGCATGTCATTGTGATTGTACTAAATTGTCGAGAATATTATATGTCGTTTACTATTTGTTAATTGTTGCTGCTCTGTGAACCAGGGTGAACAACAGCTGATTAGAAAACTCGTGTGTATGCCGGAGTGCCAAACAAGGTGACCTGTGTTACCGGATTGGTGTTCCTGATTCTCGGGAACATTAAGTTGAGTATACTCAATATATTTGGCATGCAATGTTATTAATAATGCATCTCTTTTTCAGCTTGTGATGCATTAGCATATGTTTGTGCTCTGTTTTTTCAGGATAAAATTTTCCAGGGTATAAACAAAGAGTACAATTTATAGTGCTCAGATAATAAGAAACATAACATATCAAAGATAAATAAGTGATTAAAGAGGTCAGTGCCTGTTAACACTAGCCAATTACCCAACAACATGGCTACTTTAGCTGATTTCATAAAAGCAGGTAAAGAGTTACAATACACAGGAAAGGAGCTAGAACAATATGCTGATCAAAAACTTAAAGAAGCAAAAGATACTGAGAGAGATGAACGTGCACGAGAAAGACAACACCAGATAGAACTAGCTGAGATAAATAAACATAAAGAATTAGAATTAAAACAGAAGCAGTTAGAACATGATAAGGAGATTAAGCAACAACAGTTAGAACAAGAGAAAGAATTAAAGCAAAAGCAATTAGATCAGGAGAGGGAACTAAAGCAAAAAGAGATAGATGAAATGGCAAGAGTTAAGGAAAAACAAATTCAAGTAGAATCAGAGACACAATTAAAAATGAAAGGTATGGATGTAGACTCACACGCAGAGATCTCTGCTACTAAACTAAAAAGTCAACAAGAAGAAAATAAGTTCAACAAATACAAAAATATTATCAAACCATATTGTAAAGAAGATTCCATATCAGCCTGGACAGAAAATGTCGAGTATCAGTTTAAATACCACCAAGTTCCAATAGAGATGTGGGCTATGATTTATATGAAGAACCTGAGTGGTGAGCCCCTTAAAGTGATAGAATCTATACCAACTGATCTTAGATCTAACTATCAGTACATCCATGATAGGATAATGCAACACTTTTTACTTGATGCCCCAGGGTATCAGGTTCAGTTCTCAAATTTAAAACCAAAACCTAGTGAGACTTTCATTGATTACGTCTCAAATGTGCAAAGTGTACTAGATAGGTGGCTTAAAGCAGCTAACATAGGAAAAGACTTTGACAGACTTAAAAATTTAATAGCCATGGATAAAGTCATATCCACTATACCATCTCCGTTTGCTAAATTCTTGCAGCAGTCAGACATTGAGAACATAGCACAATTTGAAAAGAAAGGCTCTGCATATTTTTCTTCAAATAGAGATATTTTTAAGACTTCAAATGACTCTGAAGTAGTTTCTTTTGTAAAGGACCAACCAAAAAACTATCAAAGTAATAGAAAACCATTTCATAGAGTCGACAAGAAAGATAGGAAAGTGTCAAAATGTATCTACTGTCAACTTTTGCATGACACATATTCTGTGTGATAAATCGCCAAACTATCCGGCACATCTTGAAAATGTTATTAAGAAGCAACAAAACAAAAGATCTGCATACAGGCGTGCAATCAAATGCTTCTTTTGTTCCAGCTACGGCCATTATTCAAATAAGTGCCTGGGCCGCCAACGTATGAAAGCCAACAATGCTATTTTGATTGATACATCTTCTGATAGTGGTAGTGAGACTGAGTGTGAAGTTGAAAATGAATTACCTGGTAACCAATCTGAAGATGTGTGTTGTGTAAACGATATATTGAGTTTTGACAGTTGTGAACGATGTCACCAATTTCATGCAGACGGAAAATTAGAATGTGGAATATTGTAACATCCTCCGTAGAGAATGCAAATGCAGCTATAGCCTCCAGAGGCAATCTATTGTTTCACTCTGCAATGGTCAATGAGAAGCCATGCCGATGTTTGCTTGACAGTGGGAGCTCTATTATTGGTGTGAAAAAGGAACTTGTTAATCCAAAGGATTATACTGGTGACTCTGTAAAATGCCGGACTTTTTCTGGTAATATAGAAACCTATCCTCTGGCAAGAGCCCGTATAAACACCCCGTTCCTTTCTGGTACCTTTACTTGTGCAATACTTGACAACCCTTGTACTGATTTAATTCTTGGGTGTCTACCCCAGCTAAGGCACTGTACAGATGAAGAAATATCTGTCTGGGAGGAGAAGAATGGTTTCACTCCAGTGAACAGTGCAGATATCCTCAAACATCACAGTCCTAACAAAAGTGCTAGACCCATAACACTTGAAACTGATCAAGACGTAATGGTGCTACTACCAGACAAGCATAATAAAATGGTAACTTCATGGCAAGAGCCTTTCAAGGTGACACAAAAACTTTCAGATGTTGACTATGAATATCGATAACGGACACTTAAAGATATTCCATGTCAACATGTTGAAACCTTACTTTTCACGACAAGAGACAGAAGTAGAGACAGACGAACACAGTACACCCACACCTAGTGATCAGACGACAGACATACACAACGCAACTACACTAGTTAGCGAGACTGGCAAATCCGACGATACCCATACACCTAGTGAGCTTACAGAATACGCACTTAGCACCACCACCGTACTGAATCAGGTAGACGACGACGGAATGGAACTACCTGTTCCCATTGTAGACAAGACTGCGACATTAGATAGCATACGGATAGAACAGGGACTAACAGACAGTCAACGACGACAATTAGTAGAATTAGTGACGGAGTATAAAGACATATTTTCTGACATTCCAGGTAGGACGGACAGAATCGAGCACTCCATTCTTCTTTCCGACTAAGTCTATCAAATGCAGGCCGTACTCTATCCCACTCAGCTATAGAGAAAGTCTAAATAAGGAAATTCTTAATTTAGAAGCTAGTGGGATCATCCAGAAATCCACATCTGAGTACTCCTTTCCAATCGTCCTAGTTAAGAAAAAGACTCCACAATTCGTTTGTGTGTGGACTATCGAAAGCTCAACAACGTCACTAAGATCGACGCAGAACCAATTCCTTCCTGCAAAGATCTTATTCTTGACATGTCCACCTCCAAAATCTTTTCTAAATTAGATCTTACTAAGGGATATTGGCAGGTCCCTATGCAAACTCAATCCATCATCTTACTGGCCTTTCAACCCTTTAGGACTGTACAAGTGCGTTTTCTTCCTTTCGGACTTCGAAACGCTCCTGCACTTCGTACACTTACTAGAGATCTACTGCATGGAGTGACGATACAGTGACTTATATAGATGATATATGTGTCCATACTGATGACTGGACACACACTTACGGAAACTAAGACATGTCTTTGATAGGTTGCGACTCTTCGGTCTCACTGTCAAACCGAGCAAAGTCGAATTGGGCCTAAAAGAAATTGACTTTTTGGGTCATGTCATTTCACAAGGTCAACTAAAGACTGACAATAGAATTATTACCAAAATTATGAACCTGACCATGCCTACCACAAAGAAGCAGGTCAGAAGCCTTTTGGATTAGTAAATTACTATAGCAAATCATACCAAACTTAGCGGAAATTACAAGTGTATTTTCCAATGTTTTAAAAGCATCTGTAAAATTAGATGTCAAAGATGCATTATTAATTTCTGCATTGTCAAAATTGAAAATCCTGTTTAGTAATGTACCAATCCTTCGCTTGCCTAATCCTAGGCTCGTTTATTATCTTAGGACAGATGCCAGCAGAATCTCCATCGCTGCAGTACTAGGCCAATTTTATGATGGCATCTTCCATCCGATTTGCTACGTGAGCCGTAAGATCACACCTGCTGAGTCCAGATATTCCATATCAGAGTTGGAAGCCCTAAGCGTCATCTATGCGGTGAGAAAGCTCCATCGATTTCTAAGCGGGTGTTCACTTCGTTGTCCAGACTGACAACTCCCCAATCATGGTCATACAAAGTGGTGTGCATCGGAATGACCGTATATACAGGTGGTCGCTAATACTACAAAACTATACTTTTAGTATAGAGCATATTAAGGGTAAGGACAACATTCTGGCTGATACCCTTAGTCGACCATCTGAGGTAGAAATACCGGAGATTCCACATAAGAGTGTAGAGTAATAGATGTTAAATTAGTACATTAGAATATTCTATGTGATATATTTTATGAATACATAGACATTATGTTCTGAACCATGTACTAAGAACAGTGAACTACCATGTGGTCCGTAGACTTCAACATAAGAACTATGCTTCGAAAACAAGTATATCACCGTGTGAACTGAGACAGCTCGTTATATACTAAGCTTCATATGTGTGCCGGTGAACCATCTGTATAAGCATAGAAGAACAGTGTCAGAACAGTACATAAATACAGACACGAAAATACTGGTCTACGACACAAGCGAACTCTACAGATGCAATACCCATAGGACACAAGTATGACTGTGTAATGTATTTCATATACCCAGGTCAACTGTATATATAGTATGCCAATGAAAGCAATTTCTGAACATTAGGGCAACGACTAACCTGAGGTATTTAAATACCATGTATATATATACTTATTGTGATATGTATTATAACGTTTTAATATACTTATAAATTATAGGTAGATTAGGTCACTCTAAGATACATTTAGATTTAGGAAATATAATAGTTTAAATTTTTTAATAGGTTAGATAGATCATTAATTTACCCACTTACGTAGTTTAAAAGTAGATTAGGTTAGTACTTTAAACATAACAACAGCTAATTATAAACTAGGATAAAAAGTTTAAATAGTAATAGTACCATTTAGTTTATTACATTTCATTTTGTTTCATTTCATTTAAGTTCATTCCATCTTAATGAACCAGGCCATTTAACAAACTTATTCATTTAGTATTATAATTAGTTTACACCGTAATAGGATAAAAGAATTATACAAGTAAACATACATCATTTACACCATTTAGAGTAAGAATATCAATCATATATTTTTTTCATTTAAAAACATTAGTTATAATTTTGTTATATTTCACATTACCCATGTTAGAAAGGTACATAATTTATTACATTTCACATTACCCATTCAGAAAGGTACATAATTCATTACAGTTCACATTACCCATTTCAGAAAGGGACATAACTCATCTCACATCAATTTCATTTTAAATAATTAGATTACGTCCCTTAAATTAGATAAATATTAGGATTAATGTGGCAAAATAGATTAAAATAAGTAACACATTAAATACATATTTATAGAACTAGTATTAGGATGTCAGTATTTAGAGTATTATTTCAGTAGAATATAGTGGTTAATAATACCAGGGTACAAACCATCAACCCTTTTTCTTACATATAAATATGTTGTACATACATGACTCGTGCAGCAATTTACGCACAGTCATTAAGCTAAACTTTGTCAAACTGAGCCAACTTGTACAGTGTCACTCAAGGTTTTTAAATAATTGGGAGGGTAAAAGATGTGTGACAGAAGTAAGGGTAAAAGATGTGTGACAGAAGTGTGAAAGGGAGAGCAAATGTAAATTATACAAGAGAGAGTGAGATCAGTCAGCGGATATTTTCTGCCGCTCAACGCGACTTTTTATTTTTTGTCTGCGTCAAGTGTTTGCTTTCGTTGTTGAAAATGTGCTGTTTTGAATGTGTTGTGTGTAGTTTAGTTTAGATCTTAGAGAGAGTATTTTAAGTCTCATAAGACGGAAAGGTAGTCACGAATTAGTGTTATACACTTGTTTGTGGCCACATTTAACCGAATTATGGCACTTGAAAACTAACTTACATACACATGATAGTTAGATACACATGTTAGAAGTTAGATTATACTATTAGTTAGATCCAAACACGCAAACATCCAGGAAAACAAACATATAAATTTCAACATTTTTTGTAGATTAAAGGGAGATAACTCCGGGTCAGGGGACATAATAGACGACGAAACACTCACTTAACAGTGAAAGATAACTTTACACGCGGAAGCGAAATAGGTAAAGCCTGTCGCACACAGCTTGTGTAATGGTTGTTTAATATTATATGGGGGACATGAAGCAATTCATGTGTTGACCCTAAGAAAGTCAACTTTGTATGGGTAGTGAGTTAATTTACTATTTGAGGGCAGGTCTTATAAGACAACGGTCCGGTTCAGACATACCTCTAATTAATATAATATTGCGATTGAGAAGAGGGCTCACGCCAACCAGACAAGTTTGTGGCGATTGCCAGTAGCCAAGTAAAGTGATACTACATTGTGACAATAGTCAGTAGAAGTCTATTGAGTTACCCAAAGCCAGGTTATCAGCAGTCTTTGACAAAAATTAGATACACTAATTTTTTTAGAAACCTCTTGCGTCACAACCAATGAGTCAAAGTTGATGACGCAACACAGGAGGGGAGGGTGTGTGTCAAAGACTGAAACATAGAGGCCGGAGGTCTGCCTCAAGATAGACCACCGGGAAGAGTGGTCAACCTCAAGTAGATTAGAGGTAATACAGTGCCCCGATATAAGGGCAGGGTAGGTGATAGAATGGAGGACTATTAACTAGTTCTCTCATGAGACACGGAGACGTCGACCAGATAGTTAGCACTCTGGTCACGACAGAATCACGCCTACGTGATAGCCACGATTGCCACTCAATAGGAGACAGCTAATGTAAGCGTGCTGAATGTAACGGCACGCAAAAAGCCGAAGGACGCATCAAGGTCCTTCCGCGTGCTGTGTAGCCACGCGAGTAGGAAAGTCAGACTGGGGACTGACTTCGTAGCAAGCACATCGTTTAGTGTCGATAGGAGTTTTGTGTAGCCAAATAGATAGAGATTAGCAATAGGGTTAGGAAACTAGTGATAGGCAATTCTGTGGCTTTGTGTGTGATTTGATAGCGACTGTTTTGTAATTGTAAAGAGCCAACGGCAATAAAATGTATCATTCATTTCCTCTCACACGACTTGCAAGTTTCTTGTGTGGTGTGGGAGAAGTAATCCGATGATGCCTGAAACATTGGTTGTTGACAGTCAGTATATTTTTCATCTTGCTAAAGGCTACTTTTGCCATGGCGATTCTTGTTCTAATCTCTTCAAGGCATCTCCCATCAGATGTTATTACTGTTCCAAGATAATTGTACCTATTCACTTGTTGAAGAATATTCCCATTTACTTCTATATTCACCCATTTGTACATTCTGTCATTGACTTTACAGTTTCTCAATCCATGCCGCAAGTACCAGCTTCTTCTCTTGGAATGCATCCTCAACTTCTTGAGAGAGATTTGTTGTCTGATCTTCTGTAGAGTAGCACTGCCTAAAGCCAGCCTGTTGTGGCACAAGGATGTTTTCACTTTCAATGTACCACTGCAGTCTGTGATTGATGATGCGCTCCATTGTTTTGCAGAGACAGCTGGTGAGGCTTATTGGTCTGTAGCTGGAGGCAATGAAACTGTCTTTCCCAGATTTTAGGAGGGGTATCATGATTGCTTCTCTCCAGGCTTGTGGAACACTGCCTAAGGTCCAGCTGTTATTGAAGATCTGTAACAGCTTTGCTTTGGCCTCTGTTCCTAGGTTCCTGATCATTTCATTGGAGATACCATCAGCTCCTGGTGACTTTCTCATTTTCAGTTTTGATATGGCTAGCTCCAGTTCACTGATTGTGATAGGTGCCTCCATAACCTCATGTACTATTTCCTTCTGTCCTGTATGTTGCCATTTCTCTCGAATCTCTTGTTGTTTCTCTGGACTAATTTCGATATTGTTATCTTGTGCGAATGAGTCCGCAAAATGGTCAGCTGCTTGCTTTCCTGTTAAGATGTTTCCAGTCTTTATGTAGTGCAATTTTTGAGTTTCTCCCTGTGCCCTCATCGTTAAGCTGTTTTATTAGCTTCCACAACTTCCTTGTGTCTCTTTCAAAGTTCAGTGACTCTGTTTTCTCCTGCCAGCTTTTCCGTCTAGCCTGCAGCTGGGCCCTTTGCAATTTGGCTTTTGCGTGCTGGTATTTATTGTGGTGCTCTTGGCTGGGTGTGGCCTCTGCTTGCTTTCTACACTCTTCCACATCATTATGCAACTGTTCCAGTTCACTACTCCAGTAGGGTTTATAATGTTTACGGGCTCCTCTTGGTACCGTTTCTCGTGCTGCCTGTAGTATGCATTTCCCAAACTCTTCAACTACTTTATTTATGTCATTCTCAGTGTTCAGGTTTCTAACCAGTATGCTGGTGCGATGCATGTACATTGCCCAGTCTGCTTTCTTGTAGTTCCACCTTGAGAGAGTGCTGCTTTCACTTACAAGCTCATTTTCTACAGTTAAAAATACTGGCCGATGGTCACGGCCATCTATCTGTTTCCCAACAATTCGCTTAATGTTCCACTCCAGGTCTGGTGAATGAAAAGCCAGGTCAGGTGTAGTTGTAGTGTGCCATGATCTCGAGTAGAAGGTATGTGGGTCAGACGGCTTGTTAATCAGAATGAATCTATTCTCATCCTGCCAGTCTTCCAGTCTCTCTCCTCTCTGGTCCATGTGATCATAGCCCCAGCTCTGCGAGTGGCTGTTGAAATCGCCACACACAAGTCATTTTTCTTTTTAATGGTAGTGTGGCCAGAGCTTGTGGGCGGTCATTTGGACAGTAGTAATTGATCTGGTAAAGGTATGTAATGTCTGTCTTAAGTTTAAGTGCCTGATACTCAGCCCCTTCCATGTAAACTTCAATTTGGGAAGCAGGGATGTTATTTTTGACAAGGGTCAGTATCCCACCCTTTCTCCTGTCCTTTCGGTCAGATCAGTAACACTGGTAGCCTCTGATTTTGAAGGCTATATTTTCGTTGAGGTGAGTTTCTTGCAAGCAACATACACTTACATTTTCTTGGGCCAAGATTGTTTCTAACAAAGACATTTATGATCTGTTTAAGTCCCCGCTAATCACTGGTATCATGAAGGCTAATAGACTACAATGTCTGGGGCATATAGAAAGAATGGAAGATAATAGGGAAACAAAACTCGCTTACACTCAGGAAATAAATGACCGTAGACCCCGAGGTAGACCAAGAAGATGGTGGAGAGATAATATACAGACCTACAAGCACTTGGAATCAGCAACTGGCAAAAGAGGGTCAACCAGAGAGACGAATGGAGATGGATTGTATCTGCAGCAAAGAACCTCAGTGGCTCGGAACGCTAAAGAAGAAGAAGAATGATGTTTTCTAGTTCTATTCTTTTTTTGTTGACATCCTCTGCATTCCAGTGCATTATTTTAAATCTTTGTTTGGTACAGCCAGACGCTCTATTGTCAGGCCCCCTGGCTCTGCAGGACATCAGAGAAGGACCTCCAGTAGTTGTGGTTAGTTCCTTACGAGGCATAGGGCCCGGCACTGCACCTGCCTGGGGGTCCAGAGCAGGGCGAGCACCACAACATGTAGCAGTTGTCGACATAATTCATGGCGTGATTGCGTGGCATCCAGATTTCTGTGGTGCGCCTCCTGGCTGGCTGCCTCCGTCTTCAGCACCTATCTGTTGCAAGAGCAGACTATGGTCTTACTCGACACACGAACACATAATGCTCAACTAAGAGTTTATAAGTACACAAGATTAGTTGTTTATTAACTCTTTTCGGTCAACAAAGAAATGATGAATTAGTTTCATAGTATGAAGGTGATGATGTTCTGTTGTACACAAATCGAGTGATTTGAAAGTGGTGTTAAACTTGAGATGAGAGGTGGGTTATGAGTTAAATTTCACAAGCGTTTTGTGGTAACATTTAAATGTGAACACAAATGTACAACAAATTTTACTCTTGTGTGACTTCTGCAATATGTACCTGAAGAGATGCAGCGAAATATGCCAGGCAATAAATCATACAATTTATGGTTTTTGTCTTCGTTATTCAAACGTACAACAATCAAGAATCCAGAACACCATAATTACAAGTCTATGTGAATTTTGTTGCTTAAAGCAGAGTCAGAGTTTGAAGTTGCCATAACACACAACGTCAATGTTCGTAGCTGTCAACAATCTTTTAGACTATGGGAGAAGGAAAGAATCTACAAGTACTTGTTATTAATAATTGATTCTCTACTCATGCCTTTGGTATATAACAGTTTGTACTTATTCTTCCAAAACATACACATGTGCACAAGCTCATATGCAGTTACCACACATGCAGGTATGGACACACACACACAGACACACATACAGACACACATATATGTAACACTCTGTTTATAGTTTTTAAAAATTCATCATGCAGTCACCACACAAGCATCAAACCTACTGGAACACACATATCTAATCCTCTGTTTATAGTTATTATTAATTCATCATGCTTGTTTTGTGCTATATGAGGTAGTTCATGAATACTGAAGCTGATTATACATTCCCGTTTCCCTTTTCTCATTATATTTGAGAACACTGATTATGTATTTCAGGTCGGAAGAAACATGTTATATAGCTCTTCACTATAAATATCATCAGTCTGTTTATCATAGGCAGCCAACTAAATTCAGTCTGTTTATCATAGGCAGCCAACTAAATTCAGTCTATTTATCATAGGCAGCCAACTAAATTCAGTCTATTTATCATAGGCAGCCAACTAAATTCAGTCTGTTTATCATAGGCAGCCAACTAAATTCAGTCTGTTTATCATAGGCATCCAACTAAATTCAGTCTATTTATCATAGGCAGCCAACTAAATTCAGTCTATTTATCATAGGCAGCCAACTAAATTCAGTCTATTTATCATAGGCAGGCAACTAAATTCAGTCTATTTATCATAGGCAGTCAACTAAATTCAGTCTGTTTATCATAGGCAGGCAACTAAATTCAGTCTATTTATCATAGGCAGCCAACTAAATTCAGTCTGTTTATCATAGGCAGTCAACTAAATTCAGTCTGTTTATCATAGGCAGGCAACTAAATTCAGTCTATTTATCATAGGCAGCCAACTAAATTCAGTCTATTTATCATAGGCAGTCAACTAAATTCAGTCTGTTTATCATAGGCAGGCAACTAAATTCAGTCTATTTATCATAGGCAGCCAACTAAATTCAGTCTATTTATCATAGGCAGTCAACTAAATTCAGTCTGTTTATCATAGGCAGTCAACTAAATTCAGTCTGTTTATCATAGGCAGGCAACTAAATTCAGTCTATTTATCATAGGCAGCCAACTAAATTCAGTCTATTTATCATAGGCAGGCAACTAAATTCAGTCTATTTATCATAGGCAGCCAACTAAATTCAGTCTGTTTATCATAGGCAGTCAACTAAATTCAGTCTGTTTATCATAGGCAGCCAACTAAATTCAGTCTGTTTATCATAGGCAGCCAACTAAATTCAGTCTGTTTATCATAGGCAGCCAACTAAATTCAGCCTTTAATCTTGAATACGCTATGGCATGTTTAAAATAAGAAACTGACTTTGACAACTCTGTATGAAAGTACAATGAAATGGGTTGAACTGCAGCACACTATAGACACAATCAGTAAATCAACTAAAACAGAAAGGGTCAACTTGATAACAACACAATCCCCAAGTGACAAAATGGGCACTGCAGCTAGAAAGCCTTCATCAGCACACAAAAATAAAAGACACTGATACAACTACATTCAAAAATTATGAAAAGTCGCTTAGCTGTAAAGCATAAGGCCTGCAGAAATCTTAATCTATAAAAAATAAAACTCTCAAATTGTGATTTTTGTGCCCTTAAGATTAAGATCTCTCCAAGAGCCACACTTCACAGATAAGTTACCTGTAGTTTCTTTTAAAATGTAGTTGCATCAGTGTCTTTTTTGTCTTCCTTGTGCTGATGAAGGTTTTCTAGCCACAATGTCCTTTTTATCACTTGTGGATTGTGGCTCTTGTAAAGCTATTTCATTTTCCACATTTTTATATTTACTTATTTTTCCCCCCGCATATCCTTACAGGACATTACAGTCAACACCAGCATTTTTCAGCCGCTGTTGATGTCTTGGCAAGTTTTACGTTCAGTAGTTTGCCATTGCTTTCTGAACGACCGGCTCACATACCATCATAAGTAACCAGTGACGAGATCCACTGCCGAATCTCGCGCAGCTGTGTTTCGTACGATAGTATACAGGATTATTAACAATGTCCTTAACCCATTCGCCAGGGAGACCGGCATTTACTTATTTATGACTAAAATTACTTTCTCAAACTGTCTGCTTTCATATAAAAATATGGTAATTTTGCAAAGAATTAAGAACACTTTCTTGTATCCTGTTCTCATACCCAACTGATAAAGCTTGATAAAGATATGAGGGCTATTCCAAAATCAACCGCCGATTGGTTGATAAAAATTTACACAAATTGACAATAACATATAAATATGAGGGACAGACAATAAGCAATGCCTTCTATTTTGTATCTATGTAAATACTTTATTGGTGTGCAATTTATTAATTTAGTGGGATTCCTCATCCACTCTTCTGCATTGTGTATAACTACCAACCTGTTTCAGTCACAGGTTGCACAACAGTGATGGTTTAAAAATGGCCACCAAAGAAGTTTGGTTAAAGCAACATAATGTCATAGAATTCCTTAATGCTGAAGTTGAGACGCCAGTTAGTATCCATGAACGTTTGAGTATTGTTTATGGAGATTCAACAGTAGATGTTAGCACTGTCCGACTTTGGGTACACTGTTGTGACGAAGCTGAAGTAGGTCAATCCTCACTGGCTGATGCAAAACAGACTGGCCACATTGACTTCATGTTCCATGTTGTCCATTAGCAAAGGCAGTGCCCAGACCATCATTAAAGACCTGGGTTATTCAAAGGTTTTTGCATGGTTGTACCCAGAATGTTGACAGACAAAAAGAAGCAAGGAAAACCATAGCCATCAATCTCCTGCACCGTTACGAAACTGAAGGAGATGGGTTTTTATCGAATATTGTGACAGATGATGAGACTTGGATTTATTTCTTTGAACTAGATAGAATCCAAGAGGCAGTCAATGGAATGGCATCACATAACACTGCCGACAAGAAAGAAGTTCAAAATGTCACCATCTGTAGGGAAAGTTATGGCCTCTGTGTTTTGGGATAAGAAATGTGTGATTCTTCTCGACTTCTTGGAACAGGGAAACACGGTGAATGTTAGCCATTAATTTGAAACTTTGAAGAAGCTTAGAGGGCGTCTTCGATGACTTTACCCATTTAAAGATCCAAGAACTGCATTACTATTGCACGGCAATGCCATGCCACACATCGCTAAATGCACCATTGATATGATTGCAGAATTTTGCTGGACATTACCACCACATCCCCCTTACAGTCCCGATTTAGCACCTTCAGACTTCCATCTGTTTGGATCACTGAAAGAAGGTCAACACAGACATATTTGAGGACACTGAGACCCTTAAACGTGCCATATGCCAGTGGTTTAGGAAAAAGGTCACAAATTTACTGTCTGGGGATACATGCCTTTGTGAGAAGATGGACAAAATCTATAATGAACAACAGAGACTACATTGAGAAATACATTTTTGAAGTACAGACTTAGGGCTTCATTTCAATGTAAATTTTATCTGTTCTTTTGCCTATTGGATGCAATTAAAATTTATGAGGCATTACTTATTGACCAACCCTTGTACATACAAAAGTTATGAGAGGAAATCAATAAGTAAGTCACAAATGGCTGTAGAAAAATAACTAAATATGATAACTTGAAACCAGTTTATTTTTATACATACATTGTCCCTTTATTTCTCAACATAATTTCCACCAACATTGATGCGCTTATCCCATCGTTTTATCAGTCCTCCCAAACCGGCTGCATAGAACTGAGTGCTCTGTTTTCTAAACCACGTTTTCACTTCACATTCAACTTCGGCGTCATTCGCGAAATGTCTCCTACCAAGGTGGGTTTTCAGTGGACCAAAAAGGTGGAAATCGCTAAGGGCTAAGTCGGGGCTGTAAGGTGGATGTTCCAGACCTTCCCACCTTAGTTGGTTAATTTTCTCCTGAGTTAATCGAGCTGTATGTGGTCTGGCATTGTTATGAAGAAGCAACACGCCTCTAGTCAGCAGTCCTAGACATTTTCTTCAGCATAACCTTCCCTGCTGATGGCGTAACATTGAATTTAGGACACAAGGTGAAGAAGGATGTTTCCATTGCACTGAAGCATGCTTTGATTCGGGCTGGTAGTGATGCACCCATGATTCGTCCCCAGTAACAATCCTGTTCAGCATGTCTTCTCCTTCATCTTCATATTGACAGAGATGATGCAAGGACAGGCCAAATCAGTTCATTTTGTGTTCCTCCTTCAATTGTCTGGGTAGCCACCTTGAGCACACTTTCTTAAATTTCAATCGATCATGCAGTATGCTGTATGCAGAACCATGTGAGCACCCTATTGCAGATGCTACAGAGTCTATCGTTACTTGCCTGTCACCTCTAATCATCTCCTCCACATGCTGCACGGATGCTTCTTTTGCAATCTCAACAGGACGACCAGATCGGATTTCATCAACAATTTTAGAGCATCCTGGAGAAAATTTTTCTACCCAGCTATGCACCGCTTTATGGGACAAACATTTGTCAGCATAAACAGGAAGCATTTCTTTATGAATGTCCTTTGCAGGCGGTCCTTTTGCCCACAAAAAACGCACAACAGCATGTTGCTCTTTGGTTGTACACTACGTAAGTACAGTCGCCATTTTGTTTATGCGCTGCGCATGAGACACCTAGCACCACCTGATGAATGGGAATATAAAGTTTGATGTTGCTGTCACCTAATGACACCTGTAGAAAACACCAACTACATTCACCTGCCATCCCACAGAACTGCGTGACTTACTTATTGACTCACTCGTGTACATACATCATTGCATTACTTTTCCACAGTCACCACCTAAATTAAGGCACTTGTTGTACGTGGCACAAGTTTTTTTAACCCCTCGTCAAGGAACCGCACCGCCAGGGTACTTAACCAGTTGTTGACTCCATCAATGAGCTCCTTGGTGGTGTTGAAGTGCTTGGTAGGCAGCCAGATCTTCATCTTGCCGAAGAGATGATAATCGCTTGATGCCAAGTCCAGGCTGTAAGGGGGAGTGGTTGAAAACTTCCCACTTAAACTGCTCAAGTATAGCTTTTGTGTGAGCAGCAGTGTGGGGCTGCACGTTGTCGTGCAGGATAATGACGCCACTGGTGAGCATTCAGCCCTTTTGTTTTGGATCGACCGACGAAGTTTATTCAATGTTTCACAATAAACCTGATGTTATTGTGGTCCCTAGTGTAATTAATTCAATCAACAAAATGTCCTTGTGGTCCCGGAACACTGAAACCATTAGTTTTCATTGCAAAAATGTTTCCTTGAATTTTTTTGGGGCTTGTTATTTAATGTCCACACTCATCATACACATTTTTTACACCCATCTTTACACCCATATTTACGCCCATCTCTGAATTTCTTGCACCAATCCCTCACAGAACTGTTCACTCATAACCTTATCATTGTGCACACGACACAATCGACAATGAATCTCGGCCACATTTTCACCTTCTGCTTGAAGAAAACAAATCACACCAAGAATTTCACAGCTGGCTGGAAAGGCAATAAGTGTAGATGTTTATTTGTTTGTGATTTGTGAACCACTGAACAAATGCAACTGTAGATTGATGTGTGCTTAGTTAAAAGACTACTGAATGATGCAAGCAATGAACAGTGTAGCTAAGGCAACTGGTTTATTTTTTAACCAGCCAATCAGAGGTTGATTTTGGAATAGCCCTCGTAATAAATATTTGATTTGTAGTTATCCTTTTTAGTAGCCTTGATAAGGGTATTCTTTTTATTGAAGTGACTGCTCTTTTTAGTCACATGTTACTACTCCCTCTTTAGCTAACCATATTTGATCTTTATTCCCTTTTATGCCATATATGGTGTCCACTGCATCACTACCCTTCTGCTGGGATCTATTTCATATGGAGCTCTGTTTAGCTCTGAGTTTGTCACTATTGGGGACTAACAGAACTGACACATCAGTAAGGAATAAATCTGCTGGCTTTATTATGTTGTGATTATTTATAATTTCTGTGAGTCACTCTTACTTTATTTCTTATTCATATTAAATGGCTTAAGATCTTAGAATAAATTATCTGTTTAAAGCAGACATTTATAACATTAAATATTTGTCTTTCATAAGTTTACGTTCATCAATTTTTTAACTGCATTTGTATTTGCAGAATTTTTCCATTCTATTTCGTTTTCCAGAAAATCTTACTGAAAGTAATCTTTGTGCTCTATTTCATTTCTTTGTATCACAAAATAAAATATAGTAACCATAACTACTTTTCCATAATGCTGAAATGTATCAATGGTGCAACACCTTCAAGAGAAGGATTTTCCACATAAATATCCACTCTGTTTTGCAGAATATCCACAATGCCAGTAAATGATGTTGAAGAATAGTCTGTTGGTCTGACAGTCCGATAAATTGGGTACTGCTGATTTTTTGTGTCTCCTAGGATAGCAAGGACATCGTCTCGTGACTTAGGAGGCGGAATCTATTAGAGAGGTGGAGAAAAACATAAGCAATATCATTAATGCATACACAATATGAAATGAAAAATCCACTAATGGTAAAAATTGTAAATATAATTTTTATGAAGAAGTGTGTGAATTCATGATTCATTACATAAACATTACATCAAGGAAACCAAGATAGAACCGTAGAGTTCTGTTTTTTTAGTTCTAAGTCGGCAAGGGCTGTTGTTACAATAATGAGTAATGTTACAATAATGGTATTCGTCTTTTCTCTTTACTTGATCTTTGCATGGAGGTGCTCATGCACCTTTTCTTTTATCTTTCTTGGTCTGGTAATTTGACTGGTACTTTGACTTTGCACAACAGATGCCTTCTTGTTTCTTCCTCAAAACTATACTCATATGAATCTACTTCCATTGTGATACAACACTAACATCAGCCGGGCCATCTAGGTATTGTCCTTTACTCCTTATTAAAAGTCAGGTAGATTACTTTCAGTTTACATTATCTTAAACATCTATTTCTGTGTGTGAGTGTACCTGACATGAGTGTGTCTGTGTGTGAGTGTTTGTGTGCGTATGTAAGTTCCATATCATCATACATTTCATATCCTTTACATGACGTCGTAGTCAGCTCCAGCATTCTTTAGCTGTTTGTGATTCCTGGGCAAGTTTACATTCAGTAGTTTACCACTGTTTTCTGCACGATCGGAACTCATACCATTGTATGGAAACCAATGCAAGGCAGTCTGCTTCCAAACTGTTCGCAGCTGTGTTTTAACTGTGGTATCCAGGATTACGAATTGCATATATATATATACACACACACATACGAACACAATTCATAATGAAGGCAAGATGCTATGAGATAAGACAATAGGGAGAAGATAACTGCTAATTCTCCTGCCTGGCAGTCAGAGCTCCGCTGGCACTGTGGCCATGGAGCAGTTATGAATCACGGAAGCTACACAATGAAGTACCATAAGACATTAACAGTCATGCGATGGTTAGCACTCCTCTGTCCCCACTATAGTAAATGTTTTCAGGCTCGATCTGGTCAGCCATTTCAAAGCCCACTTTGAGACTTATAGAAGACAATATGGTACTCTTATGCAATGATGTAAACACATACACAAATATTTCTATATTTTTTTTTATTAATAATAATATTGTGTTCTTGTTTATGGTAGTTGAAAGTAACAAAATCTAAAAACAGGATGTTTAGAAAAATATTACTCGTAGAAGAGTGATAGAACAATAAGGAGCAGCAGATGGAAACTGAGGGACAGGAGAAAAAGATAAACCTTTTAATTTCCTATTATTTATATGTATGTAATCTAAACACAATGTTTATTTATTTCATTCCTGTAGTGTTGTCTTTGATAGCCATAATTTTAGGCATGAATTACAATTGATGAATACAGTTATCTGCTTGCTACATTTCACTATCAAGACATATCAGCTAGAAGATCAAGAAAAGATACTTTGTTCCCATGTAACTGTAACTTAATTAGGGATATTGTGCTGGGCCTATATTTTCTTGACTAAACAAAATTTGACAGATGATGTATGATGTCAGCCATTTTAACTTCCAAAATATGGTGCCTATTTTATAATGCTGGCTTGATCTCGGAGCCATGAGATCACACACAAATTCCGATGTCAGGACAGCAGGTAAGTGCACTCTGCTAAGCTACCACAGCTCCTAGAGAAAACTAGTAACATTGTTACATTTGTCAAGATTCAAACAGATAGCAACATATAAACCTATCAACTTCATTAGCATTTACAATTTTTAGTAACAAAAACAAAATTATACTAACCTCTTCAGCTCTTTGAGATCTTGCTAAGGAACTTCTCAAGTTGGGTATCTCTGCTGTCTTCAGATGCTTAAAACTATTAGCATGAATATAATGGCAATTCTTGCTTGGATCTGCAACCTCAGAAACTGTTTGTATATGTAATATAGATGTCTCAGCTTGGGGACACACCTGAAAAAACAGAATGAAATGTGAGCATGGAGTAAATCTTAATAATGTGCAAGCTGATGTGCACGATGAGACAATAATTAATAATTAAATAGCATAATCATAATGAAGACAGTTAAAATGCTTCATGTTGAAAGACAACAAGGCTTTTGCTAAACTAGCAGGTAAAACCTATCACCGCTCTTAATGTGTTTTCACCAATTCAAGTATTAGCAGGCGCATTAGCAAATTTCATAGCTAACTACACTGATGTCATGAGCACGACCAGAAGAAATAATATCATTGCATTCAGGCCTTTACCACACATGCTCCATACCGTCTCCATTAGCTAACAGATAGTTCCCATGCCAATGGTACAACCAGCAGCATGCATTTTCCACTATGTGTTGAGTGTCATCCAGATCTTCTGCTCATTCCCTGCTGAATCAGACTGCATATACACAAGGTGTTTGTAAAGTCCTCACTGCACTTTGTATGTAGAACAAATTTGATAAATAAAGTACATGTCATCAAAACTGTGCTCCACAGTCCATCGTAAAGCAATATGCAGTGAATGGCTGTCGTCTGCTGGAGTAATTCTTTGCACTCTGAACAATGAATACTTCATTGGTACTTTCCAGTTTCCCCAAAACAGCATTAGACCATAGCAGTGACTATTGTAACTAATTTAATGAATATTTTAGCAACATTTTTTTAATGACGTCAAGTAATTCATTTTTCAAATTTGTTCTACATACAAAGTGTAGTGAGACTTTACAAACACCAGGTAGATCCTTTGTTTTGTTGCACTTTTCACTCGACCCCAGAAAGGACACCAACTTAATCATAAAGCAGCTCATTTTATACTTTATAGCAATGAATAGTAATGAATTGAAGGATTCTTACCTCAACTGACCACATGTCTGTGGGTGACTTTACATTAGCAATGTTGACTGTAAAGCCATAAGCCACCCCATAGGACTTGTTTCTGATTAATTCAATGGCCTCTTCAAAAGTTCTGGCTTTGATTATGCTGCGGTTCAGAAATATTCTATGGACATGCAACGGGATGTGTTTAGTTCAAAACCTGATATGAAATAACAAGAATTATAACAAATATAAATTAGCACTGTACGAGTATTCCACAATTTAGTTTGCAAAATCATCAAGACAGTTCAATGAGCAAGAAAGAGTGTCATAATAAATAAGTAAAAGACAGTAACAAAAATTATGTTATTACTATAAATTGGAAGCACAGTGGCTTGCATGCTTGCCTCCCGGTCTGGTGGTCATTTGTTCCAATCCTCACAGAGGTAGGATATTTTAAAATTGACCTTGGCTCCTAAGTTGACCTAGCCTAAAATGGGTTCCAGGAAATATTCTGGGAAGTAAAGTGGGTGGCATGAGACAGATCACATCACCCATCTAGTGCTGATTGGTATATACACATGTGAGGCTAGCACCATATACCTAACATACCTCATGGCATAAAAACAGGTCCTTTACTTTCTTGTCTTTATCTAACTATAAATGTACAGGTATTTGAAATAAAAACAGAAACAAGTATATTTACATCACCATCCCATGGAACTAAGGGTAATTTTACATATGACAGAAGCGATATACAAGTAGTAACCTGATTGTTAACCAGAATACAACTGTTATGGACACCATGTGTCTCTAAAGTCAAGTAAAAGTAATGGTCCCTTTTATATGCCCATGTATTGGACATGTCGTGCTAGATCCATGTTTGTATTGACCAATCACTAAAGGTTAATAATATGAATAACTGCATTAATTATGACTTAGTTGATTACTTTTTATACAGTTGAAAAGTGTTAACATGTTTCTTCCTCTTTTTTACTTTCTAATCTCTTCCCCTTCTGTCAAAGTCTCTCTCCCACTTTGGACGGCTCTTTTTAAACCACATCCTTGTAGACAGTTATTTTGATTTAGTCTCACTTGCTAAATGATTGTATCGTGATAAAGAATGTGCTTTAAAAATATCTGATCCCGTGTGAAGGGGTTTGCGGCCGCAATTTTTAATCCGCATACCGCGTTCAAACTAAGCTGCGGGCACTTTGGAAGCATTTTTCTAGCCAGTTTTTTCAGGATTTCTGTTACGATAGAATTTCCCCTCTGCCGTGCGTCCACCTTGACGAGGTAGAGGGGCTTGAGCGTTCCAATGACCCCAAGAGCTATGCCGACGGTAGCACAGCTACTGGTAGGGTCACCCATGTCGGACAGGTCAAGGGAGAGGGACCAGACGAAGACGCACAAACCTGCTGCCTTGTAGGTAGACTGGGGACAGTCAAAGGCTAGGGAAAGCATCCCGAAAACAAATGCTTGTCGAAATCGGATGTACTGAGCCACAGGCTTGACAAAGAAGTGCAACGTAACTTTATCATTCATGATGCCACAGATCAAAATAAATCGATATGGTGCTAATCCGTGAAGTCCCATCAGGCGGTGATAGTGCCGGGCCCCCTGCCTCGAGGGGGTCCACCCATGACTACTGGTGGTCACCTTCCCTGTGCTGTGGAGTCAAGCACAGAGGAGTAGGTTAAGAGCTATTGACCAAATACCCCGGACACTCAACATACTACAGTGGAATGCGAAGGAGTTTACAAGAAGAAAGACTCCCTAACACAGCGTCTTCATAAAGATAAATAGATGTGGCATGCATTCAAGAGACACACCTCAACGCCAATCACACATTCTCAGTCAGGGATATCAGGCCACACGTTTCGACCGCGAAGGACACAAAGGAGGAGTTCTAATACTTACACGAAATACAATACCTTGCAGCGAAGTATCTGTGATCTCTGACAACCAAACGGAAATTATAGGTGTTGATATAATGATAAAGGACGTGAAAATAAGAATCTACAATCTGTATAGCCCAGCAGATAAGGATCTTACACTCTCAAACATGAAAATAACTGACACAAACTGCATTATTGTCGGAGACTTTAATAGCCGTTCAGAAAGATGGGGATACCCAGATACTGACAAAAGAGGAGATGAAGTGGAGGACTGGGAAATAGACTCAAATCCTCCATCTACTCAACAAAGCGGATGACACACCGAGCTTTTACTCCAGAAGATGGATTACCACTTCTACTCCAGACTTAGCTTTCTGCACAGGAGACATCCTCCACAAAATCGATTCGCCATGTGCTTGACCAATTAGCAGGTAGTGACCACAGACCAATCAAGCTTGTAATAAATATGGAGTATGTTCCACAGGAGCAAAAGCCTTTGCCCCGTTGGAATTACAAACGAGCAGATTGGGACAGATTTGCCATACTAACAGACACATATTGTGAAAACATAAATACACGATATGGCAACATGAAGCAAATGGTGGAAAGTCTAAACAGAGCAATAATACAGGCGGCCACTGAGTCTATTCCAAGAGGAGCGAGGAAAAATTACAAACCATACTGGACTGAAGAACTACAAATTTTGGAGGACAAAGTTGAAGATGCTAGGAAGACCGCAGAGAGAGAACAAACAACTGAAGCGAACATCTCTCTCAAAGCCATCTCAGCAAAATATAAAAGAACAGTAAATCAAACAACAAGAGATTGTTGGAGGAAAAAAACAGAAAACCTGAATTTTGACAGGGATGGAAACAAACTATGGAAACTAGTGAAAGCCATGAACAATGAAGGACCTAGAAACAAACAAATAACAATTAAACAAGGAAATGCCTTGCTTACAGGAAAAAAGGCTGCAAATGCACTAATGGAACACTATGCCAGTGCAAACCACATTGATATTACAGCCGAACAGAAGAATGCAATCAAAGATAAACAGATACATCATAGATATACAGAGACAGCAGCAGAATATATGATGGCAAATCTAACAATGGAAGAAATAGAACAGGCAATGAATACCCTAAAAAAGAAGACATCACCAGGAAAGGATGGAATCACAAATGAAATGCTAATAGGACTAGGCACTAAGGCAAAAAAGAAACTACTAGCAGTCCCTAAATTACAGCTGGAAGAGGGGAATAGTCCCTCAGGCATGGAAGGAAGCTATACTAATACCAGTCCCAAAGAAAGGAAAAGACCTGGAAGAACCAAATGGCTATCGACCTATCAGTCTTTGTAGCTGTGTAGGAAAATTAATGGAACGCATTATCAATGGCAGGCTAACATGGCATCTGGAAGAAAACCAACTCTTAACACCTCACCAAGCAGGATTCAGAAAGTACAGATCCACTGAAGATCAAATAACCTATATAGCTCAGGAAATAGAGGATGCCTTCCAAGAGAAAAAGCACACACTAGCGGTCTGGATAGATTTAGAAAAAGCATTTGATAAAGTATGGAAGGAAGGACTGAAAGTAAAACTACAAAAAATGCATGTCTGTGGGAAAATGTACAAATGGATCAGCCACTACCTTGAGAACAGAACTGCCAGGACAAAAGTACAAGGACAAACCAGCAAAATGATGCTGTTGGAGCAAGGTGTCCCCCAAGGAGGAGTTCTCTCACCAACATTATTCCTAGCATATATAAACGACATCACGGAAAATTTTCCAGCCAGAGTACACACATCATCCTTTGCAGATGACCTAGCCATATGGACATCTGAAGAATATATTAGTACAGCTAACAGCAAAATACAGCAAGCCCTATTAGCGCTAGAGGACTGGTCAAAATCATGGCTAGTGAAGATAAGTGAGGAGAAAACAACATGCACAGTGTTCTCCCTCTCAACTAAAACTCAGCAACCTACGCTGGTATTGAATGGAAAAATATTGCGCCATGAAGAAAATCCAAACTATCTAGGAGTCACCTTTGATCGTCGCCTGACATGGAAGACACAGGTTGAGAAAAATCGAACAAGAGCAAGGCAAAGAATGGCAATCATGAAAAAGCTTGCTGGTACAACGTGGGGAGCAGATGAGAAAGTTCTCAAGAAGTTATATACTGGACGGGTGAGGCCAGCACTGGAATATGGCATTGCAGCTTGGGCAACAGCAGCTAAGTCAAACTTTAACAAAATAAGTAGAGTCCAAAACCAAGGAATGCGATCATAACTGGAAGCCTGAAGACAACGCCTATTAATGAATTAGAAAAAGATAACTTGTTTACAACCAATGCAGGATAGAAGAGATAGCAGAGCCCAGCAACAAGCTGAAAAATTTAGAAGATTGACAGACCACCCTATGTATAAAAGGTTTAGTGGTTTTGGAAAGGGAAGACTGAAGCATAGCAACTTTGTAGAAACTGCAAAACGAAAGATTAGGGCAGATCCCATACTTAACATATCAACAGTCAAACCCATTTACAATGCAGACAAGTTCCCAGCTTGGAGACAGCAGCAACTGCCTGAGATGATAGAAAACATTCCTGGTATTGAGAAAAAGAACACTCAGCATGAAACAGAAAGAAGAGAAATAACCCTAAACTACATAAAAGAACATTACCCAAGCAGCAATTGGACCCATGCATATACAGATGGATCAGCCAAAAATTCAGTAGAGAATGGAGGAGGAGGAATTCTCCTAAATTTAAAAAATGGAGTGAAAAAAACACATTCAGTGGCAACTGGAAAGTTTTCAAGTAACTTCAAAGCGGAGGTAGAGGCTCTGAAAACTGCAGCAGAAATGCTTTTGATGGAGGAAATAAAGACACGCAAATAGCTATCTTTACAGATGCAAAGTCAGCTGTCTCAATACTGAAGAGCAAAAACAGCACAGAACTAGCTGACCTAAGAGCAGCACTCCATGGTCTATGCCAGAAATCCAAAAAAGTTGTAATACAGTGGATCCCATCACATTGCAGTATACCTGGAATGAAGAGGCTGACAGACTGGCAAAAGAGGGCGGACGACTACCACAGCCTGACACAGACATAACCTATAATGAGGCAAAGAGGTTGATAAAAAGCACTTATAGAACCAAATGGGAATCAGAGCATCCAGGCCACCAGAAGGATGATGCATATTACAAACTCGACCGAAGAGAACAAGTAGCAATCTTCAGACTCCGCACAGGACATAACAGGCTGAAATACCACTTGTTCAATAAACTAAAGATAGGAGATACCGATGAATGTAATTGTAGAACTGGAAAAATGACAGCAAAACACTTGCTGCAGGATTGCCCAACGTATGCAGAACAGAGAAAGATATTTTGGCCCACACCTGCTTCATTTGAGGACAAGCTCTATGGAGATGTCAACAAGCTCAAGTTGACCGCAGCTTACTTTAACTACATTCAGGTTGACATTTAAAGGTGCATGAAGACCCAGAGGCATGAAATGGAATATTGCTTGGATAGCAAATCCATTATGTGGAAAGTCCAAATCGAAAGCTCGCTGTGTGGGCTTCATAAAGGTGGAAAGTGTCCTAGTGGCACGAAATGGAATATTGCTTGGCTAGCAAATCCATTACATGGAAAGTCCAAATCGAAAGCTCACTGTGTGGATGTCATCTGCAGACTGCATACTTCTGGTTTCCGGAAGAACAGCCTATGGTGAACGGAAGGCCCAATATACGGAAGTGAGGCTAAGCAGCCATGTGCAGGACGTGACGATTCCTTGGGTGAGCCCAGTACCAGAGCGCTATGTATCGGCTCTGCAAGTATGGAAGCCTCCTTGGATGGCGGGGAATGACATGGTCTACCCCTGCCTTCCCTTGAGGGCTGACCAGGATCTTTGGCTGTTCTATATGGGCCAGCTGGGATGGGGGATAACACCACAACAGTGAGTCAAACGTCCTAAGAAACCCCCGAGAAGGTTAACCCGGTCAACAAATGCCCGCAGAAGTCGGATGTGTCGGCCTAACGGCGCAAGAACGCAGCTCTGCTGTAAACAGGCACAACGCAATCACATCCGAAAAGAAAAAAAAACAACTCCGGATGATCGCAGAAGAAGAAGAAGTTATGCAGAATTTTGTTATTTCTCTTCTTCTTGGTCCATGATATTCAAAGAATGTTTCTGTAAAATTTGAGCTCACAAGCTCCAATTTTCTTCTTTAGTGATTACGAAATGGCCCATGATTCACATTCTTAAAAAATTTGCTTACAAGTTGACAGGGTCGACTTCATTACACCGGGTTTTTATCCCATAAGGCTCAGTCTCTTTCTGCAGCATGGAAAGCGTCGCATAAAGCACGAACTTTGCAGCAACGAACCTCAGGAGTCTCCAAAAAAATGCACTCGTGAACTGAAGGACACGGCCCGGAATCGAACTCGCAACCTTCGGAGTCTGAGTCAGACGGCTTTACCACTTTGCCACGGAGATGGAGACCAACATCCTTATGTTCACTTATGCGTATTTTCACAAAATAAGACATATGATCAAAATCAAAATACTAACAGACCTTGATGGGGCTCCATGAACAATAAAATCTGTATATAGGCCATCAACAGTGAAGACCATCCCATATCTGAAAATATGCAAAATGGTAACTATAATGAAAATTAAATCAAAAGATAGTAAGGGCTCTGTTTCCACACATTGAAGGATATTGAGTTTTGGTGCTAGCCCCACATTTTTACCAACCAATCGGCACTCAATGTTTGAGGTGGTCATTATTATGCTGGCCTGCTTTATTTCCCAGAACATTTCCTGGTACATGTTTTAAGGTTATGTTGACCTGGGAGCTTGCGGGCTGAGTGGTCTCGAGGTATGGTGTCCACCTTAAGTGCTGAGGTCCCTGGTTCAAGCCCCAGTGAGGGCCATGATGTTTTCATGTGGACGTCTAGTAACAAACAATTCCCCTGGTCTCTTGGTGGTGAGATCGAATGCCCGTGTGTATTGCTCGCGCACGTAAATATCCCTTGGCAGTTAGAAATTGAAAAAGAGTAGCCTAACGGCGCTACCTGGGCAAAATTTTGAGTTAAAACATCTACCTAAGATATTTCAGGATCCCCACCTGTGCTACAGAGTTTGTGCACTGAACTGAGTTTTCCTTGAGCATTTTGAAATAGGATTTTGTGATTAGTTTAGCCTTATTAAAAGTAAGCGTTTAGGAGTGACAGTAACTGAAGACGTTTCATATACGTTAGAATTGTCTGTAAGCTTATTACCTTTTCTGGAGTGAATAAAGGCGTTTTGTTATTGTTTCGGAGCATCCATCCCAGATTGAGGAGCAATAATCAATATGTATTTGTATGTAGCCACTGGACACTGATGCATATGCTGGGGGGAGGATCTGAGCACCTATGGACCTGTCTGGAGTGCAATGAAGATACCCCAACTGATAACTGATAACTGATTCCTCTATGAGCTCAAACCTATGCTAATGTTATTTGGCATTCCTTTATTCTAGTGTGTTTCAGACTAAACTATCTTCAATTAAGTCTAGTCTGCTGCAATTTGAGTGCCTCAACCACTGTCTGACAGAATGGTTAGTTTTACTGGTGTCTTTCTATAGGATTGCTACTGCTTTAATGGTTTAGCTTTAAATTAAGTTATATATACTGGTCTGCGTGGCGAAAGGGTTGCGGGCGCGTTTCTTAATCCTGCATACCCGGCTTCGAAACACAGTGATGCTGGTTTTTTCAAAAAAGGCATAGGTGCCGGGTCATTCAGAAAGCAATGACAAATTACTGAATGTAAAACTTGCCCAGGAATCACGAACAGTCAAAATGCTGGGTTTGAATGCTACGTCCTGTGAAGGACATGCAACTAAAACATTTTAGTTAAGCATGGAGTTCAGTCTGAGCTTTTATCATTTTTATCACGTGAAAATAAAGTTGCTTTCCTGCTTGCTGCATTTTAGCAAAAAACCACACTATTATTTAGAGCTTAGTCCATTTAGAACCATCTGTCAGTAAAATGCTTCAGAATGTGATTAGTGCAGCAGTTGTAATGATGTGGTTCCCTATGACTGATGTGAATGTGCATGATATTTTTTTTTAATCCAGCTGTAAAATAAAACTACTTTCTCATCTCATCTCATCATGTTTCACTTGTACCTTGCGGTGTCGAGGTGAAGTATAACTTCGTGAGAGTGCCCGATTATGGGCTTCATATATCGATATTCCCATGGACTCTGCTATTCCCTATCCGTCCAACGTTTACGTGGTCGGCCTCTTCCTCTGTTTCCATCTGGTCTGTAACATCATTGCTTGTTGTGGCATGCTGTTGACTGGTAACCTACTTGCATGGCCAACCATTTGACTTGCTGCTTTCTAATAAAATCTAGTGCTGCTTTAAAACAAAGCTTCGATGTTCTCCTCCACTCAAGTCAAAGGCCGGATCTTAACTGCCCTTGCCAACCCAATACGTCACGATTGAGCATCTCTCACCCTTTCACTCTCGATGCTCAATCGTGCTGTATCTGTTTCCCACTAGATTCTAATAATACCCCAGTACTCCTCCCTTACTGTTACAGCCCATGTATTGGACATGTCGTGCTAGATCCATGTTTGTATTGACCAATCACTAAAGGTTAATAATATGAATAACTGCATTAATTAATGACTTAGTTGATTACTTTTTATACAGTTGAAAATTGTACCATGATTCTTCCTCTTTTTAACTTTCTAAATTCTCTTCCCCTTCTGTCAAAGTCTCTCTCCCACTTTGGACTGCTCTTTTTAACCACATCTTTAGACAGTTATTTTGATTTATTCTCACTTGATTGTATATTGATAAAGAATGTGCTTTAAATATTCTGACTCCGTGGTGAAGGGGTTGCGGCCGCAATTCGTAATCCCGCATACCGCGTTCAAAACTAAGCTGCGGGCACTTTGGAAGCCATTTATCAGCCAGTTTTTTTCAATGTTCATGTTACGCAGAATTTTGTTATTTCTCTTCTTCTTGGTCCATGATATTCAAAGAATGTTTCTGTAGAATTTGAGCTCACAAGCTCCAATTTTCTTCTTTAGTGATTACGAAATGGCCCATGATTCACATTCTTAAAAAATTTGCTTACAAGTTGACAGGGTCGACTTCATTACACCGGGTTTTTATCCCATAAGGCTCAGTCTCTTTCTGCAGCATGGAAAGTGTCGCATAAAGCACGAACTTTGCAGCAACGAACCTCAGGAGTCTCCAAAAAAATGCACTCGTGAACTGAAGGACACGGCCCGGAATCGAACTCGCAACCTTCGGAGTCTGAGTCAGACGGCTTTACCACTTTGCCACGGAGATGGAGACCAACATCCTTATGTTCACTCATGCGTATTGTCACAAAATAAGACATATGATCAAAATCAAAATACTAACAGACCTTGATGGGGCTCCATGAACAATAAAATCTGTATATAGGCCATCAACAGTGAAGACCATCCCATATCTGAAAATATGCAAAATGGTAACTATAATGAAAATTAAATCAAAAGATAGTAAGGGCTCTGTTTCCACACATTGAAGGATATTGAGTTTTGGTGCTAGCCCCACATTTTTACCAACCAATCGGCACTCAATGTTTGAGGTGGTCATTATTATGCTGGCCTGCTTTATTTCCCAGAACATTTCCTGGTACATTTTTTAAGGTTATGTTGACCTGGGAGCTTGCGGGCTGAGTGGTCTCGAGGTATGGTGTCCACCTTAAGTGCTGGAGGTCCCTGGTTCAAGCCCCAGTGAGGGCCATGATGTTTTCATGTGGACTTCTAGTAACAAACAATTCCCCTGGTCTCTTGGTGGTGAGATCGAATGCCCGTGTGTATTGTCGCGCACGTAAAATATCCCTTGGCAGTTAGAAATTGAAAAAGAGTAGCCTAACGGCGCTACCTGGGCAAAATTTTGAGTTAAACATCTACCTAAGATATTTCAGGATCCCCACCTGTGCTACAGAGTTTGTGCACTGAACTGAGTTTTCCCTTGGAGCATTTTGAAATAGGATTTTGTGAATTAGTTTAGCCTTATTAAAAAGTAAGCGTTTTAGGAGTGACAGTAACTGAAGACGTTCATATACGTTAGAATTGTCTGTAAGCTTATTACCTTTTCTGGAGTGAATAAAGGCGTTTTGTTATTGTTTCGGAGCATCCATCCCAGATTGAGGAGCAATAATCAATATGTATTTGTATGTAGCCACTGGACACTGATGCATATGCTGGGGGGAGGATCTGAGCACCTATGGACCTGTCTGGAGTGCAATGAAGATACCCCAACTGATAACTGATAACTGATTCCTCTATGAGCTCAAACCTATGCTAATGTTATTTGGCATTCCTTTATTTCTAGTGTGTTTCAGACTAAACTATCTTCAATTAAGTCTAGTCTGCTGCAATTTGAGTGCCTCAACCACTGTCTGACAGAATGGTTAGTTTTACTGGTGTCTTTCTATAGGATTGCTACTGCTTTAATGGTTTAGCTTTAAATTACGTTATATATACTGGTCTGCGTGGCGAAAGGGTTGCGGGCGCGTTTCTTAATCCTGCATACCCGGCTTCGAAACACAGTGATGCTGGTTTTTTCAAAAAAGGCATAGGTGCCGGTCATTCAGAAAGCAATGACAAATTACTGAATGTAAAACTTGCCCAGGAATCACGAACAGTCAAAATGCTGGGTTTGAATGCTACGTCCTGTGAAGGACATGCAACTAAAACATTTTAGTTAAGCATGGAGTTCAGTCTGAGCTTTTATCATTTTTATCACGTGAAAATAAAGTTGCTTTCCTGCTTGCTGCATTTTAGCAAAGAAAACCACACTATTATTTAGAGCTTAGTCCATTTAGAACCATCTGTCAGTAAAATGCTTCAAGAATGTGATTAGTGCAGCAGTTGTATGATGTGGTTCCCTATGACTGATGGTGAATGTGCATGGATATTTTTTTTTTATCCAGCTGTAAAATAAAAACTACTTTCTCATCTCATCTCATCATGTTTCACTTGTACCTTGCGGTGTCGAGGTGAAGTATAAACTTCGTGAGAGTGCCCGATTATGGGCTTCATATATCGATATTCCCATGGACTCTGCTATTCCCTCCGTCCAACGTTTACGTGGTCGGCCTCTTCCTCTGTTTCCATCTGGTCTGTACATCATTGCTTGTTGTGGCATGCTGTTGACTGGTAACCTACTTGCATGGCCGAACCATTTGACTTGCTGCTTTCTAATAAAATCTAGTGCTGCTTTAACCCCCACTTTAGTCCTGATTTCTTCATTTCTGATCTTATCTCTTCTTGATACGTTGAGTATTCTTCTCAGGAACCTCATTTCTGTTGTTGTGATTTTTCTTTCTCTTTTTCTGTCATTGTCCAGGTTTGGCATTGGTAGCATAGAGTTGGTAGGAAGATTGTGTTGTAAAGTGCTTTCTTAGTAGTTACTGATACATGTTTGTTCTTTAGTATTGGTGCCATTTGTCCAATGAGTTGATTTGCCTTATTGCACCTATTTTCGATCTCGTCTTCTGATCTGCCATTTGATGATATTATACTTCCCAGGTACTTGAAACTCTTCACTTGTTTCAAAGGATGTTCGTTTAGGTGAATTGCTGTTGGTTGTTCTTCTTTAGTTATAGTCATTACCTCTGTTTTGCTTGTGCTAATTTTCATGTTATGTTCCCTACACATTTCGTTTAGACTATTCATGTGGTCTTGTAATTCAGCTTCTGATTTTGCTATTAGTGCTTGGTCGTCCGCAAACAGGAGTTCTCTAATGGTTAGATTTGCAGATGGTTCTTCTTCTGTGTTCTCAGTCATGTGGTATTCTTGCTATCTCTGCTTGGCTGGTTTCTTTACATATGTTGTCTATATATGTTATGAACAAGAGAGGGGACAGGACACAACCTTGTTCGTACTCCAGATCTTATGGTGAAGGGTTCTGAGTGTCCTCCAGTTGCTCTCACCATGCATTCACTGTTGTTGTATAAACTTCTACATAGGTTTGTTAGATGTGTACTCACTCCATATTGTTTAAGGATTTGCCACAACTTGTTTCTATCTACTCTATCGAATGCCTTTTCTTGGTCGACAAAGGCTAAGTAGAGTGTTTCATTGTATTCGATTGATTTTTCTATAAGTTGTCTAAGAGCAAAAATTGCATCTGTGCATCCTTTGTTTTTCCTAAATCCAAGTTGTGTTTCGCTTAGCTGGGGTTCTAAAGTAGTTCGTAATCTTTTTTCAAGAATTTTGCAAAATATTTTCCCAGTATGACTCAACAGTGAAATGCCTCTGTATTGTGTGCAGTCTCTTTTGCTGCCTTTGTTTTTCCAAATTGGGATAATTATGGCATTTCCCCAATCTTGTGGTGTCTGTTGTTCTACCCAAACATGATTGAATAGTCTATGTAGCCAAGCTGTTCCTACTTCTCTTGCTGCTTTAATTAGTTCATTTGGTATTTCATCCTGTCAATTGGGGCGAATCTGATGGCTTCTATAATTTCTTCTTTTAGTATGTCTGGTTCTAGTTCTTCGGTGACATCTCTATAGGTCTCTTGAATTCCTGTAACATCTGATGGATGTTAGAAGTTGTTCGAAATACTGCTTCCATCTTATTAGGATTTGTTTTTGTTCACTTATTGGTTCTCCATTTTCGCTGTTAATTATTTCAGTTGGATCAAAGGGTTCTCCTCTGGCTCGCATTGCACCTATCTTTTTGTAGAAGTTTCTAGTTGCCTCCTTGTAGTTTTTATTTAGGGTTTCTCCATAATCTTCCCAGTCTTTTTGTTTTTCTCTCTTTACTATTCTATTCACATGTCTTCTCGCTATTCTATATTCTATGCGATCACATTCCTGTTTGCTCTTTAACCACTTTTTATATTTTTCCTTTTTGTCTTTTACCGCTTTCTTTACTTCTGCGTTCAACCAACTTGTTATTTTCTTTATCCGTGTTTTGCGTTTTTTCGTGGTTCCACATGTTATTTTTGCAGTATTTAAAATGCTTGATTTGAACATCTCCCATTCTTCTTCCACTGTTTTTCTCTCTGTAGGTAATTTTTCAAAGAGTTCAGTTAGTTCTTTCTCATAATTTTCCCTTACTGCCTCGTCTTTAAGGTTTTTTAAGTTTACTGATTCGCATGGCATGTATTTTCCTGCTCTTTGTTTTCTTCTTCTGATTGTTCTTATTGTGGCAACAACTGCTTTATGATCTGTGTTTATACTGAAATTGGGCACTGCCCTTGCATCTAATATATTTCTCTTTCTGTTATTTCTTGTTAATATAAAATCAATTTGGCTTTTAGTATCTAGATCGTTCCATTTATACCATGTGTATACTTGTGAATCTTTATGTTTATAGAATGTGTTTGTTACATAGAGGTCGTGTTGGCTGCAAAGCTCTAATAGTCTACTTCCGTTATCATTCCTTTCATTTTGCTGATCTCTAAATGCTCCCATAAACTACTTTATCTGTGCTTTTTAATATATTTTTTTAACATACAAGGGTTTTCAAAGGAGACTATCTGCAAATGTTTATTTGAACATGTAACTTTTTTAAAAACAAATCACCAAAACACTTCCAGAGTTTTGAATCATTTATCTCACAGGGAAGCTGCAGAAAGGATGTAGATTGCTTCCATCCACCCATCCATCATGTGCCATGCTAGTCTACCTACAAGGCAGCAGATTTGTGTGTCTCTTCGTCTGGTCCCTCTCCCTTGACCTGTCCGACATTGGTGACCCTACCAGTAGCTGTGCTACAGTCGGCATAGCTCTTGGGGTCATTGGAACGCACAAGCCCCTCTACCTCGTCACGGTGGACACACGGCAGAGGGGCATTGAAACTCTATATCATTAAAACAAAACACCAACATTTAAAAAGGATACTTGACATCATCATCATGTGCCATGCTGATAAGCATGGTAATCTTTCATTATAGGTCAGAAATTATAAATAGATCAATCTTCTGTACTATTCTGGTCAAGCTCTGATCATAACATAATGTTGAAATCTTCTTCTTCTTCTGCGTTCATCCGGAGAGTTTTTTCAAACGTGATTGTGTTGTGCCTGTTTACAGCAGAGCTGTGTTCTTGTGCTGTTAGGCAGACACATCTGACTTCTCCGGGCGTTTGTTGACCAGGTTAGCCTTCCCGGGTATAATGTTGAAATAATATTTTAGAAAGTAAGTACAATTAAATCAGAAAAACAAATTAGAATATTTACTTGTTGAAACTGAGAGTAGTGCCTGCTAAGAATCCTGGGTAGCAGTATGCTGTAAAATTCTCCACCTCGATTCCATTTTCATCTAATATTTTTGCACTGACAATATAACCAAATGGTTTGACTTTGGGGTCACAGTCCTTTGAAGAAGCAACAAAACAACAACTTCATAACAGATTTATTTCAACAGTGTATATTTACAGATCTTTCTGTCAGCTGATTCTAAGAGTTAACCGTAAACAGTTCAGAGCAACAGCTCTCTTCCCCGTATTGTGTAACACATCTTACAAATACTGTGTTTCACAGTGCAATCATTAGTAAAGCTATGAGTTTAATAGCACAAGATAGCCTCAAAAAGTTGTAATACAGAACAGAACAAATTGTATTTATTCCTGAGTCAAAAATACGTATGTATGCAAACACAGGTAAAGCAGATGTATTTTAAAAAAAACACTAATCACCTCTTTTACAAAATCATAAAGACAATGAGTTTAATGCAGTGTGCAGAAGATATGATTCAATGCGTAAGTGTATGTGTTTTGATGCCTAAACATTGCATGGTTGTTATAAAAATGTGGCTGTATATGTGAGATTGTGTGTGATATCTGTGTGAGTTAAACATAAGACGTGTTACTATGTGTGAGTTAGACATACGACGTGTTACTATGTGTGAGATATACAAAATTTGTTACAGTGTGTGGAGAAAACATGAGACTTGCTATTATGTGTGGCTTCTCTGTGAGAGTTAGACATGAGACTTGTGTGGATGACATAAGATTTGTTATTATTTATGAGGAAGAAACATGAGACTTGCTATTATGTGTGGCTTCTCTGTATGAGATAGACACAAGGTCTATTATTATATATAATGAGTGATGTTAATTTATTGTTTTGCTCTATTTCTTACATGGCCGCCATCCTGTTATTCCATTACATGGGAGTCTGAGGATCAATTCACATTTCTTAGATGCCAGAGTGTATTGATTCCACTGCTTCGTTTAGTCTCTGAACTGACCAACCAGTTCATCAACTGTTGAGCAGGCAGTAGGATCTGTCTATCCATCTGTTCATCTATTACATAATATTAATGATTGTTTTGCATATTATTAGATATAGTAACAATCAATCTCTCTTTCTTCTGTGTTCTCTCCAGTATCCTTGGTCAATAATGTAACCATCTTCAATATTATGAGATCATGTTTTCAAGATTGCTTTTAAAACTTTCAACCCATCTTTTTCTTCATCTTTCTTGGATAAGAAATCCTGACATTCCATTTCTTTATTATTTTGTCTATGTTTATGATTTTACTCTCTCCTGGTTTACATAACATTTACTCTCTCTCTCTCTCTCTCTCTCTCTCTCTCTCTCTCTCTCTCTCTCTCTCTCTCTCCTCTCTCTCTCTCTCTCTCTCTCTCTCTCTCTCTCTCTCTCTCTCTCTCCTCTCTCTCTCTCTCTCTCTCTCTCCCTCTCTCTCTCTCAGCCAGTCTTTCTCCCAAACAAACTTTACCCTTGAACTGACACACTGAATCAAATATCCATACATTCTTCCAAGCTCCACCAGAAATAAAGTAAAAACAGCAAAACCACATCTGACTTACTTCATTATGTCCGATTATTTTACATGTCGAGCTGTTAATCAACACATCAGTACAGCCTGCAGTTTCTGTGGCTTTTTGTTGTTGTAATGAATTTTCTGATAAGACATTTTGAACTTCCTTTGAGATGTTCAGCATGAAGATTTTATCAAAGGACAGCCCAGCACCATCAGCTATACCCTCCAGCTAAGAGAGAAATATATATATATAAGCATGTGAGGTAAAGGAGCAATTTACTTGCTTTAAAGCATACTGGACATATAGTGCTCGACCCATATTTGTATAGACTATTCGGCACTCAGTGGCTGATGTGGTCAGTGTCATGCCAGCTGCTTTTCACTTCCCAAGACCATTTTAGGCTGGGTTGATATCACACACACATGCACACACACACACACACATATATATATATATATATATATATGTATGTCCACCCATCATGTGCCATGCCGATAAGCGTGGGCAGACATGTTCTGCCATCTCACTCGATCACCAGAGTCGTGGATCAGCTCCGTGTTCCTGTCTCAACCATGCTACATGGCCAAGCCATCCAGGTATTTACTTCTCGGTCTTCCCCTTGGTCTCTTCCCTTTGATCTTGCCAGTTGTCACCAAGTTCTCCAAGTCATTTCTTCTCATAACATGCCCAAAATATTTTGACTGTCTATGTCTAATGACTCTAATCAGTTTACGATCTTCATTTGTTTCTTATAGGACTTGTTCATTGGTTTTTCTGTCTTTGCATTTTCCTCAGAAACCACATTTCCACAGCCATCAGATGTTTTTCAGCTTGACTGCCCATTGTCCACACTTCACATCCATACAAAAGTACAGGTTCTATGTAGCACTTCAACACTCTTTTTTCTCATTTCAATTGATATCTTTTTATTGGTCAGTATGTTTTCCATCTTGCAAAATGCTACCTTCACAATGGCAATTCTTGTTCTAATCTCTTCAAGGCATCTCCCATCAGATGTTATGACTGTTCCGAGATAACTGTATCGATTCACTTGCTTAAGAATATGCCCATTTACTCAAAATCACATTGTGGTATTTCCTTCTTCCCAGTGATGACCATAATCTGTATCTTCTTACTATTCAGTTCTAACCCTAGTTGCTCACTGTGTGCAACAACTGCATCTACTAAATGTTGCAGATCCTGTTCATTGTCTGCAATCAAGATTGATCATCCGCATATCTAATGTTATTGATGTATCGTCCCCCAATGTTGATTCCTTCCATATCTTCTATATTTCTGAAAATATTTTCACTGTACAGGGAAAACAGATCTGGAGACATTACACATCCCTGTCTCACACCTCTTTTAATAGGCTGATATTGACCTACATCGTTATCAATTCTGATGGCAGCTTGTTGTTTCCAATATATGCTTTTTACAAATGTCTCACTTTATCGAAAGCCTTTGTGTAGTCAATAAAGCTAAGATATAGATCTTTGTTTACTTCTATAGAACGTTCTATTACTGTTCTCAGCATATACACAGCATTTACTGTGCCCTTGCCTTCTACAAACCCACATTGTTCTTCTCCTATTTCAGGTTGTATTTTCTTCCTAACTCTTTGCATGATAATTCTCAGCAAAATCTTCATGATGTGGCTCATTATACTAATTGTTCAATGTTGATCACATTCAAAGGCTCCTGATTTCTTCGGGATTGCAATAAATATAGAATTACATAATTCTTCTTCTTCTGCGTTCACCCGGAGTTTTTTTCCGGACGTGATTGTGTTGTGCCTGTTTACAGCAGCGCTGCGTTCTTGCGCCGTTAGGCCGACACATCCGACTTCTGTGGGCATTTGTTGATGGGGTTAACCTTCCCGGGGTTACATAATTCTGGAGGTATATCACCAGTATCATATATTGCGTTCAGCAGTCTGGTGACTTGGTCTATTCCATATTCTTCTAAGGCAATGATCATTTCTATTGTGATGTTATCTGTACCCGGGGTCTTGCCAGTTTTCATATGGTTAAGAGCATTCTGAACTTCCATCTTCAAAACTGATGGTCCTTCATTATCATTCCGATGATCATATTGTTCTTCTCTTGTATCATCATAAAGGTCTTTCACATAATCTGCCCATGCATGCAAAATCTTATCTTTTTCTATTACGATTTTGCCATCTTTGGTTTTTAGGCAACCCGTTGATGTGTGTGTTCTTTTGTTAGTGATGTCATTAATTCTTTTGTGCATTAACTTGGTATTCCAGGTGTTGTGTTGGTTTTCAATTTCCTTGCAATTTTCCTCAAGCCATGTTTCTTTTGCCTCTTTGCATAGCTTCCTAATTTTACTGTGAATCTTTTCATATATATATATATATATATATATATATATATATATATATATATATATATATATATATATATATATATATATATATATATATATATCAGTCTGATCTATTACTTGTCCGCTTTCCACAGTAGCCTTGCCAACAAACCTATCAGCTTGCACATTTCCTCTTATACCCATGCAGCCTGGCACAAAAATTAAACTGATTTTTGTCAGTCTTGGTCTCCTCAGAGACTCCACCCACTGCCTTTGAGCCCAGCCCATCTTAATCTTCCTGAGCATACTCACTGAGTCACTGATAAAGCATGCCTGGGTGAAAGTTTGTGTCTCCAGACAGGCTACTGCTTTGATTACTGCCACAACCACCATAGTCAATCTACTTCTTTTCAAGGTGAAGGCACACCAGTCTTCCTTCACAGTTGTTCCTCGGACCTGCACTGTAAAAGCATATGAGTGCCTCACATGTCAAACAACAGATCCATTTGTGTAGACGACTACATCACCCTCAGAGGAATTCTTGAATATCAAGGCCTGAACGTTTGCCTCTGGAAGTTGATTATATCTTTCCTGCTATTTTCTTTGTGGAGCTATAAAAGTCTGTAAAGTAAGAGCCACATACACCATAATATTTGTTACCTGGGCTATGGAATTTATCCATCTTTTGTTGGGAGGTCATTTGCTTTTGTCTCATTGTACCTAAATAATACTGCTTTCTGTGAAGCACTGTCTGGTAATTGTGATGTATAGCCAAACTACTCTACCAATTGTGTTTTGTTAACACTGATATTCTGCCAGTTAGTTTTCACATATGATATTTTATCTTCTTATTCTTTATTAGGCAGCCTTCACAAGCATTTCATCATTGTTGTAATATAAACACAGAAGCTACAAACAACAGGTTGTATGATTTATTGAAATGACATATTTTGCTGCATATCATCAGGTGCAGATTTATATATCATATGAAGTGAAGAAATGAATTATACATTGGCTAAATACTTGACTGATTCACTGCTGTGTGCCACTTTATTGACAGAATGAAACTGCACTAGACTGCAGAGCAGCACTTTATTGACAGAATGTTGACAGTTCGTTACCTGCTTCATTTCGCGTATCTTCTGCAATGAAAATTTACACACAGGAAACATATGCCCTTTGGACAGTATCAGACTTGACTCATGGTTTCATTGTTTTTTAGGATAAAATGCTTGTTTAAGTTGTTTGTTTTTATTATTTAGAAATGGCAAAGCCCTCTGGTTCGAGACCGTGTAGACTTTCATCAAATTAGCTTTTAAAACAATTTTAGATTATAGTTATTCTGATTTAAAGGACTTTGTGAAAGATTCCAAAACTAATACCACATACAGTATTCAGTTAAATTATTTAGCAGGCGGTCATAATGGAAAACAAAACTAACAGCAAAAGTTCGTCATAATATGATGGCACATGTCGAATTATGCTTGCTCTAATGGGCCACACTTGTGCCCCTAAGTTTGCTTTGCCTATCACAAATAAGCTGAGGAGTATTTACATAATTAAATTCAAAAGAATAATAATTATAACTAAATAGAAAATAGCATATATATTGTTTCTCAGCACAACTCTGCCTCGCGTGTTCCTGGCATTTTCCATTTTGTGAGAAAATGATGTGCTTCAAATTATGTTTTAATTTTGTTTTATTGGTGTTATGGAGCAGTCCTAGTGATATTGGTGAAGAAAAGTGGTGTATTTATCATTATTCAGTAAATTTCATTGGATTATCATCAGCGATTGAGAAGTAGTGCTTTGGTAAGTGAAAATTTTAAATAATTGTGACCCCTGTCTTCAATTTGTCTTTGACAACATCTGATATTATTATTATATTTCTAACCTATAGCAATAGGAGCAATACCAACATGTTCCTTGTGCAATCTCCTTTAATTTGATAGCAGTTTTCCAATATGAAGATGGACACAAGGCATTAAAGACAACCCAGCATGTGGGTAAAGAAGGCAGTGAAGATGGTGAAAGATCAAGAATCTCTCCATGATGAGAATGATCTTTAACAAAAGACCTGCTACACGATATCTCAGGAATATATCAGAAGCATTGGCAGAATATCATCAGAATAAACGAACAGAAGTCACAGTGCAATGTTTAAGACAGAGAGTCTCAGAAGCAATTATATTCTGATCATTACATGACAATTAATTATTGATAGAAAAGAAAGGATCTACAAAGTAAAAAAAAATGTTTTGCATATCCTTTACAGGACATCGCTGTCAACATTAGCATCTTTCAGCTGATTGTTGATTTCTTGGCAAGATTACGCTCAGTAGTTTGCCATTGCTTTCTGAGCGACCGGCTCCATACTCTCATAAGTCACTGGCGCGACTCGAACCGCTTCCAATTCTCGTGCGCTCACATCAACCACGAGAGTATTTGGGGTTACGGAGAAACTACAAAGTAAAGCTAGACCAAATAATAATGAATCATACCTCTCTGACATACTGAGGAAAGTTCTTCTTGCATACTTCTAATGTTGACTGAAAATACGATCTTCCCTCTGAAGTTTTGCTGTATGGCACGTCTATTGTTTGTGTGTGTGTCGATTCATTCCAAAAACTGTTTAAAAAAATTAAACAACAACAAATATTTATCACAGATATATTTAGTTTATATTTTTATGTGACCTAACTTAGCTATACGGTTGACATAAATATCTATGAATGGGCACGGATGCACACACATACAGACAGATTGAAACATAGAGAGAGAGAGAGAATAATGTTTAAAGTGAATTAATTGGTTTCTGAAAGTGTTGTTAATATTTAATTTTCTTGTTATTGAATCAATTGTTTCCCATAAGAAATCATGTTCCAGATCCTGAAAGTTACTCTTCACTGACTATTTTAAGTCAGAATATTGTTGTTTATTTTTTAACTTGTAAGTTGAGTTGAGCTAAGAACTGACATCACTGCACTCAGGACATTCCCTTATGTGCTCCATCCCCTCGTTCAACAGCCAGCAAAGAGTCACTCTACTAATCATTCCCATAGCTATCTGACTGAAGGTTCTCCTGGTCTTCCCTCTCAGTTTTGAGATTCTACCAGAACCCTTACCAATCTCCTGCAATCTCATCCTTTCCACATACAGGTTCTCAATCTGTTCCTCCACCTTCTCCACTTTCCCCATGTCCATAAGTAATCGACCACCAAGAGGTGCATTCCCTGCCAGCTTGTTCACTGCCACACACTCCTGCATGACCAGGGCAAAAAATCCATACAATTCTCATTATCTGTAACCTCTGAAGCGAGGTGAGCCATTCCACATGAAACATTTCTTTCTCCACCTTACTAAGCATACTCCTTGAGTCTGCGATGAAGACAATGTGTGTTGCAGTGGTCTCCTCTAACCAACGGAATACTACTGTGACTGCTTCCATTCCATTCTCATGTTGGAGGTCGTAGCCTCATATTACAAACTCTCCTTTTTTAAGAATCATCCATTAGCCTTTGCAATGAAACCCCAACCACTCTGTTTCTCACCACTGACCCATCAGTATAGATCACTGTGTCACCTTGATGTGTGTTACTCTGGATCAGTTGCTGCATCTCAAACTGTGTGGCCCGCTGTCCATTTTCTGCACTCACAACCCAGTGTCAATATTACATTGTGCCAGTCCATCATGTCTTCTGGTATTTCAACCCATTCTTTTTCATGACTGATGGTCTTTAGATCACACACTTGACGTATAGATATTTCTGCCTGTGCCATCCAGGACCTGCCTCGTCATAGTCTATGACCCTTGACCATATCCATGGCTTTATGCAGGGGGTGATTCCTATTTGCAGCAACTCTCAGGTACGATTTATCTTTAAGGACCCTATGCCTATCCGCTATTGTTGGCAGCACCAGGATATGCCTCGTGCATATAATTGGTGTGTCCTTTGTGCACCCCAGGATTACCCGCATGGCCGCATTCTGTATGCACTCCAACCTTTCAAGCTGGCTCTTTGATACTGTCAGCAGCCCCAAACCATAATCAATAACTGAAATTATTAACTGCTGAAAGAGCATGCAAAGCATCCACTGCTCTACCCCGGTTGCTGCCATCACCCTCAATGCATTTAGTCCCCTACCAGCCTTCACCACCAAAGCCTCCACATGATCCTTATAAGACATACACCTGTGAAAGGTGATACCAAAGTACTTCAATTTACTCTCTCTACTAAGAGGACGTCCATTCAAACATAGGAACATCTGCCTTCACAATCCGGTTATCCAGAGAGTACCACACAATAGATGCCTTGTCTGGGTTTATAACGGTCCCTGCGTCCCTGCACCCGCCACCCTTGTAAATATTGTGTTGTTTTTTTTTATTCGCATATCCTTTTACAGGACATCGCTGTCAACAGCAGCATCTTTCAGCTGTCTGTTGATTTCTTGGCAAGATTACGCTCAGTAGTTTGCCATTGCTTTCTGAGTGGCCGGCTCAGTTATCCCGCAAGTCACCAGCGGGGGACGAACCGCTCCCAGTTCTCGCCCGCTACGAGACTCTGCGTGATAAACGGGATTACGGAGAAAGTGGTGTAACCCCTCGGCCAGAGAGACCGGCAAATATTGTGTAGAAGTTTGAAATCATACATAAATCCTGTAACAATATTAATAATGAAATACTGTATTGTTTTTCAGCATGCCTATTTGCACCATTTCATTTGCACACAATTTATTCCAGCAGAGTTCAGTGTCCTGTCACAAAGTCCTTGCCATACTTCTATTATCATCACACAATGGAGGATATTAATGTGATCTTTCCAATAATTTGTTACAGTAATGCCTGAGATATTTCTCACATGAAGGCATCTTTTACGCCTTTCTTTTCCTTTCTCTGTCTTTCTAGCCTAGAATTGTCCCATGTAAGACTAATTTTTCTATTCTCCCCTCTATGCTGATATGCCCCATACCTTGTATTTCATTTGTCTTTTCATTATGTCTCTAAAAACTAAAAAAAGTGGTGTGTACTAGACCATATTTACAAGAATATATATCTCCATATACACATCTTATTATTTTTATCAATATCCTGCTCAACCCTGCTGTGTTATAATTAGGATATATCTTCATCATCATCATATGTTATATATTTTTAAGTATTCATTTCTTAACATAACTTTATATAGCTATTTGTTTTTGTTACATTAATTTATAATGTACACATACAGCAGTTCTGTCTATCATACAGATGTGAACATTTATACAACGTAAACTACAAGTTTACTCTATCTAGACCAACAAGCAGAGGTTAGAATAGATGGAGTGACATCCGATTAGTTTCACATCAAGCAAAGAGTCCATCAGGGATGTGTGCTGTCCCCCTATTTGTTTAACCTGTTCACCGAAAATATAATGAGAAATGTAAGAGATGATATAAACAGCGAGCTAGCTATATGATGCCCTAAATATCAGTGGTTATGACATGCCAGCGATTCGGTATGCTGATGATACAGTATTGCTATCCACAACACAGAATGGTATAGAAAACCTAATATAGCCTCAACCCAATTGAATAGTGAAAATCACAACTTATATCTTAACATAGCAAAAACAAAGATAATGCATACAGATAAAACTAATATGGAGAAAGAAATATATGTTAATAAGGAAAAATGGAGGTGATGGACAATTTTGAATATCTTTGGTCATTGATTACCAACAACAGTGATATTATGAAAGAAATTAAACAAAGGCTATCAACTACTCTTCAAAGACTAAAACAACTGAATAAATTATGGAGTGGGACAGACAGAACTACAAAAAATTAGATTTTTAAGAGCATGCATCTTTCCCAATGCAACATACCAGGTGAGACCTAGGACACTTACTAAACAAGCTGAACAGTGCATAAATGCCTTTGAATATAAATGTTATAGACTAAATCTAAGAATATCTTTGATAAAGAAAAGAACAAATGCATCCATACTTCAAGAGCTGAATATTGAAGAAGGTTGGCTATTAAAAACGATAAAACAAAGAAAATTTAAATATTTTGGTCACTTGAAACGTCACGAAAGTTTGGAGAGAACAATAATGGAAGGGTATATGCCTGGGAAGAGAGGAAGAGAAAGGCCAAAGAGAAGATGGGTGCAGGATGTGGCGGATGATCTCCTGATGGGTGTATCAGACGCGGGACATCTTGCTTATGATCGAGAGGTTTTCCAGAAGGTTGTTATGGGAGCGAGGTTCTGCAAAGGACATGCTACTGAATGAATTAATGAAACTACAAGTACCTCAGATGTCAGAGAAGGTTCGCTTGATGGCTAGGGACGTCGATGCTAAGGAAAACTAACCTTTACGTAAAATCACTCCGGTGCACTCACTATTCAGATTGCAAATACCACCTTGCCAGTGAAGATAAATATGAAAAAACAATTATGGATAACCGATGAAATCTTGAGTAAAATGACTCAAAGAAAAAAAAAGCAAAGAACACTCCAGAGTATATATTAATAGATAAAGAAATATGTCACATGTGCAGAGTTGCCAAAGAAGAGTGGTTGCAGAAACAATGCAAAGAAATAGAGGATCTGGAAATAAAACACAACTCGAAAGAATTACATGAACATATAAAAAGATTTACAAAGAAGAAAAATAATATAACAGGAAACGGTTGTATCAGAGGAAAAAATTGAGAAATTATAATTAATAACACTGACATAATAAAAAGATGGACAGAGTGCACAGAAGATTTATTCTGGGACAACAGGGTCAATAGACCAACATTGTATAATAATCAAGGTGGACCAAAAATATTAAAGGCTGAAGTAGAAAAGGCTATTAAAAAGATGAAAGAAGGAAAGGCTGCAGGTCCTGACAAGATAACAACAGAGATGATAAAATCCTTATCCAGCTTTGGCATTGATACTATCACAGAATTATTATTATTATTCTTTCGTTCGCTTGAAATATGTCCATATCTGCAATGTTGTCTCTTGTATGAATTCAACTGTCTTTTTCAGTTTACACAGTGGTCCATAGAGTTTATCTTCCACTGTCGTCTCTCTAGGCCAGAAGGTTTGCCTAGATATATTTTGGGCAGTCTTGGAGTATGTGCTCTGCTGTCTGCGAGGTCAATCCACATGTGCACATGGCTGTTTCACCAATCTTGAATTTTGTATACATGTGGTTGCATAATCTATTGTGTCCTGTTCTGAGGCGCAGTATAATGACTTGTTCTGGTCTGTCCATAACGTGGTAGTCATCTTGAGCAGGTTTTGATGGCTTTCTGACTCATTTGATCATTCTTTTCTTTTGGTGGTATGTAACGGGCACATCAGGCTGTTCTTCTTTGGCTCCTTCCTTAGCCAATTGATCAGCTCTGTCGTTTCCGGGTACTCCACAGTGGGATGGTATCCACTGTATGGTGACCTTATGCTGACTGCTAAGTTCAGAAAGTAGTGTCCTTAGTACTGGCAATTTCCCAGACAGGAGCGCCTCGAGTACTGAATTTGCATCTGTAAGTAGCACCACAGGTTGTGTACCATTGCTGGTATTTAGTAATTTCTCTGTTGCCATCTTGATTGCCTCAATTTCAGCATCATAGTTATGGCAGTACTTTCCTGTTGGTACTCTGGCTGTGTCCCTAATATTATTTGGGTATTCTATGTACACTCCCGCTCCTCCATTTCGAACAGCATTTTGTGCCGACCCATCTGTGTAAACTCGGATCCAGAGGTCCTGTGGGTATTCTTCATCAAGGAAGCTGAGAGTGGCTGTTCTGCGCTGCACACTGTTCTGTTCTTCCTTGTAAAATATTCCTCTCACTTTTGTCTCGATTTGTAATGATAGTCTATGCTCATCTTTCCATGGAGTTCGCTCTGGAATAGTTGTTACGTGGGGATACCAACTGTGGACAGATCGGTGGTTTCTCTGCAGAGTTGTTTGGCCTGGTGGATAAAACTACTTCTTTTCAACTGCCCCATAACTAGGTTTTCAAATCTGTTCTTCATAGGGTGGCCTGGCAAGCTGAGGAACTTTTCTGCTTGTATTAGCGTTTTCGTATCTCTGCGCTCACTCAGTGCTTATGTCCTTCCCATCTTCTCCATTTCCACTATAGGGGTTGATCTCATACCTCCTGTTGCTTGATTTTGCACCTTGTCCAGCTCTTGTAGTGTGGTTTTCGATGCTGAACAACACGCAGTTTACCCATATTCCAGGTGTGGTCGTATGCTCTGTTGGTAAATTTTGCTAAGTATTTTCCCACTGACTCCCCATGTGGTTCCACTTAGCTTTCTCAGGATGGCTATTTTCCTTCTGGGTTTTGCTACTGCTTTGTTGATGTGCTTTCTCCATGTCAGCCTGCCATCAAATGTTACTCCAAAGTATGTTGGTTCTTTATCTTCTCTTAGGGGTGTTCCATTTATCTGGATGATCCCTGCCTTTTGTTTTGAAGAGAAATAGAGTGGTGCTGCACTTGTCAGTGTTTATGCTGACACACCATCTATTTGCCCATGCAGCAAATGTATCTACAGCTCTTTGTAGCAATTTGGTGGCCACTGATGCATGTTAATTTGTGCTCCATAAAACCAGGCTGTCAGCGTACATTGTCACTTTAATTCCATGCGGTAGATTAGCAACAAGATCAATTATGAAAATTAGAAAGAGTGTGGGGGACAAGACTCCGCCCTGGAGTTATCTTGTGCGAATGAGTCCGCAAAATGGTCAGCTGCTTGCTTTCTTATTAAGATGTTTCCATCTTTATGTAGTGCAATTTTTGAGTTTCTCCCTGTGCCCTCATCGTTGTTTTATTAGCTTCCACAATTTCCTTGTGTTTCTTTCAAAGTTCAGAGACTGTTTTCTCCTGCCAGCTTTTCCGTCTAGCCACTGTCTAGCCACATTTGCAGCTTGGCTGCAACATTTGCAGCTTGGCCCTTTCAAATTTGGCTTTTGCGTGTTATTTTTTACAAGGGTCAGTATCCTACCTTTTCACCTGTCCTTTCGGTCAGATCGGTAACACTGGTAGCCTCTGATTTTGAAGGCTATATTTTCGTTGAGGTGAGTTTCTTGCAAGCAACATATGCTTACTTTTTCTTGGTCCAAGATGTTTTCTAATTCTATTTTGTTGTTGCCGACTCCCTCCGCAATACAGTGCATTATTCTAAGTCTTTGTTTAGTATGGCCAGCCATCCTATTCTCATGTCCCCTGGCTCCACAGGACATCTGAGAAGGACCTCCAGTAGTTGTGGTTGGGCCCTTTCGAGACATAGGGCCCGGCACTGCACCTGTCTGGGGGTCCAAAGCAGGGCGAGCACCATAACATTTAGCAGTAATCGACATATTCCATTTTGCGTGATTGCGTGGCATCCTGATTTCTGTGGTACGCCTCCTGGCTGGTTGCCTCCGTCTTCAGCACCTTTCTTTGCTAGAGCAGACTGTGGTCTCACTCGAGTGTAGATGTGTACGTGTGCACACACGTGTCCGCGCATGCATGTATGTGCATACACATCTAGAGCATACTGGTTATTTTTCGGCGCCAGAAACTCGCCATTGCCCCTTCTCCTATTAGTTAAAACAGTTCCACCACGTGAAGGCCAGGAGTTGGACTTTTGCTGCATAGGTTATGTATTCACGAACCACTGGGGTATTTAGCAATGTTGGGCGCTCTCCCCAACACTGCGCCCCGACTACATACAGCAACATTTGGAACCTCACAGAATTATGTAATGATATATATAATACTAGGTACATCCCCAAGGATTTGAAAACATCCATTTTCATCACACTACCGAAGAAACCAAGAGCTGTTGATTGTGAGGATTACAGAACTATTAGCTTAATGAGCCACATAACTAAGATACTACTCAAGGTCATACAAGAAAGAATTCAACATAAAATAGATGAGGAAGTAGCTGAAGAACAATTTGGGTTCTGCAAAAACAGCTGCACCAGAGAAGCAATTATCTGTTTGAGGATGTTAGTTGAAAAAATATATAGAAGTTCAAAAAAGTATATGTTTGTTTTACATACTACAAGAAAGCTTTTGATAGAGTACAACATGAACGATAATTATGTGCCTTCAAGATATAGGAGTAGACGGACATGCCATCAGACTTATTAGTAACTTTTACTGGGAACAAGTGGCATCTATTAGATGTGGAAATAACTATTCATCATCTATAGAGATAAAAAGAGGAGTACGGCAGGGATGTGTACTATCCCCATGCCTCTTCAATCTATACACAGAAAGAATTTTTAAACAAGTTGGAATGACTGGACTTAACATCAATGGAAGAATCATAAACAATGTTAGGTATGCTGACGATACCGTATTACTAGCAGAAAGTGAGCAAGAGTTACAAGACCTAGTTGAACAAGTAAACAGGCACAGTGCAGAATGTGGCTTAGATATTAACATCCAAAAAAGAAAAACTATGATAATTAGCAATGAAAAGGAAAGGTCATCAATGAACATCACAGTAAAGGGCAGATAATAGAACAAGTAACAAGTTTCTCCTATCTTGGACATATAATAACAGATGATGGCAGAAGTGAAATAGAAATCAAAAAGAGAATAGGAATGGCCAAAAATGCTTTCAATGGCATTAAATCAGTATTAACATCTAGAGAGATTAATAACACATTAAAAATGAGAATTGTCAAATGCTACGTATATTCAATGCTACTGTATGGTGTGGAAGCCTGGACATTGAACAAGCAACTAGAAAGTTGCATAGAAGTCCTGGAGATGCAGATATACAGACGAATATGTTGTATTTCATGGAAACAAAAACAATCAAATGCAGAGGTTCTAGAAATATCTGGGAGTGAAGAGAGAGTTGATGAAAGAAATAAAGAGGAGGCAAGTGAAATATTTTGGCCACATTAAAAGACATGATACTCTTATAAAATCCATACTGGAAGGCAAGGTTGAGGGCAAGCGAGCAAGAGGTAGACAACAATACAAGTGGGAAGATAACATCAAGAGATGGATGAACATCAGCCTGACAGAATGTACAGTCAAGGCGAGAGACAGACTGTGTTGGAGATCCATTGCAGCCAACCTTCATTCTGGATACAGCACCTGATTGATTGATTGATTGATTGACTGACTCACTAGTGGTAGTAACTACAGGTTCTGGATACAGCACCTGATTGATTGATTGATTGACTCACTAGTGGTAGCAACTACAGGTTCTGGATACAGCACCTGATTGATTGATTGATTGATTGATTGATTGATTGATTGATTGATTGATTGATTAATTGACTCACTAGTGGTAGCAACTACAGGTAGTAGTAGCATGTGTGAGGTCTACACTCGAGTTAAAAGCAAGCAAACACACACACAAACTAAAATAAGAAGAATGAATGATTTCTGACAGATAATAAACAGTAAAGCATCTCACACAAAAAGAGATGGCCGCTGAATATACCTTCTAATCCTTTCAGCAAATGTCATTCCAATATTGTAGCCAACCTCATAATGAGTTCCAACAACATACAGCACTGGTAAAGCTTGTCCTCCAGACATTTTAGTCATCAAACCATTAGATTCAGTGCTCATTGTAATGACCAATTTCTGTAGAGGTAAAAACTCAATCTTTTAACCCGCCCAAAACCTGCATACATGAGGAGACTAGTAACTAGTTAAGTAACTGCTGACAAGTAGTACAAATACTAGATACAAAGCATGTCTATCAAGTATTTTACTTCTCTTATACTGATGTTTCACACAAAATTAATTCACAAAAAATAATATCTCAGCATTTACCTTGCGACTAGAATAACGTACATTTGAATTTTTTTTTGTCGGCTATACCTAACAAGATAAATTTTTTTCAATATCCAGGCTACACAGTGACATTTGATGGAAGATGAAACAGAGATAAAGAAAAGAACTGCCAGTATCCAAAGATTCTTTTACAAGAATGAACAATGTCATGAAACAGAAATATCATGGCAGTTAGAAGAAAACCTGCTTACAGAAAAGTTGTGTGGCCAGTTCTTCTGTAAGGCTGCAAATGCTGGAGAGTGTGTCATGACATGGTGAATATACTGGAGGTAGTAGAAATGTGGTTTCTTGAAAGGAATGTTTAAAATATGGTGGAATGAGAAGACTACAAATGCCGAGGTACTGAAAGCTGCAGGTGATACAAGATCACTCAGTGTATTTATAACAGTAATTTCTTGGTCAAAGTTTATGGTTTGTAATTGGGATGTACAGCGTAAATTGTTATTTCAGATAATGGATGTTTATGTAATTAATTTTTTGTTAATTAATGTAAATATTGTTTAATTCTGTGTTTCAGGCAATTCTGATAACTGATATTCATATTGTGTTATCTGTCTTTGTTCCTGTCTAATATGGTCTGGGGCATACCAAAAGAAGAGACAGAGTAATGGAATTAGTCTTATATGGCTAGAGTGGCAGAGGAAACAAAGGAAGGTGGGTGTAGAAAGTTTCAACAGCTGGGCAACAAATAATAATATAAACCATATAAAGCAACATCAAAATCCCAGATGACTGAAGAGACTGCAAGTTCATGACAATGACTGTAGAAGTCAGCTCCAGGCTAGGCACCTGAAGAAGAGAATATCTAAAAAATGTTATAGTAATTTGTATATGTTTGTGAAAAATCTGCTACTCGATACTACAAACATGTATAATGTAATATTATAATATCGTACTACACACGCTGACGCTGTCAGCTGTGATGAATGATTGAATGAAATGCGACTGTTCACCCAAGAGTCAGCTGATTTAGATTTAAGATTAAACTCAATTGGTAAGATATAAATATTATAAAGTATATTAAATATAATAAAATAAATCATCCTTGTTGCAGTTTATTAGAAAATGAATGCATCAACGTGATACCTTTCAAAATGAAATAGCAGACAGCACTGTGTCTGAGTTTTGTAAACTTTTATCGGCGAATGTCGATAAGGAAAGTGTTTCTCGGGCAGTCAGTGTAAGTGTAAGTAAACTGTAACTGTCACTTCTGGGTAACACCAGCGGTTGAACTCTTGAACTTTTGAACTCCGAACATAAGGGTCGCAAGTTGAAGATCTGTGACCGGAATATGCCCCCAACACAAAATACAATACGATATTTGAGCACACAATAGACACTTGAAAACGTGGAATACTGGATACGAGAATGGCAATGAATGAACCACACCCTCGCCCCTCCCCAACGAGAAGTCGATTGCGAGCTTTAGAACACGATTACAAGAAACAAACTGGACGTTGCGGCTAAAGCTATAGTCTTCGTCAGCACAGAACAAACACACACAAATAATGATAATAAATAGACACACAACTAACTAGTGAACTACACACACAAAAACTACGTGATACGAGAAACTAACTTGTATGTTTATTTCTATAATAAAACTCAAGAGTAGACATTTTAAAGGGCTTATTACAGTTTTTTATTAATTAAGAGTCATGGGGCACACCCAGTCGGATCGAAGGGATTTGGGACACCATGATGACGGAGCCCCGATGTATTCCAAGGCCGTTGGAGACGACCAAGGAACGCAGAGACATGGTGATTCAGGACATTTGCGAGGAAGAGGACGACAAGAGAGTGCAAACGGCTGCCCAGATGGGGCAGCAAGGCCAGTGGGTGTCATGGGAGTCGATAATGCAAATGTCTCTAGCATGGATTGAGATCTGGCGCAGGGTACCACAACGCGTGTTTCGTTGTCCGATCCCTCTACGATGTCCTGACATCAGCTGTCAACCTGGTAAAGTGGGGTAAAGCCACCGACCCGTCCTGTCCCTTCTATAGAGGAAAAGTTCAAACAATGGAGTACGTGCTGTCCGTATCCAATCAGCCCTTTGCCAAGGCCGATTCACAAGGTGCCACAATAAAGTTCTTGCTGAGTTGGCAGCCATAGTGAATGAAGCCAGAATGCGGGCGAACAGAGGGACCAGAGTTAGGCCGTTGGGGATTTACTTCGTCAGAGCTGAGCAGCAACATAGGGACAAGAAACACTGCGCTGACGATTTTTCATCCATTTTCGATAACCCAGATGATTGGGGACTGGCTGTTGACCTGAAGGGCCGTGATGCGTACTCTGAAGCGATCCAACGGTTTCGACTGCGACCGAACAGTGTACTCCTCGTCAGCCAAGCAGTTAACGCTGATTGAGCTGACCATCCCATATGAGTCGAGAATCGAGGAACAACACGTGTACAAGATGGAGGAGTACAGTGACATGGTTGCAAGTCTGAGACATGAAGGTACACTGCTAGGCTATTCGCCGCAGAGGTAGGCGCAAGAGGTCTAGTATGCCACTCTAACTAAAACAATTAGGCATAAATAGAAAATGCAGACAAGAAAATCCGGCTGTTGTGGAGGCTGAAGTACAAGCGTTGATTTTCGAGAATTCGCTAGACGGTGATGTTGTCATCTACACAGATGGGTCGGTCGTCCGACATGTGAGAAGCTCGTGGGCCTTTACGGCTCGGGCTGGAGAGAGAATTGTGAAGGAGGACTCTGGTGCTTTCACTGAAACCACAAGTAGCCTGACTATGAAAGTCATGGCAGTAAGTAAAGCAATAACATGGCTCGAGGTTCAGACATTCACTAGGGCATGTTTCCTTAGCGACTCAATGAACATGATCAAGAGGATAGAGGAGGGGCCGATCCGAAGAGAATGGTTGCTGCCTCTGGAGCGGTCTCGGCTGGCAAAGATTAGTTTCATTTTCGTGCCAGGGCGTGCGGGAGTACAAGGAAATGAGCGGGCTGACAAGCTCGCAGGTGAGGCTACGGTGAAGGGCGGACGCGCCATGGACCAGGCTGACATTCTGAATGCTCTACGAGAAGTAAGACTTTTGCGTGAACCAAGTGATGACTGTGAATCTACAACCATGGCCAGACTGCGAGAACAGCAAATTAAAAGAGGGGTGGCCAAACAAGAACACTACGCAGGAAGCCAAAGAAGATTGATCATTGATAAACCAACACAGAACTGGTGTCGTTAGCCGCTACACGCTGCGGGATTTGCTGAGGAAGGGGATCCGAGCACTTATGGACTGAATGGTTCGATGTGCAATGAGGACGATCTTTCGACTAACTAACTAACATTACTAACAATTAGGCATAAAAGAACAAGCAAGAACTCGGGCACAAAAACAAGTCGGTGAAGCAGCCGGAAAAGCCTCGTGCTGGCTATGGAACAACCGGAACATTGAGTGGGACATGTCTCGGCAGTAAGATGGTTAACGTTTTTGTCTGTGACTGCATGATTATCTAATACCGGAACCAATCTCTCAAATAAGAGCTAGAACTGTGCTATCTCGTGCCGACACTATAGCCCTTTTCCCGAGAGAGGTCAGTGCATCTAAGAATGGGACTGTTCAGTGGGACAATTGCCACACAGTAGCAGACGCAAACACACTCAAATGTCGGCCGAAGTCCAACCTCCGTATGAAAAGCAGCCCTTTAACAGTTGACATGGTCGACTTCATTGCACCGGGTTTTATCTCATATGGCTCGGTCTCTTTCCGCAGCGCGGAAAACTTCACACAAAGCACTAACTCCGTAGCTCTAGCGACGACCCACACGAGTCTCCGAATAAATTTCACTCGTGAACCGAAGGACGCGGCCCGGAATAGAATTCACAACCTTTGGAGCCCTAGTCAAACGACTCGACTACTTCGCCACGGAGACTCATGAACGGGATACGAGGAAGAAACCTGGCAACGAAGATAAACGGAGGCGACAGAGGTTGTGGCCAGGGAAGAAGCTGGCTTCCCTCGGCCAAGGTGCTAGGATGCGTGTGAGGACATGAAGCACCGGGTGCACAAGGCTCTCCTCCCCAAGGGAGGGATGACTTAGGAGCAGACATTCTCATAGGGCTTAACAACACAAGGTCAACGCAAATGACCGAACGTTCGCACGGCGGGGGAAAAACGCCCGCCCTCCCCCAGAGGATGTCAAGAAGTCAAAGGGCCGAAACATTCGGCGAAGAGGGACCACTTCTGATGATTAGTGGTGAAGTTTTTATCACTAACTCGCTTTGATTTGGGGACGGGGGGGGGGGGGGGAGACAACGCAAAACTAAGCAGTAACATGAAGTATTAACAAAGTAAGGTCTCCTTTACATGCCCGTATGGCACATAAAAGTTAGTTGCATATCATTTACAACGTCGCAGCCTAAACCAGCATTATTTTGCTGGGATTGGCAAGTTTACGTCCAGTGGTTTGCCATTGATTTATGAACCACTGGCACTCATACTTTTGTATGGGAAACCAACGCAAGGCGGTCTGCTTCCAAATTGCCAGCAGCTGTGTTTCGAACGCGGTATGCAGGATTACGAATTGAATTCCGTAACTCCCTTCGCCACAGAGCATGGTATTGGGCATGTAGACAGACATAATTATGTAGACCAATTGCTACTCGTGGCTGATGTGGTCAGTATAGCGCCGCCGCCTTTACTTTCCAAGACATTTCCTGGTACCCATTTTAGGCTAGCCGGCTCTGTGGTGAAGGGGTTATGGACGCCGTTGTAGTAGGACCGGGGGGGGGGGGGGGGGGGGGTTGACGACGCGAAACATTGGCGTTTTTACATGACGGTTAGCTTTCCCTGAAACCAGTAGTGTCCGCCATCAGACTTCAAAGGTACTTGTGATAAACATCCCCACGTCAAGGACTATTAGTCAACATTTAAGTCCAACTCATAAACATGTCATGATTCAGAGCACAACACTTACGGGCTGGTTGGAATTACACCTAGGCTGACAATTCCCCATTCTGCTAGGTTACGGGGGTTGGGGAGGGGGTGGAAATATTGCTTTTTGCCCAGGTTTGAAAAAGCGTATTGAGATTGTGATCCTAGCTCTGATTTTCCTGTTTGCTAGTAATCTCAATACACCCACTATGAGAGCCAGCTCAACAAGCATCTTGTTATGTCGCCACGTGTATTGACCTTGCCCAAGGAATGCCTTGCACAGGGAAAACACCTGCTCAAGTTTTCTGTTGTCGACAAAGATGAAAATTTTATTCTTTAGACTTTTCGTATTTGGCCAGGTTTCGAGATGTTCGTGGGACATTGTACTATTTACTTTGTTTAACCCGCTTGAGGAAAGCCAGAAGAATGGGTTATATTAGGGTCGTTCATTTGAAACCCGTTCCAATGGCTTTATTACAAAAGCATGAAATAAACATTAACAGTTGTGGTAAAATTAAAGAAAGCATTCATTTTTAATGGATTATGCACCATGGGTTGGTCAGAAGAAGTCGCCGTAGGCATCCAGGCAAGCTTCCTATTGCTTAGATAGGCGGCGAATACCGTCCGCAAAAAAGGATTGTGGTTGCTCACTGAACCAAGTGTTTACCGCGTTCATTACGTCTGCATCTGTGTGAAAGCCCCTTGAGAGCTTTTTTTTTTAGAGGTCCGAACAAATTAAAATCACATGGTGACAAATCAGGACTATAGGCTGGATGTTGCAGAATTTCCCACTTGTGGACTGACATTATCGTGAAACAAAATCACAGAGCAAGAAAGCATGCTGGGTCGTTTATTCTTGATTGCTTTTTGCAGCTTGTCTAGTGTTCGCAAGTAGTGGATAGTGTTGATGTTGACACCAGGTTCTTTAAAGTCGGCCAACAATAGCCCTTCATGGTAAAAAAAATGCGCTCAGCATAATCTTACCAGCGAAAATCTGTAACTTGAATTTTTTGGCTTTTGGTGCTCCAGCATGCTTCCATTGCATGCTCTCTCGTTTGCTGCTCGGCTCAAAGTGGTGGCACCATGTTTCATCGCCTGCCACTATGAGGAAGAGAAATGCATCACTCTCCACTCTGTAATGCAGCAAGTGGTTCAAACACCATCCCATGCGTTCCTCTTTGTGGTGGTTGGTCAACATTCAGCGGTACCCACTGTGAATACACCTTCCGATATTGCAGTTTCTTACGAACGACCTTTTGAATTGTCCCAATTGACACATTAAATTCTTTCGCTAGCGAACGTATGCTTCAACAACGGTTCATCTGTACGCTGCATCAATTTTGGCGATGGTTTTTTTGTTGCAACAATATGCGCTTGACCCGGCTGTCGAAGATCTGTCGTGAACTGACGTCCTTTCCGAAACATTCGTGCCCAGTCTGTCACTGTTGTCTTCGACACATATTTGTTACTATATGCTGCCTGCATTCTTCGATGAATGTCCACTGGTCGACATCCTTCAAATGAAAGAAACTGAATCACCGCTCTTTGGGCTTCTTTGAACGGATTTAGGATCAACCCGGCCATTTTCTCAATGGTCAGAAACAGAACCTATGCATCATGGGACGATAAGCACTTGCTCTTTTATTTATTGGTCAGTACTTATCACATGACTATGACATGATCATGTTCAACGTACACAATTACGTGCAGTGCGGCACGAACGGATTTCAAATGAACGCCCCTTATACTTAAACCTGCAGAACTATTTCTATGGTTTCCATGAAGGCACAGATTTCAGTATGATCTTTATATAGCTAAAGTATAACTATCACACCTATAAATTACTATAAATACCTTTATGGCTTGGCCTCGTGGCATGGTCGAGACAGAAACACGGAGCTGATCCACGACTCTGGTGATCGAGTGAGATGGCAAAACATGACTGCCCACGCTTACCGGCATGGAACATGATAAATAGATAACTATCAGGCCGATCAACTTTTGTATATATCTAGGCTATAGAATGACATTGGGTGGAGGATGTGACAAAAAGATAAGTAAACAAAAATTGCATTATTCTCTTTACTAAAATATCTTGACCATGTATCACCCCTTTGAATAACGTCGATCTCATCACAGCCTACAGAAAATTCGCCAGTTCCCCTGCCTCATGCATTTTCATGCCCAGAGTGTCTTTAAGCTGACCTAGGATCGAAGCTCCGACAGTTAAAACATTGCTTTGCTGATTCGGCAGCTGGTCTTGTTCCAGATGTATTGGTGTTATAATAACTTTTCCTCCGGAGTAAAACTAGGCAGGCCTAGAGAGGGATCATGCTGCATGAGCAAAATATGGTCTCTACAATTCAACCCAGGTTTTGTGCCATGGAAAGGTCCCCATCATGGGTTGTAGATATTATACTATTCTTAAAGTTCAATGAAACAAACTATCGTCTGTCAAGACTGGTGGGTGCCATTGTCCTGTGTCCACCTTCATGTTGGAAAGCCCCTGCCTCGTCTTCAAGGAGTCATGCCTTCTGTTACTGTTCTTGCCATACTGTGACCTTCAATAGTGGCCAAAGTATTTTATTTTCTGAGACATGATACTCTTTATTTTACTTATTTTTGCTTAAACGCGCTTTGAACACTAACATAAACCGCAAGTGTGCTACTACTAGTAGTTGCTACTTCTAGCAAGTGCACCTGATATTTTTACATGAGTGTTAGCTTTCCCTGAAACCAGTGCCAGTGGTGTCTGCCATCTGACTTCGGAGGTCCTTGTGATTAACACGCCCTTGTCAAGGACGTAGTCAATATTTAAGTTCAACTTACTGGAGTATGGAATGAACTCTTTGTTTATGAGCCAGTTTTTTCTCCCGATGTTCAGATCTTGTAGAATGTCAGTATAAGTGTGTGTGGGTGTGTGCGTGTGTGTGTGTGTGCGCGCGCGCACACACACACACCTTGCCGTCTAGACAGACGATAGTTTATTATATTATACTTCAAAAAAAGCCATAATAACTACAACCATGATGGTAAGACCAGGGATAGAGTTATACCTATCCATAGCACAAAGCCTGGGCTGAAATATAGAGTCAAAGTCTTGCCCATACATGATCCCTCTCTCGGCCTACCTAGTTCACTTCACAGGAAAGGTAACACATCTGGAACAAGACAAGCTGCAGAAGCTGCCAGATCAGCAAAGCAATGTTCTAACTATCCACCTGTCGGAGCTTCGATCTTAGACCAGCTGCCAGCCAAGGCTTAGGGCCTGGTCTGTCCTGCCATGACATTTTGTCTTTAGATTGCATTTCCTCACACCAGGATAAGACTCGTACCCTCCCAATTACGCTCGTCTGCCCGAAGCTGTTATCACAATGTGGGGTGTCGGGTTTGCTAAGCGCCGCCTGCTGACATTTGGCGCTAACAGAAATCAAGTAGTGCTGTCTACTGTCATATGGTAGCTCAGTCATATATGACTATGACCTGACTTGAATATATATATATATATATATATATATATATATATATATATATATATATATATATATATATATATATATATATATATATATATATTCGTGGTGTTCTAAAAGTTTTCTATAACATTTAAACCTAAGATGCCTTCTTTGGTGTTTTTCTGTTTGGATGCAAATTTTGGACAATGAGTGTGGATGAAATGAGTATTTGGAATAGATTGGAAAGCTATAGTCACGGAAGATGTGGTTCTTTTTTTTTTTATTTTTTTGGACAGGAATGTTGAATATTGTGGAAAGAGAAGAAAACAAATGTGGTATTCTCAACTGCAGGTGTCACAAGATCGCTGATAAAAAACACAAGAGATAAATACAAATGAAATGTAGGCCTATGGGGCATATGCCCAGTGGTCGGATGTTTGAAACTCCATCAAGACAGGGATGTAAAAGAATTGACCTGGTCTCCCAGGTCGACCCAGCCTACGGCAGGTACCAGGATATTGTCTGGGAAGTCAAGGTGGCTGAATGGTTGTGCATACATCAGCCACTGAGTGGCCATTGGCCGGGAAGGTTAACCCGGTCAACAAATGCCCGCAGAAGTCGGACGTATCGGCCTAGCGGTGCAAGAACGCAGCTCTGCTTGTAAACAGGCACAACGCAGTCACATCCGAAAAAAAAACTCTGGATGAACGCAGAAGAAGAAGAGTGGCCATTGGTCTATTACCAGTGGTTCCCAAGCTTTTCAAGCAGAGGGCCATATCTACTATTTTCGGTAGTTAAACGGGCCACAACGTTACAAGATTATAAAAGTCATGCAATATCATTCTGACCTTTCTTAACTTTCGTCAACAAAATTCTAAAACTTTAAGGCAGTCAGTGTCAGTACTACACTGTGGTAATTTTTTGGTTTAAAATCAAAAGTTCATTTAACAATAAATTTTTAATCAGTTTCGAAAATCGCTATTAATCTAATTAATTTACAATTGTAACTGTTCTTCATAACCAGTTACTTAAGTTCAGATGCCAGTTTATCAATGTCTGGGCACAAATCTGTGGTACCCAAAGTCATAAGCGCAGCTAGGTTACTGTCGGTGAGTCTGGAACGTTGTTTGTCTTTTATAATGGTCATTGCGGAAAATGGAGTGAGAAAAGGATATGTGCTCTCTCCTCTGTTATTTAATATCTACATGGACAGAATATCCACAGAAGCAAGTCTCGACAGAACAGATTCAGAAAATTTAGAACTCTTCACTCCAGATAAAACAACTGATCCACAGGAAATAAATGAACTTATATTTGCAGACGATCAGTGCCTGTTTTACAACGATGAGGGCAGACTACAAAATCATATTAATAATCTGAGTTCAACATGCAGCAGATACAATATGAGTAGGAATACAGCCAAAACCGAAGTAATGCAAGTTAGCAGATCGCCTGGTCCACTAAGTATACAGTCAGATAAATAGCACAACTCTAAAACAAGTTAAAGAATTCAAATATCTTGGAAGTATGATCACAGAAGATGGCAGATTGGACAAAGAAATCGAAATCAGATGTCAAAAAGCTAGTGCACTTACATATCAACTATCACCCATACTGAAACATCTAAATATACCCATGTCTGCAAAACGACAGATAATAAACAGCATATTCGCACCAACCCTATGCTACCAATCTCAAACTTAGACTTTATTCAAATCACACATTTGCAAAATCAACACCTGCGAGATGAGATGCCTGAGGAGAGCTGCCAGCTTAACAATCCGAGACCGAGTAAGAAATGCTGTTATCAGACAGACAGTGGGATCAACACCTTGTGCCACATTTATTGACAGACAGAAGATCAAGTGAGTTTGGCCATGTCATTAGAATGGAACACCATCAACTACCATCACTGGCCTTACATCAAAGGTCATCTGCGACAAGACCAAGAGGACGTCCAAGACGAAAATGGATTGACGACATCAAAGTCATTGTACAACCACATGGAATGACACTATCCATTGCCGCCCATCAGGCTCTGGAGCGCAAATTATTCCTCCCCATGACGCTTGACGGCAGAAGTGGAAGATGAAGATGATGATGATTGCGGAAAATGACTGCTCGCATCTGTAAGTCGAACCAAAACGACAAATGTATCTCTGGGCGAATGAACGCAAGTGTTCAAATTGTTCGACAGGCAATAGTCGCCAGAATGAAATCATATGATCAGCTGAAGTTGAAGAAGGCTAGCTACAGAAATTTACATCACAGTGCAGAATTGCATTTCAAATCAATTACTTCGTGCTGAAGGTATTGCTGTAATTGACAGAGCTTGGTATCGGGAAACAAGAACGGATTTATGAATAGGGCAACATTATACTCCTCTATTGTGAACTCTTGAAGATATCCAGAAGACTTTCAACTTTTACTTTGTACTGTAACAAGTCACATTTCATTTCCACCACACGCGTCTTTAGTGTTTTAAACGCCTCTAAAGTCCCTTCGGCCAGCTGTCCGATAAACAGTCGTTGTTTAATTTTACATGAAGAAATGTCATCGCACAAATTTGTGAATAGTTTGTTTTTTCCCTGGATCCTCGCATTTAAAGAGTTTAAATGAGACGTGATGCCCACCAAAAATGCCAGTCATAGTTCATTAAGCCAGTCATCGTTCAGCAGACATTTCCGTTCTGTAGGCAATTCATTTATTTCAGACAGAAACAGATAGACACTATTTTTCCTTCTGCATCGGTGAACGGCTTCTTTTTGCGAGCCAGCAGAAGAGTGACTTCGTACGACGCAACATCAGCTCTCTCGTTCTGTTAGTTAGCCTTGGTGAAAAATGACTGCTGCCTAGTCAGAGAATTGTTTTTTTTTAAATTTAGCTATGAAATCTTTTCTTAACTCCGAATTGATCGGATATTCAGCATTTATGTCTGAATATGTGGTCGTGAAGTTTCGTTCCAGATTAAATATTTTTTTTTAACAGAAACACAAAATCCGCAGATTAAGCAAACTGGTTTACCACTACAGCTAGGCATAAACATAAATTTCTCCACCCAATCTTCGTTGAATTCACGACAAGCATCGTCTTCACATTTTCGCGTTTTACCATTGTTTGATTTGAGATTTTCCACACTCATGTTTATAGGCTCTAACGGTAAATACATTTTTATTTGAAAAAATCTAATTTCAACACAATACTACCGACTCTGCTAAACAGTTGTAACAGATGACAACATGGCACCTTGCGCACTCTGATTGGTCAACAAGGCTGGGATATGGGAACTTCATAACGTTTCGTGGCGAACTGAACAGATGCATTCGATATTATCTGAACATAAACCACGAGCAGAGTAAATTATCGCACGCTAATGGGGTGCTCCATGTGCATTTTTTAAATGATTAAACTATATTCTATTAAACAACGAGGCCTCGCGGGCCACTTTCTGACAGCTGGCGGGCCACAAGTGGCCCGCGGGCCGTAGTTTGAGAACCTCTGGTCTATACAAATATGAGGCTACCATCTTATACCAATACACCTCAAGATGTGGAAGAGGGTCCTTTACTGTTACCTCTTGCTTAACTACCTTCAACTTTCTCCTTTAGTATGTTTATTACAACAGTTAGTAATACACAAACATTCACAATTACTGTTGTATACAATTTAATAGTAAACAAGTAAACAGCAGGCCATCTTTCAACTGTAAAACACATCTAATCAACTGTACTAAATTCTGAATTTACTTGCGAATATTTCACAAATAAAACATAAAAATGCACCCGAGAGCAAACATGCTTCAATACTACAATTATTAACTTCAACTAGAGTATTTCAAATGTTGTGTTGAATGTACGTTTTATTAGCACCCAGCCGATGAAATATGATTTGTATAAATCATCTGAAGTGCTTGGTTTTAGTATTAGCGATAACAATACTTTTAGTGCAGTGTTTTATTTTCTTTCTTGATATTATCATTCTGTTTTCTGGTTCTCAGCAAGTCAGGCATTCATGACACAACCCAAAAACACATCTGTTTCTCACTTGGCACTGGTGATCATGTCTGCCCAAAGCCCTGTGAGTCATGTGCTGGCAGTCATTTCTGACACTGATGTTCATCTATACCATGTTATCAAACTGTCCAGCATCTTCTTCCCTAGTCTTCCCTGCCAAATTTCCCTATTGTGACGACATGCCCATAGAATATGAACCATCTTTTTTCTGATGCAAGTAACCAGTTCTCTATATGAGTTAACTTCTTTCAAGATATCTTCACTTCTCTTTGTATCCACCCACAGTTTTATCATTCTTCTATAAAACCACATCTACACATAATTCCTCACTTGTCTGCTCACTATCCAAGATCAGGATTGGCTCAATATAGCTCGTAATGAACTCTTTTCCTTACCTCGATTGACAAAGATAAATTGCAGAGAAAATTCTTGATCTTTGCTTGGGCAAAGGCAACACTGAACTTCCTGAATACATCTTCCATCTGTTGTTATTGAACTAACCAGCTTGTCAACAACTCACTGACAGGCCTCATCGCGTACTTCTCTCACACCAATACAAGAATGCTTGCAAGTCGTGTGGGAGGCAAAATACATAGTGCAGTTTATTGCCATTGGCTCGCTACAGCAGTGAACAGTCGCTAATGAAACACATAACACTCTACCACAGAATCCTCTATCACAAATAGCTAACCACTATGCTACTTTCTATCTATGTAGTTACAACAAAACCCTAGCTCTATTCTAAACGAGGTGTACTCGACACGTCCTGTCTCCCGTCTGCCAATCTTTACTCCAGCCGGTACACACCACGCGGAGTCACCTTCACCTTGACGCGTGTTGCCTCACCTGGCACGCTTGATGGCAAACGTGTCATGTTGAGTGTCTACTCAACTTCTCCCGCTACCACGAGGCGTGATGCTTATCGTGGTTAGAGTGCTAACTCTCTGAACCACGCCTGCGTGTCTCATGAGGGAATGGTTAACCTAACCCTATTCCCTCATCTCCCCTGCCCTTGCCTCGGGCACAGTATCCCCTCATGGCCTCTTTAAGATTACCTGCTCTTCCTGGCTGAGGGGATGTGTTCAAGTCTTTGACACACACCCGCCCCTCCTGTGTTGCGTCACCAACTTTCACTCATTGGTTGTGACGCAAGAGGTTTCTACAAAATTAGTGTCTCTAATTTTTGTCAAAGACTCTAGATAACCTGGCTTTGGGCATTCTAATAGACTCCTACTGACTTTTACCACAATGTAGCGAAACTTTACTTGGCTACTGGCAATCGCCACAAACTTGACTGGTTGGCGTGAGCCCTTTCTCACATGCTATATTATACTTATTAGAGGTATGTCTGAACCGGACCGTTGTCTTATAAGACCTGCCCTCACATAGTAAATTAACTTACTACCCATACAAAGTTGACTTTCTTAGGGTCAACACATGAATTGCTTCATGTCCCCCATATAATATCTAACAACCATTATACAAGAGTGTGTGCGATAGGCTTTACCTACATCGCTTCCGCGTGTAAAGTTCCATTTCACTGTTAAGCTAGTTTTTCGTTGTCTATTATGTCCCCTGACCCAAAGTTATCTCCCTTTGATTTACAAAAAGTGTATGTAATTTATATGTTTGTTTTCCTGGTTGTTTGTGTTTTAGGATGTAATTAATCTATTAATCTAATTTCTAATCTATGTTTCTAATTTTTATGTGTATGTATATCAGTTTTTTACGGGTCATAATTTGGTTAAATGTGCCCACAAACAGGTGCATAACACTAATTCATGACTACATTCCCTGGTTATGAAACCCAAAATACTGTAATCTAAGTTCTAACCTATATTACAGACAACACATTCACATTAGCACATGTTCACTAACGAAAACCAACAATCACACAAACAAATATTAAAAGTTAAGCGAGGCAGCAGAAGAATTTGCTGACTAACCTCCCTCTCTCCTGTCTCTCTTCCATTCGTTTTCACATTCACACTGCTGTTATACTCCTTTCACTCCTAATTCTATCATACATCTTTTATCCTTATATACCCATTCTTCTGATTATTTAAAAACCTTTGAGTAACACTGTACAGATTCGGCGCAGTTTGAGACTGTCGAGCCCAATGACTGTGCGTAAGTCGCTGCACGAGTCATCTATTTACACTATATTTACATGGATGAGACCGTGTTGATGATTTGTCCCCTTGATCTCATCGTACAGTATATTAAATTAATCTAAGACTCTACATTCTAACATAGTAATCCTATTTCTATACCTCAGTATTTGATGTGTTATCTAACTTTTGTCATGCTAATTATCTGATATGTTTATCTAATCTAAGGGATGTAACCTAACTATTTCACTGTACTTGATGTGATGTGAGTTATGTACCTTAATTAAATGGATGATGTGAACCGAAATTATATACTTTTCTACCACTATATTACCTAATTTTTTTTTTTTTTTTTTTTTTTTTTTTTTTTTTAAATTGATAAGAAATTATATGATTGATGTTATTACTCTAAATGGTGTAAATGATGTATGTTCACTTATGTAACGTTTTTAATCTATAATAATGTAAAATGATAATACTAATAAATGGTAATGTTTGATCGATGGTATGACTTCACTAAGATGGAATAAGCTAAACTATATTGCAGTCAAATGAAATATCACAATCTAAATGGTGCTATTTCTATCACTATTTTAATTTAATTTATTATGATGTAATTAACTATATTTATGTCTAATCTAATATTGTAATTTAAATTTAAGTTAAGTAACCGGGTTAATTACCGTACTACCTAAACTATTTAACTAAATGAGAATTATTATATTACCTAATTCTATCTCTAATTTATCATTATTTTAAAATATTTAATTACATATCACATTAAGTTTATATACACTGTATTCAGTTCCTTCAGGATAGTAGTTGCATTCATGTTTGCACATTGGTTGTATAGGCATAATAAATCTACACAATTTGCCTGGGTATCTGAAATACATTATACAGTCATAATAGAGTTTTCTCGGTAGTGCCCGTGTAGAGATTCGCTGGTGTCGTAGCTCAGTCTTTTTAGTGTCTATAATTAAGCACTTGTTCTGACACTGTTCTCTGCATTTCACACACATGATACACCGGAATGGAGCTTAGTTGAAAATGAGCTGTCCTATTACACACGGTAGTATCTACGTTCTGCAGCACAGTTCTTTAGTTCATGTCTGCGGACACCTGATAGTTCATTGTACTTGGTTCAGTATTTAGCACATAAAGTAGATGTACATGTAACACATTTTATATACATTATTGTAATCTATTTATGTACTGACTATCACTCTCTATCTATATGCGGACTTTCGGGTATTTCTACCCCTGATGGTCTACTAAGGGTATCAGCTAAAATGTTGTCTTTACCCTTGATGTGTTCTATACTAAACGTATAGTTCTGCAAAATAAGAGACCACCTGTATATCCGGTCGTTTCGGTGCACCCCGGACTGGATGACTGTAATGGGAGAATTATCTGTCTGGACAATGAAGTGTACACCTGCCAGAAATCGATGGAGCTTTCTCACCGCATAGATGACGCTTAGGGCTTCTAGTTCTGATATTGAATATCTGGACTCGGCAGGTGTGATCTTACGGCTCACGTAACAAATCGGGTGGAAGATGCCCTCATAAAATTGGCCTAGGACTGCAGCGATGGAGATCCTGCTGGCATCTGTCCTAAGATAATAAACGAGCCCAGGATTAGGCAAGCGGAGGATGGGAACATTACTAAAAAGCATTTTCAATTTTGACAATGCAGAAATTAATAATGCATCTTTCACATCTAATTTCACCGATGCTTTTAAAAGATTAGAAAATACACTTGTAATGTTTGCTAAATTTGGAATAAATTTACTATAGTAGTTAACTAATCCCAAAAGGCTTCTGACCTGTTTCTTTCTGTTAGACATGGTCAGATTTATAATTTTGGTACTAATTTTCAGGTCAGTCTATAGTTGGACTTGAGAAATGACATGACCCAAAAATGAATTTATTTTAGGCATAATTTGACTTTGCTTGGTTTCACAGTGAGACCGAAGAGTCGCACTCTGTCAAAGGCATGTCTCAGTTTCAGTAGGTGTATTGTCCAGTCATCAGTATTCTGATTTATTCATGTGTATTCTATAAGTTCACTACATGTATGCCCCTCGTCGGATTTGCCAGTGTCACTAACTAGTGTAGTTGCGCTATGTATGTCTGTCGTCTGATCACTTGGTGTTGTTGCATTATGTGCGTCCGTCTGTACTTCTGTCTGTTGTCTTGAAAAGTAACGTTTACGCATGTTGACATGGAATATCTCTAAGTGTATGTTTATCGATATTTCATAGTCAACATTTACCATGGTTATGTACCACCTTGAATAGTCGTTGCCATTTCGCTGGTATGGAAGTAGCCTAAATCTGTCTTGATCAAGTTCAAGATCACTGGTTCTTGCACCGTTGTTTGTGTGTTTGTGGTAGAACTGACCCTTCCTCTATCAAATGGCTTGGGAGCCAGTATAGAAGGTTGTACTTCAGTTGTAGGATGTCTACCCTTAAACTTTTGTACCAATTGTTGACAGACATTACACGCAAATACATTATGAAAACATAATTTTATCTTCTTGAAAAAACCTGGTCTGGTGTTGTTGTATGCAAGATGACCAGTCACCGGTGTTTTATGTGCATATTTTGGCATAGTTAACCGGTGTTGTTCAGGTAACACCTGTTCATGGTTACCAGTAGCATGACCTGTAGTTGAAATGCCATTTTTATATCTAAATAAACAAGATGCATTTTTGGTCGCTCTGGCTTTGACCTTTAACAATTTTAAGTATGGAGACACTTTAAGAGTAGATTTCTGGTGGAGTAAAAGTTTCTGTTTGTTTGTGTCATCTGTGCTGGTTGTAGAAAGCATCAGTAGTGTCTCATCTTGTAATATGTTATGATGTTTTGAAGTGTCTGTTTTGGCTGTTGTAATAGTTGCCTTTACTTTTTCCCATGCAACTATTTCATCAATCGTACAATGTTTTAGTTGGGGTAAGCACCCCAGAATTAAATCAGTACAAGGGTTGTTCAGTATTGCACAGGTAAAGGTACCAGAGAGAAAAGGAGAGTCAATCTGGGCTTTTGCCAAAGGGTAGATTTCAATGTTACCCGAAAAGGTACGGCATTTGATAGTATCACCTGTGTAATCACCCGGATTCACCAGTTCTTTCCGAAGACCAATAAGGGTACTGCCGCTGTCCAGCAAACACTGGCATGCTACATCATTGACCATCGCATTGTGGAACACAAGATTGCCTCTGGAGGCTACTGCTGCGTTTACACGTCTCAGATGAGCATAGTACTGTATGTCCACATTCTAGTTTCGCGTCTGTATGGAATTGGTGACATCGTTCACAGCTGTCGAAGCTCAACATATCGTATGCACCACAAACATTTTCTGCTTGGTTATTAGGTAAGTCACTTTCACTTCTCAGACTCATTCTCACTACCACCATCTGAAGAGGTGTCAATCAAAATGGCATTACTGGCTTTCATACGCTGCCGGCCAAGGCACTTATTACTATAATGGCCATAGCTGGAACAAAAAAAAACATTTAATGGCCCGCCTGTATGCAGATCTTTTGCTCTGCTGTTTCTTGATCACTTTTTCAAGATGCGCCGGATAATTGGGCGATTTGTCACACATAGCATAAGAATCATGTACAAGTTGACAATGTATGCATTTGGACACTTTCATGTCCTTCTTATCATATTTCTGAAAAGGTTTTCTATTACTCTGATATTTTGGTTGGTCTTTCACAAAAGAAACTATTTCAGAGTCATTTGAAGTTTTAAAGACATCTCTGTTAGAAGAAAAATATGCCGATCCTTTCTTTTCAAATTCTTCTATGTTTTCTATGTCTGACTGCTGTAAAAATTTAGCTAAAGGAGAAGGTATGGTGGATATAACCTTATCCATAGCAATTAAGTTTTTTAATCTATCAAAGTCTCTTCCTATGTTAGCCGCTTTAAGCCATCTATTTAGTACACTTAGAACATTTGAGACGTAATCAATGAAAGTCTCATTGGGTTTAGGCTTTAAATTTGAAAATTGATTTTGATATCCAGGGGCATCAAGTAAAAAGTGTTGCATTATCCTATCATGGATGTATTGATAGTTAGATCTGAGGTCTGTTGGTATGGACTCTATTACTTTGAGGGGCTCACCACTGAGATTCTTCATAAAAATTGGAGCCCACATTTCTAATGGAACTTGGTGAAATTTAAATTGGTACTCTACGTTCTCTATCCATGCTGATATGGGATCATCTTTACAGTATGGTTTGATAATATTTTTGTATTTGTTGAACTTATTTTCCTCTTGTTGACTTCTTAGTTTAGTGGCAGAGACTTCTGCGTGTGACTCTATGTCTCTTTCTTTCATCTTTAACTGTGTCTCTGATTCTACTTGTATCTGTTTTTCTTTGACTCTTGCCATTTCAGCTATTTCAGATTGCTTTAATTCTTTGTCCTGTTCTAATTGCCTTTGCTTTAATTCTAGTTCTTTCTGTTTTATCTCCTTCTCATGTTCTAACTGTTGTTGCTTAATCTCTAATTCTTTTTGCTTAATCAGTTTATCATCTTCTAGCTGTTTCTGTTTTGTTATCTCAGCTAGTTGAGCAATCTCTTTTTGATGTTGTCTTTCTTGTGCGCGTTCGTTTCTTTCAGCATCTTTTGCTTCTTTAAATTTCCTATCAGCATATTCTTCTAGTTCTTTACCTGTGTATTGCATTTCTTTGCCTGCTTTTACGAAGTCCGCTAGCGTAGCCATGTTGTTTAGTTATTGGCTAGCAGTGACATACAATGCCCTTTTTATTAATTATTTATCTTTGATATGTTATGTTTATTCACTAATGAGCACAAAGAATTGTACTCTTTGCCTGTGCTCTGCAAAATTTAATGCTGAAAAAAAAAACAGAGCACAAAATTTACAATAGTGTCTCAAAAGCTGAAAAAGAGATGCACTATTAATCAAATTGCATGCCAAAATATGTAAGTGTACTCAGCTTTAACGTTCCCGAGGATCGGGGAACGGAACTCCGTCGACACAGGTAACCTTGATACTTTAGGGTGGAAACACGTTACGTAATTGGGACACCATAGTTGGCACACCGGCATCCGTACACAGCTGTTGTTCACTCTTCGATATGTAGGGCGGCAGTGTTACGCCCAGAGGTGCACGATATAATTACCCTGACAACTAAGGACAATGACTTAGACAATGACAGAATCACGAACAACTAGAATATGTACCACGTAAATTAAATGTCGATGTCCTGTCTTCGTTCTATCAGTATTGCCCTACGTTACTATTCTAGTTAATTTATGTAAGTGTTGTGCAAGCAAGTGCCATCTGCTCGCCCGAAAGTAGTTCCATCGTGACGGTAAACAACGAGAAAATAGACCAAAAATATTAATAACTGCTTTACATAAATATAAATAACCTAATAATGTTTAAATAAATAAATATATTCCTTTCGTAAATCAAATAAAGAAATAATAGCTGATATAACGTACCGATTCAGGCGAGCGCCGTTTAGCAACCTTGTAAACACTCGCTTGCTGTATGCTAATGAGCCCAGACGACTGTTTGTCAATCATCTGACGTCACCGCACAGCGCGATGAAAAATCGATATTGTCGACTAGCTTTGTATCGCTCCGCCGTGAATCATTTTTGGTACTCATTTCTCAACAAAAAGGTAAATATATCAATAAATATGAGAAAACAAGAATATTAATACTTACAGCTTTGATGAATACATACTTTGACTAAATAAATATTTCATAAACACAATTAAACAGTTTAATACGTCACGATAGGCACATTTCTAGCTTGCAAAATTCTCTCGTCTGCACAAATCATCGTCACTACACAAATTAAACCTAATCTAGAGCCTCGTGGACGAGTGGAGTAGCTTGAATATTACATTCAAGCTTCACTTCTGACAACCACAATTACCCTGGCCTGTCAACAACTCACTGACAGGCCTCATCGGGTACTTCTCTCACACCAATACAAGAATGCTTGCAAGTCGTGTGGGAGGCAAAATACATAGTGCAGTTTATTGCCATTGGCTCGCTACAGCAGTGAACAGTCGCTAATGAAACACATAACACTCTACCACAGAATCCTCTATCACAAATAGCTAACCACTATGCTACTTTCTATCTATGTAGTTACAACAAAACCCTAGCTCTATTCTAAACGAGGTGTACTCGACACGTCCTGTCTCCCGTCTGCCAATCTTTACTCCAGCCGGTACACACCACGCGGAGTCACCTTCACCTTGACGCGTGTTGCCTCACCTGGCACGCTTGATGGCAAACGTGTCATGTTGAGTGTCTACTCAACTTCTCCCGCTACCACGAGGCGTGATGCTTATCGTGGTTAGAGTGCTAACTCTCTGAACCACGCCTGCGTGTCTCATGAGGGAATGGTTAACCTAACCCTATTCCCTCATCTCCCCTGCCCTTGCCTCGGGCACAGTATCCCCTCATGGCCTCTTTAAGATTACCTGCTCTTCCTGGCTGAGGGGATGTGTTCAAGTCTTTGACACAGCTGCACTGACTTGTTTCAGATTGGTTTTATGCTATTTGATGGTGCACTTGGGTATTCAATTTTGCTTTATAATAACCATTACTGATGTTTTTCTGTTATTCAGACTAAGTCCTTTGTTTTAACATTCTGTTGAAATTATAGCTGCCATTTTTTGTAACTGCCTTTCATTTTCAACAACCAAAACCATGTCGTCAGCTATGTTTACATTATGCCCACCAACTGATATTCCCGGCCTATCTTGTATGGCTCTATTATTTTGCTGTACACATTCAGCAGATCAGGTGATAATACGCAATCCTGTCTAACACCTTCTTTAATTTATTGAAAAGTTCCCAATCGCTTGTCAATTCCAATGACTGCTCTTTGTCGCCAATAAATACTTTTGATTATTCTTAGATCTTTAACATCAACGTTTAAAATTTCCAATGTCCTAATAATTTCTTTGTGTTTAACCTTATCAAATGACTTATTGTGGTCAATAAAGCACAAATATAGATCTGTGTTAATTTTCTGTTTATGTTCTAAAGATATAATTTGGCACTGTTTACGCCTTTACCTTCCATATATCCACGCAGTTATGTCTTATTTAGGTTTAGGTTTTATTTTATTTCCTATCCTTTTTATTAGTTTCTTTCTCATTAGTATTTTAATTACATAATTTATTAAACTAATTGTGCGATTTTCTCCACAATCAGTTACACCAGATTTCTTTGTTAGAGCTACGACAATATATTTCAAGAGATCATCTGGTACATATCCATGCTTCTCACTAAGGGAACTTTAATCATATCTCTTAAGCACTTTAAAAGTTCTACATAACTCATCAAGTGAAAAGTTTCAAAACACCATGTGAAATCATCACATAGTGTTTTATCATTAATATTGTCTGTTTCTTAGCATGCCTGAAGCTGCCAAAAACTTACTTGTTACTCTCAAGGGAAATTCCTATCATAACTACTTCAGCGCTTCACAAAATCTACATAACAAGAGTGATGTCCCCATTGTCTGGGACTTGTATCTAGGTGTCTACAGTTGTTCCAAGCTGTATTTAAGTTCTCTGATAATCCAAAGCCATTCAGATTATGAAACAACAGTTGTATTAACAGAACGATGATGATGGACGTTGAAATGAAATACCCTTAAGGCATGCAGTACAGCTGACTATGTCCAGACAAACAGAAACAGTACAGGATACCAGTATACAATCCCAACCTGACTACCCAGACTTCCATGCCAGCCTCAAGTTGTGTCCACGGTATGTAGAAGTAGTAGAAGTGGTGTTACTACTGGTAGTCCTCAGCTCACGTACATACTAGTTTATATAGTGTTAGTGAGCTGAGTTCATCTGTCCCTTATTAGTGCTTTTCACCATGTGTTCTCATTAGTGAACATGTGTTAACTTATCATGGGGCAAGCTTTCCCAGCATGATGGGGTGTAGGGCGTGACCTGCACGAACATGTCATGAGAAAACTAATTTAAGAATAAATTACTGCTGAATTACTGCATGATAGAAAACCACACAGAAAGACACCATTTCTCTTGATGTCTCTTAGCAACAGTACTTCGGTTGCAACATTTCTTGTCAGTGATTCTGTACATTAAAAATATTCTGTATACAATGGTGATCAGCGACATTATAATCATTTCACACTAAAGGATGCACGATATAACAGATTTCTGCTTATTGTTGATAATGTACTTGTTATCTGTTGCTTTGTCTTTCTTGTCTTGGTGTTTAGTTTTTTATTTACAAAAAGCACCCTGGAAGTAATCACTTGATCAGCGACATTATAATCATTTCACACTAAAGGATGCACGATATAACAGATTTCAGCTTATTGTTGATAATGTACTTGTTATCTGTTGCTTTGTCTTTCTTGTCTTGGTGTTTAGTTTTTTATTTACAAAAAGCACCCTGGATGTAATCACTTGAGAAAAATATGTTTCTGCTTGCAGATTTCCTTCTGCAGGATTAACTGAACTCTCAAAGGATGTGAGAATTTTTCCAGTGTTATTCTCTCCTTGACTTTTCCTATACTGCTAAAGGGCCAGTCATTTCCAAGTTTCTTATTCACAAGACTGGTGTTAGACATAGCTATACAAGAAATCCTTTAAAATTATAATTAAGACAAAAGAAATGTTTTTTTTTAAAAGTTAATGGCTTCCTGTCGTATGTGCTTCAAATGCTTGGTGTCACAAGTTGTTTTGTTCAACTACCATATCCCATTGTCAACAAATACAAACAAGATAACAATGTGACCAGAAACAAATGTATACATATTTCCACAGCTCAGTGAATGTTCCTACATTATATTATTTAGGCCAAAGTGCACATACATATGGATATGCATTTCATTTATAATACTGCAGATCTCAACTGCAAATGCTTTAAACTGATAGAAAACACAATTTCTATCAGAACAAAACAAGTCTTGAATAAAAGAGGAGTCACAGTTGGAATATTTATTGTGTAAAAATGAAAGTGGTAAATGGAATAACATAGCGTGAAACAACACATGTGCTAACTGCTTCTTCATTCAAATGACTGTGCAAATGATACAAAGGAACATGCAAGCAATTTCTGCTATTTAAAACTATTTCCGAAACATTATGAAATGCATCTGACAACAGAAATTGCAGTACAACTCTTTGTGCCACAAACAGCTGTCACTTTATCTGCAGACGCAGGAATTTCTAGCAAAGAAAGACTTACACACTTGTTCTGTTAGTTGTGGTCTTCAAATTCAAATATAACAGTATTCAGTCAGTAAATTAACCAAACATAAAATCAGACTCTATAATCAGCTAGTGTTTCATGACTTCCAACTCTGCTTGCTCAACATGGGCATGATATTAAAATACAAAACTATTCAATAAGTAAATAAATGAACCAAATAACATCAAATTAACCATCAATGTTTAACATCAAATGTAATCATCAATGCTCCATGGCTTGTGGCTGATTATATTCACCAGCAGCTAGCAGTAATGTCAATGCTTTAGCTTGGTCTCTCAGTTCCCACGGTCCAGAATCGGCTATAGCTGATAACTCTTTTGTTACTTCGGCCAGTAAAGGTTCTGGCACTAGAGGTATCTGGCCACATTCTGAAAATAGAGTTATTATATGTCATATGCCATCGTACAATTATTAGTGTCATAACGTATGTTAACTTGTAACTGTTTATATACCATGTTGTTAATTTAAAGAAATAGCTCTCTGAAGCAGAAAATGTTATAGAATAACTTTCTGAGACAGAAGGATTAAAATAGCAACTAGAATAGCACAGGTTAACTAACAGGAAACATTAAAGCACTCTTTTATATAAGTGCATTTATTATTTTGTCTTGAGTACCATTAAGTTAAAGAAGGAGGGAGAAACAAAAGAAATCTAATCATCTCAAAATGCCAAGGATAACAAACTCTTCTGATATATTTGTCTGTCTCTGCACATGTTTGTATGTGTTTGAGATAGCACCATAGGATGACCATCATCATATCATGATCACATTCCATGCTGTTAGGCATGTGCAGTCATGGTTCAACATCTCAGATGATCAACTTAGTCCTCGATCAAGGGGCCAAACCAAGTTTTCTAGTTTATTTCTTATTACACTCTGCCCAAAAATCTTGACAGTCTGTCTAATGTCTCTAATAAATTTATTATGGTTTTCATTTGTTTCTCGAAGGACTGTCTCATTGTGCATATGACTTTCCCAGACATATGAGGCTGCTCCCATGGAGCATCCATTTATGCTATTTATTTGAAACTGTGTGAGATGTTGAATAAAAATATGCCAGGCATCTGTAAAGACAGTTAGTTAGTCGACAGATCATCCTCATTGCACAACGAACCATTCAGTCCATAAGTGCCCGGATTCTCTCTTCGGTAAATCCCACAGCATGTAGTGGCTCACGACACCAGTTCTGTGTTGATTTATTCTTCTTCTTTGGATTCCTGTGTAGTGTTCTTGTTTGGCCACACCTTTTTTAACTTGCTGTTCTCATAGCCTGACCATGGTTGTAGCTGCTGAGGAATGGGGACGGAGCGCTTATGGGAATGCCCCGAATGCTATGATGTCGGTTCCTAAATCAATCAATCAATCAATCATAGCCTGACCATGGCTTAGATTCCCAGTCATCGCTTGGTTCTTGTAAACGACTTACTTCTCGTAGAGCATTCAGAATGTCTGCCTGGTCCATGGCTCGTCCGCCTTCCACAGTAGCCCTACCTGCATGCCTGTCAGCCGGCTCATTCCCTTGTACACCTGCATGCCCTGGCACGAAGATGAAACTAAACTTGACCAGCTGAGACCGCTCCAGAGACAGCAGCCACTCTCTTCGGACCCACCCCATCTCTATCATCCTGAGCATACTCATTGAGTCACTAAGGATGCATGCCCGATTGAATGTCTATATCTTGAGCCATGTTATTGCTTTACTTACTGCCATGACTTCCATAGTCAGGCTGCTTGTGGTCAAAGCAAAAGCGCCAGACTCTTCCTTCACAATTTTCCCTCCTGCCTGAGCCATAAAGGTCCATGAACTTCTCACTCCTTGGACGAATGACCCGTCCATGTAAATGACAGCATCATCCTCTAACGAATTCTTGAAGATCAGAGCCTGTACTTCCACCTCCACAGCAGCGGGATTTTCTTGTCTGCATTTCCTGTCTAGTTGGAAGCACACTGAAAAGGATGTACAGAACTCTGTTGGCATTGTAACCACTCCTCGCCAGGTTCTAAGTTCTCAAGTGAACACACCTGCTGAAGAATGTCTTTGGCTTGACCCATCCACGACTTTCTTCTTTTTAACCTTCTGCCCTTTACCTTCTAAATCTCGCTGTGCAGTGGATGTTGTGTGTTTGCGCTGACTCTAGGCACGTGCTCTGCAAATTTGTGTTGTCCCCAATGGTTGGAAAATCAAGAAGGTAGTGCACTGCCCTGCATGCTGTATCCCTTCTACATCCAAGAATAATGCGCATAGCTTCGTACTGTATCCTTTCTATCTGCTTATCGCTGAGAGTCAGGATCGCCTTTACATACTCCAAAACAGAAAGGACCAGCCCCTCGTAAAGAAGACATAGATGGTGCTGCTCACAATTTTCCGCCGCCATCACCCGCATCGCAGCCAAACCCCATTTGGCCCTTGTTATCACCTGGTCTATATGCTCAGTATAAACTAAGCTTCGATCAAATCGTATACCCAGGTAATTCATCACCTGCGTTCTTTCCACCGTCTCTGAGCCCAGATTTACTGTTGGCGTTGGGGTGTCGACAATATGGTTATTCAAAGAGAACCATGTCACTGTTGCCTTTGTTGGGTTGACCATTGCCTCAGCTTCAACATGCCAAGTGCTTATGCGATTGAGTTTGGTTTGTAGTTCCACAGCAACCTGATCTCTATCCTTGCCCTGATGATACACTAAAACATCGTCTGCATATGACAATGTCCTCCCCGGTTCTATGATTTGCTCACTGGTGATTCTCACAGTGTATGTATTGAACAGTACCGGGGATAATGGTGATCCATTTGGTAGGCCAGAATATATTGTTGTTGGTTCCGAAGTCCAACTGCCACATCTAAAGACTACTTTCCATTGGAAGAGGGCTGCAGCAATCTAACTAAGAAGGAAAGGACTTATCTTGAGTTCAAGAAGCTGAAGCATTAAAAAATCCAATGGTACTTTGTTGTACGTGTCCTCAAGATCAATCGCTGCAGCAAATGTTTCAATGCCTGAGTGGAAACCGTCATAGACATCATGGGCAAAAACTGCTGCATTGGTCCAGGTTTCTCTTTTTTGATGGTACTCTCCCAGGGTAGGTGGGAAAACACCTTGCCTCTCTAGCTGGCTTGATATTTTTCTGGCAGTTAACTTCTCCAGCAGCTTGTCTATTGTATTCTGCATGGTTATTACTCAACAATCCTGCATTTTTTAAATAGTCTTTGCCAGGCTTCGGCAAGGGAATCAGATAGCCGTGTAACTGTTGTTGTACATGTCTGCTAATTTCTCTAGCTCTAGAGCGCTTTTTATTAAACGTCGAAGCACAGCCTTGATGTCTTTCACTGTCACTCTGTCTTCATCCGAAATGTTCTGGGCATTGCACCTATCCGAGGTGACCTCCTTGGTAAGATTTCGGCCTCTCATGTCTGTCAGGTTGCTCTGCTCTAGATAGCATTCGAGAAGGACTTTGTCCTTGTTCTCATCAGTCCTCTGCCAGATTAGGTCAGCACCTTGGAAGTCAGGAATGCTCTTATTCTTGACTACCCCGCTCATGCTTTTATGTAGTCGCCAGAACAATGTCAGTGACTTGTCTGTGCTTACTCTGTGACATAACTCTGCCCATTTTTCACTTTTACTGCCTTAACCAATTTTTTGAATTAGCTTACTTTTGTGTGCATCTCACTTTCTTTTTTTGCAATGAATGAATCACCCCCCCAAAAAAACGAGAAGTAGATTGTGAGCTTTACTAAAACACGACTACAAGAGACAAATTGGACGTTGCGGCCAAAGCCTTCGTCAGCACAGGACAAACAAATACAAACCAACACAAACCTACATGAAACACACTATGACAATATTAAACTATTAAACTAATAAAATGTACTCATCTGATTCTGTGTCCGTGCTTGGAAAGACTGACACGCGTAGGGCTCCAGTGGATTAATAGACCGGATGTATGGTACACGGGTCAAAGGTCAAGCGGGAGGGGAGTGGGGTGGAGAAGCGCCCATGTGTGCGGAAAAGTGAAATTTAAGACCGGCAACGATGTCGCAGATGCAGTTGACAATTAGCAATTCTCGTTAATCGCTCGAAACACCGCTGCGGAAAACTACATAGTGTTGGTCCACACAGAGGGGCATGAGTGGCGGTCGTTCAGAAAACGATGGCAAAACACTGAACGTAAACCTACCAAGAAAGTTGACTGTGATGTCCTATAAAGGACCTGCACGTACCTAGATGGTGGACTGTAAGCTAGGGGGTGGGAGGGGGTGGGGTAGGGAGTTAAATAAAGCTGTGTTGGAGCCGTGAGGGGAGAGTGTGCCCAACTGGAAGATGAGACGGTGTTCCAATGTCTTCCGATCCCGTTCGTGGGATGCGCATGATTTGATGGCCTTGACCTGTATGTCGGCTACGCCATGGTGATCTTTTTTTGGCGTTTTGCCGTTTCCTTACAGCACTGCGCTTATCCACCCAGGCCTTTTTCACCTCACAATTCCACCAAGGTGGCTGCTCCCAGCTTTTTTTCCTGTCCTGAAGCCTTCTGCGCTTGTCGCGCCTTATTTTACTCACATCTTGCTCTGTACTCCCATACTGAAATGTCCTGACCGTTGACTTGTGCTGCCGGGTTCTGCCTTTCTCCACCAATATGCTGCAAGGGTGGTGGTCGCTGCCATGGTACCCTAGGACACCCCATCTACATACTGCAGTGAATGAAGGAGAAACCAGCACCAGATCAATAACGCTGTCCTCATCACCTGGACGACTTGCTGTTCTGGTGACACAGACACTGTTGATACAAACCAGGTCAATGGTTTCAAGTGCAGTCTCGAGCTCCTCCCCGTGTGTGTTGGAGGAAATGTTTCCCCATGATTTGCCTTTAGCGCTGAAATTGCCACAGAAAATAACACTTCTCTTGTGACCTAATATGTCACTTACGCACTGCCACTGGGAATCCACACTCGCTGTTATGGGCATAAACATTAACCAACACAAATGGTAGACGAGACTGAACTCTAATCACTTGTATTTGTATGTTGTCACTGTCCCAACTCGACATGTCTAGCTCTGAAGCCACCCTACTGTCACGGATGAGAATCACTATTCCCATGTGTAGCCTGTTGTAGAAACATTTGAAACCGGCAATCTGGAGTAACTCGATCACCCAGTTTAGTCTCCTGAAGTGCTACAATGTCATTCCTGTATACCAGATTTTCCAGAATAGGGCCTTGTTATTTAACTCTGGCACAGTTCCAATATAGAATACGAGTATTCCTGAGGCCCACACTTGAGTCTTGATCTCTTACGGCCTCCCCACAGCCTTGTTAGGTTGACTGCCCTCTGCACAAAGACAAACGTTCCGCCATTTTGAAAATACCAAAAACCACACGACAGTGACCATAGTCACTGTCCCTGTAAAAGAAGCCTCTGCTTACTGTCGTGAACTTGAGACCATAACAATCAACTAACTGTTGGCTGCCCTACAGCTCAGTCTACCATCTACTCACATGATTTCACATTGTCCTGGTTGGGAGATAAGTGGGTACTCCACCTTGCCCATGGGGGTCCCAAAGGCTAGTAGATTAAAAAAGGTGACTTACTTGTCTTTTGTTAGTGGACACTTCTGCCTTCCCTTCCCACAGACACATATACATGTAGATTCAGACACATATATACTTATATACACAAGCAATCATCACCTGATAATCTGTGTAGTATGAGATCCGTCAGTGCCAACCTCTCAGTCCGCAGTGCTACATACTTCATGTTACCTGTTTCATACAAAAGGTAAAGGTAATCCCAAGCAAATACTGCTATACCAGTGTGAAGTGATACAATTTATTATATTGTGGGGTGACCAGTTCACTTCACTGTCACCTTGCCTTAAAATGCAGAAACCTTTGGTACCTATTTTATGAGACCACTAAGTCAGCCCAAAGTGCATGAGATAATTAGGGTTGATTAACTGTTTAACTTGTTTGTCTTTCACTGCCCCAGGACAAAAGAGGACATGAACTCTACAGCAACAGGACTGCCACATAGCGTTTAATGAGATTGAGATTCTTGACATAGCACAGATGGTTACAAGACACTAGTAAATGCAACTGGTACCTGTTTATTTACTCACATCCCCTTACTCCAGGTTTTGACCTAGAGAAGGACGCTTGTCCTTAAGGACAAATGAGGTACTGATCGTTATGGTTAGTTAGTACAGCCGCCCCATGGGCTGTACACACGACATCTACCGTCGGGGTGTAGATTGGAGGGCGTGCCCGTTATATATTAATTTTTTTTATTTTGTGGGTAATCGATAGGTGTCCATAGCATCTTGCTAGTCCCATAAAAGTCATTGTGTCTGCACTGCTATGTGTCAGGTTAATTCTCTTGATGTCAAAAATGATTGCATCATTTTAAAAGGGAGGGGAGTATACTGCCACATAGCGTTTAGACAGAATGACGTCATCGGAAAAGGCGGTAGAAAATCATATAGGGAAAACCCCACAAGAAACTAAGGGAACTGTTGATAAAGAACACAAAGGACAGTGACGTCAGATATCAGGAGGAAGGACATCGATTGGGAATGGAGGAGCAGGCCATGCAAGGGCAAATGTTGGCGATAGAATAGTGTTGGCACGTAAAGCAGTGGCTGCGACGGAGATAGCAAGGAAGGAATATATACAGGGTTTGCTACAACGTGTCGCTACAGAACTTACGGGGTACCTAGACCTACATCGTGCAGAGCGGCAAAGGAGAACTGCAGGCAGAACGACAGAAGGGCAATGGAAGATACGAAGGTACAATATCTATGTAAGCAGGTTAGTGTTGAGTATCAATGAGTTCCTGTAAATAGAACTAGGTCCCGCTTGGCAACAACAAGCACCTAGGTACGGATAGAATTGATAGAAAATCTCAAACTGACTGTGAGATCTTATTAAATGTTATTACGTATCAACATCTTCAGCATGGCCGTTATCTTCAAAGTCATTTACCTTGCTGTTCCAGCGTTGAACATTTGTTCATTTTGCTTTTACGATTGTGGTGTCGAGCCAGACATTTAATTGACATACTATTTGCTCAGTTGCGTTCAACAGTTTATGAACACGCCGGACTTGTAGTGTGGCAAGGACAATCAATGTGTTGACAAAATGATGGAACCCAGAGGTTAATAGATGAAACAATATTAATTAGTATCAGTATATAAAACATTAGCAGTGCAAACATAGCCAGAATTTCAATGAAAACATCAAAAATATATTTATTCTTATTCTGCCTCTTATCTGCCAATGAAGCACAGACATTGAACTAATTCACATCAAGTCCTTGCAGACATGATCGTGACTGCTTGAACACTGCATGAAAACTGTATTCACCTTTTGTTTTAATTATAAAAGTGTCACTACATGTAATTAGTGGTCACCTAATGTCACTTAACAATACACAACATATGACAATTTTATTTTATTCATCTACTTTGATCTCGAGTGTAGTTTACATGTGCTACAACTGCTACTGCTAGTGAGTGCACTGATCTGATTTTTCATGAGGGTTAGCTTTCCCTATTACCAGTGTCCTTGAACTTTCATCTACTTTGATATCGCAAGTGTAGTTTACATTTGTGCTACTACTGCTAATACCGGCTCTGTAGCAAAGGGACTCATTACATATGGGTGCAATCACTTGTGAAGCAACCAGGACTGCAAGAGCTGTGAAGAAAACGCTGGACAGAAAAATCACTGCAGGAGATCCTCCTCCTGGAACGTCAAGCATTCTTTGCCCACATTGTCAAAGAACATTTTGAGCCAAAATAGGCCTATCAGCCATCTTAGAACTCACGGCTCCATACTTTCAACCCCACTGGATGAAATGAATGGTCATCATCATTCTTGATGGACAAACAACAACAGCAAAGGGATTACGGACACAATTCATAATCCCGTATAATGCATTTTTAAAGGATATTTTTAACCATACTCAAGTTTTTTCTGCAAGCTCTATTTGGTATCCTCATCCATCTCTTACCCAGTAAGTTCCAGACAGGTCTATTTTCTCCTGTGCCTTATCAAACATATATTCTATCATCACAGAATTATCAAACAGCTGCAATATTGCCCAGATGACAAGAATTTAACAAAAACTATACAGAAGAAACTCACTGAGATTAATCAATGCCGCTGTGAGCAATTTTGTTGCCAGCAAACCTGCCTGTTCTTTGTTGTTCACCAGTTGATCTTGCTTGAAGATAATTAATCTGAGGAAATATAAAAGCACAAGCGCATTTAAAGCACAGAAGTATTTAAATAAGGATGGAGGGGTTATTAGGAGGTGGAGGAGAAGCAGAAGTGGTTCAAGTGTGATAATTAACAGTTCAGATAAAAAAAAAAAGAATATACTTTTCAAATTGACCCAGGTTCCCCGGATAAACCCAGCATAAAAAGGGCACCAGGACATGTCTGGGAAAGTAAAGTAGGTGGTGCAATATTGACCGTATCACCCATCGAGCTCTGATTGGTCTATAAAATACGGGGTTAACACCATATACCCAATACATCCCAAGGTTGGTGAAAGGGTCCTTCACAGTAAGAACCCTAGGATGAAGGACAATACTTTAGATGTTTACATGGTGGTAGTCACTTTCAAATATTGCCACGGTGGAGTGAAGTGTTAATGCTTGACACAGGCTACTGCATAATCAGGTGGGTTGGTCAGTTCCTTCCTTCTTTCAAATAATTCCCAGAGAAAATTCTTAAAATATTTGGTATCTATTTTATGAAGCTGGGTCAGCCTCAGCAAGCCACTGGCAGGAAAACAGAATCCTGACACTGCAAATGCACTAGCCATTGCTCTCCCTGTCATTCTACACTTAACAAAATCTCATTGTCTTTAATATGACATATCATTCTTATTTGCCATTTGTACCCTTCATTTTCTTTCTACTTCATGTTTATTCCTTCCCTGTACAGAATTAGGCAATCATCTGTCTGCTGAGGTAATACTTTTATGCTTCTTCTACACTGCAACTGACATAAACCATTTGTGGGCAAGCATTTGTAGTATTTCTTGATCCAGAATCACATTCAGTTTACCATAGACAACTTTAAATTTACAGTTTCCACATGAATATAAAATTTAACAAGCATGATGGTATAGTAGTTAATGCACTTGCTTACCAATACAGTAGGTTTAGGTTCAAACCTCAGTAATGGCAGCATTTTTACCCAATCAGTTTGGCTCAGGGATTGACCGGGTCTCCTAAAATGGGCGCCATATAGTTTTCATATGGTGTCAGGTCTTGGTCAGATATGACTGAGCTACCGTATGACAGTAGACAGTACTACCTGCTGTCTGTCAGCGCCGAATGTTGGGTGGCCTTGCCAAACCCGACACCCCCCATTGTGCCAACGGCTTCGGGTGGAAGAGCACAATTGGAAGGGTACAAGCCTTATCCTGGTGCGAGGAAATGCAAGCTAAAGACAAAATGTCATGGCAGGGCAGACCAAGCCCTAAGCCTTGGTTGGCAGCTGGTCTAGGATCGAAGCTCCGACAGGCGGACAATTAGAGCACTGCTTTGCTGATCCAGCAGCTTCTGCAGCTTGTCTTGTTCCAGATGTATAGGTGTTACCTTTCCTCTGGAGTGAACTAGGCAGGCCGAGAGAGGGATCATGCTGCATGGGCAACACATGGTCTCTATATTTTAGCCCAGGCTTTGTGCTATGGCGAGGCAATAACTCCATCCCTGGTCTTAACCGGTCTCGGAATCAAAGCAAGAGGCAACATTTACGGGTTATAAGTCCTTGTCAATTGGCGTAGACATGGGGCGCCACGGATTGCCTCTGACGGTGGGAGACACCTACGGGTGTCACTGATCAGCTACCACCCGCCTCAAGCTGGGCAGTCCCTGGCCAATTGGGTGCTGATCTGCCACAGCCTGCCTGCTTCAATTGGTGCTTGGGGCTAGGACAAAATCTGAATTGCAGGCTGTAAAACCAATGCACCAGGCACTAATAAAAAGAAAAATCGAAACCTCAAGCTACGGCTTGCAACCTGGAACGTAAGAACCATGTGTCCAGGATTTTCCACTGACTTGACAAATATTGACGATGTGAGAAAAACGGCTGTGATTGATGCCGAACTCAATCATCTTAACATTGATATTGCTGGCGTGCAGGAGATTCGCCTCACTGAGGAAGTGTCACTCAGGAAAAACAATTACACCCTTTTTTGGAAGGGTAGAGGGCAGGCAGAAAAAAGCCAACATGGTGTGGGCTTTGCAGTGAAGAATTCGCTACTGGAAATTATTGAAATTCAAGCAGGAGGTAATGAAAGACTGTTATCCCTGTGCTTGGCAACCTCTTGTGGTTTTGCCACTATTATTACTGAATATGCACCGACACTCGCTTCCTCTGATGATGTGAAGGATTCGTTCTATGAGGAGTTAGACTCTAGTGATCAAGTCAGTTCCAAAATCTGACTACATTTATATTGCTCGGTGACTTCAATGCTCATGTGGGCAAGGACTCGAGTTCATGGCCAGTGTGCCTTGGAAAATACAACATCGGTCGCATGAATGAAAATGGACAAAGGCTGCTGAAGAATTGCACCAGAAATGACCTATGTATTACAAACTCCTTTTTTAAAACAAAAGAGCTGCATAAGGTCACATGGAAACATCCAAGATCCGGCCACTGGCATCAACTGGACTTCATCATCACACGGAGGCAACATATGAACCATACATAATTAACTCGAAGTTACCACAGTGCTGACTGTGATACGGATCATTCTTTGGTTGTTGCAAGAGTTAGACTGAGACCAAAGAGAATCTACACAGCTAAACATAAATCTAGCCCCAGGATTAATATTATTAACACTCACGATCCTGAAAAGTGCTTTGAGTTTCAACAGCAACTTTAAGACGCTTTCACTGATATATCAGAAAATTGTACAGTAAGTGAAAAGTGGGGATAAACTTTCGGTAGGGGTTTACGGCACTGTGGATCACAAGAGGCAGGACTGGTTTGCGGCAAACAGCCAGACACTGCAGCCATTGATTGATAAAAGGAAGATAGCTCTCTTAAGAAACAAGGAAACAATAACACGTAACACTCTCAGTGAGCTGAAAGCAAGCTAGGAAGGATGTGCAAAAAGGCTGTGCAAATGACTATTGGATCAAGTTATGTGAGTCCAGTCAAATAGCAAGTGATAAGGAAAACATCAGAAGCATGTATGAAGGGATAAAGAAAGCCTGTGGCCCAATGATTAAAAGAAGTACATCACTGAAAACCTTGACTGGAGAAATCAACATTGATAAGAAACAGCAGATGGATAGATGGGTAGAGCAGTATTTAGAGCTTTACTCAAATGAGACCAAACCCCCTCTGCCGTGCGTCCACCTTGACGAGGTAGAGGGGCTTGTGCGTTCCAATGACCCCAAGAGCTATGCCGACGGTAGCACAGCTACTGGTAGGGTCACCCATGTCGGACAGGTCAAGGGAGAGGGACCAGACAAAGTGACGCACAAACCTGCTGCCTTGTAGGTAGACTGGGGACAGTCAAAGGCTAGGGAAAGCATCCCGAACAAATGCTTGTCGAAATCGGATGTACTGAGCCATAGGCTTGACAAAGAAGTGCAACGTAACTTTATCATTTCATGATGCCACAGATGAAAATTAATCGTTATGGTGCTAATCCCGTGAAGTCCCATCAGGCGGTGATAGTGCCGGGCCCCCTGCCTCGAGGGGGTCCACCCATGACTACTGGTGGTCACCTTCCCCTGTGCTGTGGAGTCAAGGCACAGAGGAGTAGGTTAAGAGCTATTGACCAAACACCCCGGACACTCAACATACTACAATGGAATGCAGAAGGAGTTTATAACAAGAAAGCCTCCCTAACACAGCGTCTTCATAAAGATGGAATAGATGTGGCATGCATTCAAGAGACACACCTCAACGCCAATCGCACATTTTCAGTCAAGGGATATCAGGCCACACGTTTCGACCGCGAAGGACACAAAGGAGGAGTTGTAATACTTACACGAAATACAATACCTTGCAGCGAAGTATCTGTGATCTCTGACAACCAAACGGAAATTATAGGTGTTGATATAATGATAAAGGACGTGAAAATAAGAATTTACAATCTGTATAGCCCGGCAGATAAGGATCTTACACTCTCAAACATGAAAATAACTGACACAAATTGCATTGTTGTCGGAGACTTTAATAGCCGTTCAGAAAGATGGGGATACCCAGATACTGACAAAAGAGGAGATGAAGTGGAGGACTGGGAAATAGACTCAAATCTCCATCTACTCAACAAAGCGGATGACACACCGAGCTTCTACTCCAGAAGATGGATTACCACTTCTACTCCAGACTTAGCTTTCTGCACAGGAGACATCCTCCACAAAATTGATCGCCATGTGCTTGACCAATTAGCAGGTAGTGACCACAGACCAATCAAGCTTGTAATAAATATGGAGTATGTTCCACAGGAGCAAAAGCCTTTGCCCCGCTGGAATTACAAACGAGCAGATTGGGACAGATTTGCCATACTAACAGACAAATATTGTGAAAACATAAATACACGATATGGCAACATGAAGCAAATGGTGGAAAGTCTAAACAGAGCAATAATACAGGCGGCCACTGAGTCTATTCCAAGAGGAGCGAGAAAAAATTACAAACCATACTGGACTGAGGAACTACAAATTTTGGAGGACAAAGTTGAAGATGCTAGGAAGACCGCAGAGAGAGAACAAACAACTGAAGCGAACATCTCTCTCAAAGCCATCTCAGCAAAATATAAAAGAACAGTAAATCAAACAACAAGAGATTGTTGGAGAAAAAAAACAGAAAACCTGAATTTTGACAGGGATGGAAACAAACTATGGAAACTAGTGAAAGCCATGAACAATGAAGGACCTAGAAACAAACAAATGCCTTGCTTACAGGAAAAAAGGCTGCAAATGCACTAATGGAACACTATGCCAGTGCAAACCACATTGATATTACAGCTGAACAGAAGAAAGCAATCAAAGATAAACAGATACATCATAGATATACAGAGACAGCAGCAGAATATATGATGGCAAATCTAACAATGGAAGAAATGGAACAGGCAATGAATACCCTAAAAAAGAAGACATCACCAGGAAAGGATGGAATCACAAATGAAATGCTAATAGGACTAGGCACTAAGGCAAAAAAGAAACTACTAGCAGTCCTAAATTACAGCTGGAAGAGGGGAATAGTCCCACAGGCATGGAAGGAAGCTATACTAATACCAGTCCCAAAGAAAGGAAAAGACCTGGAAGAACCAAATGGCTATCGACCTATCAGTCTTCTTAGCTGTGTAGGAAAATTAATGGAACGCATTATCAATGGCAGGCTAACATGGCATCTGGAAGAAAACCAACTCTTAACACCACACCAAGCAGGATTCAGAAAGTACAGATCCACTGAAGATCAAATAACCTATATAGCTCAGGAAATAGAGGATGCCTTCCAAGAGAAAAAGCACACACTAGCGGTCTGGATAGATTTAGAAAAAGCATTTGATAAAGTATGGAAGGAAGGACTGAAAGTAAAACTGCAAAAAATGCATGTTTGTGGGAAAATGTACAAATGGATCAGCCACTACCTTGAGAACAGAACTGCCAGGACAAAAGTACAAGGACAAACCAGCAAAATGATGCTGTTGGAGCAAGGTGTCCCCCAAGGAGGAGTTCTTTCACCAACATTATTCCTAGCATATATAAACGACATCACGGAAAATTTTCCAGCCAGAGTACACACATCATCCTTTGCAGATGACCTAGCCATATGGACATCTGAAGAATATATTAGTACAGCTAACAGCAGAATACAGCAAGCCCTATTAGCGCTAGAGGACTGGTCAAAATCATGGCTAGTGAAGATAAGTGAGGAGAAAACAACAGTGTTCTCCCTCTCAACTAAAACTCAGCAACCTAAGCTGGTATTGAATGGAAAAATGTTGCGCCATGAAGAAAATCCAAACTATCTAGGAGTCACCTTTGATCGTCGCCTGACATGGAAGACACAGGTTGAGAAAAATCGAACAAGAGCAAGGCAAAGAATGGCAATCATGAAAAAGCTTGCTGGTACAACGTGGGGAGCAGATGAGAAAGTTCTCAAGAAGTTATATACTGGACGGGTGAGGCCAGTACTGGAATATGGCATTGCAGCTTGGGCAACAGCAGCTAAGTCAAACTTTAACAAAATAAGTAGAGTCCAAAACCAAGGAATGCGAATCATAACTGGAAGCCTGAAGACAACGCCTATTAATGAACTAGAAAAGATCACTTGTTTACAACCAATGCAGGATAGAAGAGATAGCAGAGCCCAGCAACAAGCAGAAAAATTAGAAGATTGACAGACCACCCTATGTATAAAAGGTTTAGTGGTTTTGGAAAGGGAAGACTGAAGCGTAGCAACTTTGTAGAAACTGCAAAACGAAAGATTAGGGCAGATCCCATACTTAACATATCAACAGTCAAACCCATTTACAATGCAGACAAGTTCCCAGCTTGGAGACAGCAGCAACTGCCTGAGATGATAGAAAACATTCCTGGTATTGAGAAAAAGAACACTCAGCATGAAACCGAAAGAAGAGAAATAACCCTAAACTACATAAAAGAACATTACCCAAGCAGCAATTGGACCCATGCATATACAGATGGATCAGCCAAAAATTCAGTAGAGAATGGAGGAGGAGGAATTCTCCTAAATTTAAAAAATGGAGTGAAAAAAACACATTCAGTGGCAACTGGAAAGTTTTCAAGTAACTTCAAAGCGGAGGTAGAGGCTCTGAAAACTGCAGCAGAAATGCTCCTGATGGAGGAAAATAAAGAGAAGCAAATAGCTATCTTCACAGATGCAAAGTCAGCTGTCTCAATACTCAAGAGCAATAACAGCACAGAACTAGCTGACCTAAGAGCAGCACTCCATGGTCTATGCCAGAAATCCAAAAAAGTTGTAATACAGTGGATACCATCACATTGCAATATACCTGGAAATGAAGAGGCTGACAGACTGGCAAAAGAGGGCGGACGACTACCACAGCCTGACATAGACATAACCTATAATGAGGCAAAGAGGTTGATAAAAAGCACTTATAGAACCAAATGGGAATCAGAGCATCCAGGCCACCAGAAGGATGATGCATATTACAAACTCAACCGAAGAGAACAAGTAGCAATCTTCAGACTCCGCACAGGACACAACAGGTTGAAATACCACTTGTTCAACAAACTAAAGATAGGAGATACAGATGAATGTAATTGTGGAACTGGTAAAATGACAGCTAAACATTTGCTGCAAGAGTGCCCAATATATGCAGAACAGAGAAAGATATTTTGGCCCACACCTGCTTCATTCGAGGACAAGCTCTATGGAAATATCAACAAGCTCAAGTCGACTGCAGCTTACTTTAACTGTATTCAGGTTGACATTTAAATGTACATGAAGAAGTATTTAGACTGCCACACTTCATACCACAGGCATGTCGGTTACACAAGCCTCCCAGAGGCATGAAATGGAATATTGCTTGGATAGCAAATCCATTACGTGGAAAAGTCCGAATCCAAAGCTCACTGTGTGGGCTTCAAAAAAGGTGGAAAAAGTGTCCTAGTGGCACAAAATGGAATATTGCTCGGATAGCAAATCCATTACGTGGAAAGTCCGAATCGAAAGCTCACTGTGTGGATGTCATCTGCAAACTGCATTCTTCTGGCTTCTGGAAGAACAGCCTATGGTGAACGGAAGGCCCAATATACGGAAGTGAGGCTAAGCAGCCATGTGCAGGACGTGACGATTCCTTGGGTGAGCCCAGTACCAGAGCGGTGTGTGTTGGCTCTGCAATTATGGAAGCCTCCTTGGATGGCGGGGAATGCCCATGGTCTGCCCCTGCCTTCCCTTGAGGGCCGACCAGGATGCCTTTGGCTGTTCTATATGGGCCAGCTGGGATGGGAGATAACACCACAACAGTGAGAGTCTAACGTCCTAAGAAACCCCCGGGAAGGTTAACCCGGTCAACAAATGCCCGCAGAAGTCGGATGTGTCGGCCTAACGGCGCAAGAACGCAGCTCTGCTGTAAACAGGCACAACGCAATCACGTCCGGAAAAAAAACTCCGGATGAACGAAGAAGAAGAAGAAGACCAAACTAGCAGATGATGCCCTCAACGCCATAGAGGCCCTGCCAACTCTTGACCACCTGGACACACTTCCTACCATAACAGAAGTTAAGTGTGCTATAAATGAACTTGCATCTTGCAAAGCTCCAGATAAGGATGGGATTCCAATAGAGGTAATCAGGAGTGGGCAAGACACACTCACTCTACAGATCCACCAGCTAACAGAGCTATGCTGGCGAGAAGGACAAGTCCTACAGGATTTCAAAGATTCAAGCATCATAACGCTGTACAAGAACAAGGGCAATCGAAGCAATTCTAACAACTATAGGGGTATTTCACTTCTGTGTACTGTTGGGAAAGTATTTGCCAGAATTGTTCTGCGCAGACTTCAAGTCCTAGGAGATCAAGTCTACCCCGAATCACAGTGTGGCTTCCGACAGAACCGGTCTACCATTGATATGATATTCTCATTGCGACAAATGCAAGAAAAACGCCAGGAACACAATCAACCACTGTTTATTGCCTTCATCGACCTCACAAAGGCATTTGATTTGGTCAGTCGTGAGGGTCTGTTCAAGGCACTAAAGAAGATTGGCTGCCCACCAACTCTTCTGTCCATTGTGGAATCGTTCCACACAGGCATGAAGGGTATAATCAAGTTTGATGGTGCAACTTCAGAAGAGTTTGAAATCAAGAGTGGAGTTAAGCAAGGTTGTGTACTAGCCCCCACCCTCTTTGGAATATACTTTTCACTTCTACTGAAATATGCCTTTCGTGATCAGGATGCTGGTATATACATTCACTCACGCTCAGATGGCGGCCTCTATAATGCTCAGAGATTGAAGGCCAAGACCAAAATTAGGAGGGTACTAATCAGAGAGTTGCTTTTTGCTGATGATGCTGCAATTACGACCCACTCTGAGGAAGAATTACAACATCTACTATCTGCATTCTCCAATGCTTGTTCTGAATTTGGTTTAAGCAATTAACAAAAAGAAGACACAGATTATGTCACAAGGTGCACATGGGGTACCATCAATCTTTATTGACGACGCCGAACTGGAGATAGTAGACCATTTTACATATCTAGGATCAGAGGTAAATAGCAAATTATCCCTAGATCAGGAAATCAACATCAGGATTGGTAAGGCAGCAACAACAATGAACATGTTAGCAAAAAGAGTCTGGGAGAACAGGAAGCTTACTGCCAAAACAAAAGTCTTCGTCTACCAAGCCTGTGTCCTTAGTACTCTTCTTTATGGCAGTGAAACCTGGTCAACTTACTCACACAAAGAGAAACGTTTAAACAGCTTTCATATGCGGTGTCTGCGAAGAATACTTGGTATTAAGTGGCAAGACAAAATCACAAATACTGAAGTATTGGAAAGATCAGGTTGTGTGACGGTTTATTCCACGCTCAGTCTTCATAGACTTAGATGGGTAGGACATGTTAGGAGGATGGATGATTGTAGAATACCAAAGGACATCTTTTTTGGTGAATTACTGATGGGTAGGAGATCTCAGGGTCGGCCTCTACTATGATACAAAGATGTGTGTAAGCGGGACATGATTGATACAGGCATTGATAATGCACATTGGGAGCAAGTCGCAGCTGAATGTGTTGCATGGAGGGAAACTATCAGAAATGGAATAAAGACACAAAGGAGAAAATGATTGCAGATAAAGCACACACAGAGCGTGAGAGACATAAGATGGTGCATGATGGTGGAAATGACCATGTTTTCACATGCATCCACTGTGGACAAACATTTACAGCACGAATTGGCCTTATCAGCCACACTCGCCACTGCTATGGCTTGTAGTTATTAAGCCTTTTTAAAGCACAATGTACCAAACTATCATCTGTAAAGATGGAAAGGTGCCAATTATAGTTTTCACAATATTCTGGAACTTGTTCTGGAAGAAAGTTGGTTAACCAACATCACTATCCTGTGACCTACCTTATCTGAAGGACTAACAATTCACAAGTATTAAACATTCACTAGAGAGCAAACAGATTTATCCAACAAGAACTCAATAATGAAGAAGTTAGATTATTTATTAAGATGAAAAACAATTAGGAAAATGAAATACCTTGGACCTGTTAAAAGATATAAAAATCTAGAACAGACAATTATGGAAGAGAGCAGATACCCTCAGAATGAATAATGTGTTCACAGTCAACCAAAGTGGTGCCTATCTGCCCTCTGACTAGAGTAACTAATTGGTTTCTTCTTCTTCTTCGTTCATCCGGAGTTTTTTTTTTTCGGATGTGATTGCGTTGTGCCTGTTTACAGCAGAGCTGCGTTCTTGCGCCGTTAGGCCGACACATCCGACTTCTGCGGGCATTTGTTGACCGGGTTAACCTTCCCGGGGACTAATTGGTTTGATGTCCTTTTCCTCTCTGACAAGAAATCTACTTGGTGGTGCCCATCTCCTCACACAAGAGATCTCTTTTGTTGGTGTCCATCTCCACTCCTCTCTAATGTGAATATATGTTCTAATTCTGTTATACTTCATTTACGAGGAAACAGTAATATGAACAGGATATATCATCTCCAGCTAGTTTTCTGACTTCCAAGAACAGGGATCTCTGGCACAGAACGTTCGTCATCTGATGGAATGTTGTCATTATTTGGATTATCATGCCTTTTATTTGTGAGTTGCCTTTTATTTGTGAGTTGCCTTTTACATTGGTTGTTGTGATTTCTGAATAATGAAATAAAAAGCAAATAGGCAGAAATACCTGTTGATAACTTTATACAGGTCCTTCATAATGATGACCTGAACTTTCCATGATGACACAGGCATAGAGTCACACAACAGATCTGCAAACTTGTCTGTGAAAATATCTGAAAACAGCAGAGACAAATATACAATTAATGGCAGCCAGTTCTACCATAATGACAACATTGTAATATAGTTCCACTATGTATATTTGAACACTCTTCCTTTAGGCTGAATCTTCAGTTGAGAATAAATTCTTGTCTCTGATTGAACATGGTCCTTTGATAGACTGCAGTCTTGTTAAATGGGCACTAGAGATTTCTCTTTGAAGACAGACAGCAACAAAGGTAGCTAATCAGCAAATTTCATAATTCACGACCTAAGTATATGTGAAGTCTTATCACTTTAAATCTCTGCCACAAGATTATCTTCACAATTTCTTGCTAACAAAAATTGAATTCATTATCACCGGTCAGCATGGCCGAAAGGGTAAGAATGTGTGTTCTTAAACATACATTGTGCTGATGCCGAGTTAAGCAGTTCAACCCCTACACTGGACAGCTGGACTAAACTGTTGACCTGTCGTCCTTGAGATGGGGACGTAAATTACAAGTACCTCTGAAGTTGGAGTGGGTTCGCCTGATAGCAAGGGACACTGTTAATAGGGAAAGCTAATCCACACTCAAAATTCAGTTCATCACTACTAAAATAGTGTTTATGGACTAAGCTTGAGTTCAAAATGAGCGAGCGCAAAAAAAAAAAAATCATTATGGTTTCAGTTTCATATTTTGTAAATATACATAAAAAATTAAAATAAACACATGGATAACTAATTTCATGATGGGTTTAGTTTAATCTGTCTGGGGAAAAAAAAAAAAAAATTTACATCAAAAGATAAGAAAATAACACAGACCTATAGGTCACTGATATCATGATGATGTCAATTTAATCTTCTCTTAGAAAGATAAACAGCTACACCAAAAGATTAAAAAAATAAACATAGACACATGGTTAATTGATCTCATGATGGTTTTTCAACGTAATCTGTCAAGATAAACAGCTAAATCGAAAGATTAAAAAACAATAACATACACATGGTTAACTGATCTCATGCTGGTGGCAGTATACTTACAAGAGCAGCAACTATTATCTAGAAGGTTTGAATGACAGCATACCGCCAGTTGTAGAATAAAACTTTGATGTAATGACTTATCAATGTTAAGACAGAGTTGAGTAATAAGCTAGCATCATTATTATCATTACTTCCATTAAACAGCGGTGAAATGATGAAGATGGCTTTTACCATTTTATCTTTTCTGGTTGCTCTCTCACTCCTATCCCTTCCCCACTATTTGTATGTGCCTGTGCATGTGATGTGTTTTTTTTTCCAGCACAAACAGAAATAACAGAAGAGAAACAAGACATAACAAAACTAAGACATACAAATTGCTTAGCAGAGTCTGGGAGACTTAAGAAATTGCAGCATTTTAAGAGAAGGGAATGTGGTGAAGCTGCCAAAGAAAGGGGCCCTGAAGAAATTTGCAAATATTCAAGAGGAACAATGTTAGTCTCAGTTACTGGGAAAATATTAAGTAGGATCATTCTGGAGAGATTAAGAGACACCACTGACAAACAACTAAGGAAAGAACAGGCAGGCTTCTGATCAACCAGATCTGGCACTGACTACATAGCCTCAATGTTGCACATGTCTGTGCTGATCTGTCTCTGTAATCAACATTGCCTGTAGGACATTGTCTTCTGATCAACCAGATCTGGCACTGACTAGATAGCCTGAATGTTGCACATGTCTGTGCTGATCTGTCTCTGCATGTCTCAGTAATCAACATTGTCTGTGCTGATCTGTCTCTGCGTGTCTCAGTAATCAACATTGTCTGTGCTGATCTGTCTCTGCCTGTCTCAGTAATCAACATTGTCTGTGCTGATCTGTCTCTGCATGTCTCAGTAATCAACATTGTCTGTGCTGATCTGTCTCTGCATGTCTCAGTAATCAACATTGTCTGCAGGACATTGTCTTCTGATCAACCAGATCTGGCACTGACTAGATAGCCTCAATGTTGCACATGTCTGTACTGATCTGTCTCTGCATGTCTCAGTAATCAACATTGTTTGTAGGACATTGCCTTCATGCTGTTGCTGAGGACCAAATTATAATCATTTTTTTCAGAATACTATTAACTGTGTTTTTATTATCTCTAATCCAACTAGCCAGCGCTGTGGAGAGGGTTACAACTGCAATCTGTAATCCAACTAGCCAGCGCTGTGGAGAGGGTTACGGCTGCAATCTGTAATCCAACTAGCCGGAGCTGTGGAGAGGGTTAGGACTGCAATCTGTAATCCAACTAGCCGGAGCTGTGGAGAGGGTTACGACTGCAATCTCTAATCCAAACTAGCCGGAGCTGTGGAGAGGGTTACGGCTGCAATCTGTAATCCAACTAGCCGAAGCTGTGGAGAGGGTTACGGCTGCAATCTGTAATCCAACTAGCCGGAGCTGTGGAGAGGGTTACGACTGCAATCTGTAATCCAACTAGCCGGAGCTGTGGAGAGGGTTACGGCTGCAATCTGTAATCCAACTAGCCGGAGCTGTGGAGAGGGTTATGGCTGCAATCTGTAATCCTGCATCCAAACACAGCTGCGGGCGATTTGGTAGCAGACCACCTTGCACTGGTTTCCATACAAATGAGTGCTGGTCATTCAGAAAGCAATGGTAACTACTGAAAATAAACTTACTAAGAAATCATCAACAACCAAAAATTGTGGGGGTTGATTGTGATGTCCTGTATAGGATTTGCAACTAACTAACTAACTCATGTTGTCTCATGTAACTCACCTTTCACTGATCAGTTACTCCTTATAGAACGTAACCACGTTTGTGTGTTTTATTTTGGGTGCATTTTTACACCTTCAGCCCCATCAGCTCTAGAAAGTTATTGCTGTTACTCACTTGATTCTAGTCGCTACATTACATGTTTGTATCCTTGTTACTTTAACTCATTCAGTTCCAGACAGCTATTACTTTAGACAACATTGCATATGTAGACGCATTTCAAGCTAACAAAAGATGAAGAAGAAGCTATTACTTTCATGCCTTCAGATGCAGTGTGTCATTATTTTAAAATAACTGCCATGAACAAAAATATCTAATAGTCATAAATAGCATTTTCAGTTACATGCCGTTTTTCAGCCTACGCTGTGCTAAGATTTACAATTGTTATCTGCCCTTCAGGCATGCTAGCAAAGCAATCCTCTTTGCTTTTTTATATACAAATAACAAGTTACCCTGAGTGGTCTTGTTGGTGGGCCAAGCTTCTCCTAACAAAGTTAAGGAACATGTAATCAGCTGCTGTTTCTGGCCAAGATCTGTCTGCTGACTGTCTTCAGTGTTGCTAGATATCTGTAGAGGGAAGAAAACAAGCATGGTACACACAGCATAAACACAATGCATGCAGCATATGGGTTCAACAGAAGATCATCACTTGACATACTGTATTGTTATAATTCTCATATTAACAAATGAGTTTCAGCAATATATTCTTTTAATTTGTCCCTCCTTTCCTCTGAAAAGTTGTGGAGTCTTGTTTTCCCTAGCCATGAGTATACACATGGGGAGTTGTGGAGGTGTGGTAACTAGTGTGCTTGGGTACCAACATGGCAGTCCTGGGTTTGAACCTCAGCAGTGGCAGGATTTTATCTTATTGGTGTGGCTCTCAACGTCGACCCAGACTTATACAATTTTTACCAGAATTCTGGGTAAGTGAAGGGAAATAGTAAACTGATGAGTTCATGTGCATCATTCAGCCACAGAACACCACAGACCTAACAACAATATGCCTTAAGTTAGGTTTGTATAGGATCACTTTCCTTGCATACAGATATCTTCATAAGCACTTCAGTTTCCTCCCATAGATCACACGAGGAGAATCTTCACACTGTGCACAGATGCCATCCAAATGTGTGTATTTCAGAATCACACATGCTATATTCTGTGTGGTTAAGTTTTCTAATTTGATATTTCAAATTTCAATATGCCTTACAGCTTAAAAATATGCGTAATTTTACTTTACTTCTAAAGTACACATACTCTGTCTTCATCTGCTAGACCAAGAGCAATGAGTTGGGAAGAATTAAACCACTGACTTGAACAGTTGTATACAACTACCATATTTCTAAACCTCCTAAAATTCCTATAGTAATATATCATTTCAAAATATCAAAATGTCAGCCTTCTTACTCTAAAACATAATGTAGTGAAATAACCTGAAAAGATTATAACAGTAATTGCTATGGCAAAAGTTGCCTTTTGCTAGATTGAAAACACACTGACCAATAAACAGATATCCATTGCAATGAGACAAAGAGTGTTGAGATGCTACATAGAACCCGAACTTTTGTGTGGATGTGAAATGTGGACAATGAGCAGACAAGCTGAAAAACATCTAATGGCAGTGGAAATGTGGTTTCTGAAGAAAATGCAAAGAATACTATGAACGGACACAAAAACCAAAGAGCAAATCCTACAAGAAGCAAATGGAAACTGTAAACTGATTAGAGAAATTAGACGTAGACAGTCAAGATTTTTTGGGCATGTTATTGGAAGAAATAAATTAGAGAACTTGGTGACAACTAGCAAGATTGAGGGGAACAGAACAAGGGGAAGGCAGAGAAATAAATATCTGGATGGTTTAACTACATGGCATGGTTGAGACAGGAACACAGAGTTGATCCACAATATGGCACATGATGATGATGAATAACCTGATTCAGAAGTGAATGGGTCAAATCCCAGACTTCACTGAAGTAGTCTAATTCATAGAGTTCCAGGACAGGACCAAGACTCTGCATGGCTTCCATCTTGTAATGGGACTGCTCTTTGCCACACTCTCTCAGTAACACTGTAACAATCTGCAAGAAACAGCATATTCAAGTAATTATTTACACAAGTAACATTACAGATACATAAAATAATGCATTTACAGTAAATATTTGATTCTTTCAATAATATGCTTTTTCTTCTTCTGCATTTCTCAAACTTTGTTTCGTGTTTCCAATATGAAATTGGATGTTGTTTTGCACATAATAAAATACTTAAATTTACTTATTGATTTATTACTGCAAAGATTATACATGCTTTCCCTTTATTTCATTTGTAAGTGGAACAAAAAAAGTCAAGGACCTCTTTACATGCCTGAAGTCACATCAGGGATCTTGGTATTAGACCTATATTGTTATAGGTTATAGAACAATCAGCACTTGATGGGTCATGTGATCAGTGTGACACCAGCTGCATTTACTTCCTATATTGTTATAGGTTATAGAACAATCAGCACTTGATGGGTCATGTGATCAGTGTGACATCAGCTGCATTTACTTCCTATATTGTTATAGGTTATAGAACAATCAGCACTTGATGGGTCATGTGATCAGTGTGACACCAGCTGCATTTACTTCCTATATTGTTATAGGTTATAGAACAATCAGCACTTGATGGGTCATGTGATCAGTGTGACACCAGCTGCATTTACTTCCTATATTGTTATAGGTTATAGAACTATCAGCACTTGATGGGTCATGTGATCAGTGTGACACCAGCTGCATTTACTTCCTATATTGTTATAGGTTATAGAACAATCAGCACTTGATGGGTCATGTGATCAGTGTGACACCAGCTGCATTTACCTCCCAAGGTATTTCCTGGTACCAATGTTAGGCTGGGTTGACCTGGAGCCCAGTTTTAACATTGGCACTGATGTGGATGGATGTGATCCCTTCACACCAGGCAGGCAAGCATCTAGCAAATAAGCTACCATAGTTAATTTTATTTGTAGATTTACTTAAATATTAACAATAATATACTTTGAACTTTATTGTAATAAATTATATAAAGTGGCTGACATTATATTAATATAATATGAATTATATCAATGTTGACATTGTGGCCAAGGAGTTACGAACGCAACTCGCAATCCTGCATTCAAATGCAGGCAGGTGATTTGGAAGCAGACTGCATTGCACTAGTTTTCATATAATGGTATGAGTGCCAGTCATTAAGAAAGCAATGGCAAACTACTGAATGTAAACTTGTCAAGAAATCACAAACAGCCAAAAGATGCTGGATTTGACTGTGATGTCCTATAAAGGATATGCAACTAACTTTGATATGAAGCAGCTTAAGGCGATGTGCGGCAGTAAAAACATTGATTTTTGGTCAACTTGGCTATTTTTGGAATAGTTCATTTTTAGACACCTTATCATGTCTTCTATCAGATTCTGTACTTGTTTTTGTTTAAAAACTGTTATTTTTATGCAATATTAATAATTTACTGAACCCCCTCTGTGTCAAATTGTATAATTATTGAAAATTGTTGCGAAATTGACGGTTTTCAAATCCTAGCAACGATATCTCAGGAAAACACGACACGCGCGTGTAAGGTATCCCTGGAAAGGTCGTGAACTTCCGTAACTGTTCGTAAAACTACGAGTTCGTCTAATCGGAAGCTCTTCTGTGTACATCGGGTTTATTCGTGTCTATCATCTTCCGGAAACTTCCATATATGGAACATCGTAAGCAATCCGCGTTCGCCGATGGCTGAAATTGATCACGTGGGTTTCCAAAATGGCGGCTTTGTGTTGTTTACACCTGGCGACGTGCTGAAAGTTCATTGTTGACGACAGACTGACACGCATTGAAATATGCCTCGTTCTAAGAAATTTAACATCCAGTCATCCACTCAACGTAAGTAATCTCTCAGACTACACCTCGCAAATGCTCGTAAGCAGCGAAAAGCCTATCAGAACGTCGTAAATGATACAGACAATTCTGAAACTACTGAAAGCGACCCAGCTAAAGTGCACATGCCACTTCACTTCCAAATACAAGTGTTTTGACAGTGAATCTGAATGAATCAGTGCTATCGTGTTCTTCTCAAAGTTGTGGAAGTGATTCTTTTATTACCCGAAGCCAATTTAAAAGAGATACGTATAAATACACAACATCCACTAGCAGCAAGTATGATTCTGGTGACGACAATGGATATCAAAAACGGGAACACAGAGCAATAGTTGATTGTTCAGAAATTGAGGCAATAATCAAATTGTTATGTTGTCCAGTTTGTAAAAATGATAGTCTTATTTTGAAAACTGACAGCAAGAAAGCCAAGGGATTAGCTGTGTATGCAGAGGTTTACTGCTCTTGTTGTGAAGAAGTAGTGAGTGGAAGATACCTATCTGAAAAAAGTAATGATGGGGATAGATCTTTTGCTGTCAACAGCCAGTCAGTATATTCAGCATTAGTTTGTGGGATGGGTGCAACAACATTTAATAATTTTTGTGAAAATATAAACCTGCAAGGTATTCATCACAAAAAATTTCACAGCAAAGCGAATAAACTATATTCAAAGCTAGAAGATCTGGAGGACACTGTTTTTTCTCAAACCGTAAAGTATGTTCGACAGGCTCATGCACAACAGTCAGGCATAACTCTACATGACAATGATGTGCTAGATATTAGTGTCAGCTTTGATGGCACTTGGCTGACTAGAGGCCACACATCCCACATTGGAGTTGGCTGTGCAGTGGATGTTCTTACAGGAGTTTGCATAGATGCCCATGTTATGTCCACATATTCCCAGGTGTGTGAAACCACTGGTAAGACTTTCCCGGGACAAACCAGATGAATTTGCAGCATGGAAGGCAGAACATCTTCTAAACTGTGACAACAATTTCACAGGATCTGCTGGAATGATGGAGGTGAAGGCTGCAAGGGTGCTGTGGCGACGGTCTGTGGCCCGTCATATACTTCGCTACACGTCAATACTTTCTGATGGTGACACCAAAACATTTGCGGAACTTACCAAGATCAAACCATATGGGGATGACATTCAGATAGACAAAGAGGAGTGTATCAACCATGTCAGTAAACGCCTTGGAACAGCACCGCGCAAACTAAACTAAACTACTTAGTAGATGTGTGTCAGGACAAACTCAGAATTAAAATGAGTGTTTACACAGCTTGATATGGGCTCGATGCACTAAAGACAACTTTGCCTCTCACAAGCGCGTTCAGTTTGCAGTTGTAACTGCAGCAAGAGAGTTCAACTTTGGAGCTGCTGCTGCCCAAGACACTGCCCAGTTTTATGGACCTTCTACAGGCCTGCATATGCAGAGACTAGGAACATTTAGGATGCAGAAGCAAGTAAGAAATAGTCTGAAGTACAAGAAGGACAAACAAACTAAAAGACGCGACACTGTACGAGCGGCCAAATTAAAGAGACAAGGTGAGCTGCATGCTCTGGAGGGAGGTCCTGCATATTCAGCAGGACAATTTTAACACTCAAGGTACAGTTTTACACTTTTTTTCTCTGTAAAAGAGTGCATTAGTAATAAAAAACAAAAAAATAATTAGTTTTTCCCCGTTTTCTCATTTCGCCAGTTTTTTATACATAAGTACAATTGTTTTAAAAACTATTCATTAGATTTCACTCAAACTTTGCAGAGATATTCTTTATTATATCACTTACATTGTGAGTAGATTAATCTTGAAAATTACATTTTAGTTTTTGTGCTACACTAAAAAAAACAAAAAAACAAATGTCATGAAAAATGTCATTACCATTTTCACATTTTGAAAAAAAAAACTGCAAAGAGATATCATTAAAATTTTCTACTAAACTTGTAAAGGGTCTATTTATTTACACATAAAACAAAGAATTTAGCCTGTACATTAAAAAATAAATGTTTTAGAGGTACATTAAGAAATTCAAGATGGCCGCTGTTTATCTTGGTTTCCATAGCAATCGTTAAGTGCAAAGTCAATTTGACAATATTTTATCGATCAGCAGTCTTTAATATCAAACCCTATCCCATAAAATAACATAGAAATTAAGTATTATGGAATTAAATTTTTTAAGGTTAGCATTGCCTTAAGGCCAAGCAACCATGTCAGAAAATCAAATTTTACTATCAGTGAAAAAACAAAATCATTAGACACTTTAAAAAAAAAAAGAAACAACATTTGAAAAATGTAAGAAATTGTCCAAACAATTATTTTTCTACAACCTGTCAAAGAAAAATTCTTCAGTCTTTTAATCAACAACATCATCATCAACTAAGCATAATAGGGAAATAAAACCCATTGGCATAGACTGTTTTGTAATAGGTTCCTAGAATCTGTAACCAGACTGACTAAAGCCTCTACATTTCCATGATCAGAAATACCATATACAGGTTCTAGATGTAAGGTGAAAGTGCAACTGATTACAGACAAAATGGTGGAACATACTGGAAGCATGCAACAACACACAGATACTCAAGGATGGAAAGTGACATAGCACTGAGACTATTATAGACTTACAAGATAACACCTGATAACATCATGTACAATTAAGATTCCAAAAGAAGAACATGTAATGTCTTTAGATTTATCAGTGTCTATCATAAACAATTCAGAGGTGAAACATCGCAACAATGTCCAAGAGATTGATGAATTAAGGCCAGTATAGAAATGGATAGAGAATTATGAAAGATGCCTTCGGAAGAAGTGTGAAACCAATAAGAGATTCTTGAAGACTGAAAGGCTAAAAAATAAATATTTTAAACAAGTAAGTTAAAACATAGTAAAAAAAACATTTAAAATAAAACTGAGGAAAACAAATTAACCTGTTTCAGATTTGGCTGGCTTGTTCCGGCAGATTCAGCTTTCAGAATTTCTTCTCTGTGGAATTAAGGAACTCTTGTGATATATGCCAAAGAAATAATTGTACAGATGTTAATGGCAATGGCCAAGATATTTAATAAGACATTAATTGTATAGATGTTAATGGATATGGCTAAGAAATCCTAACCTGCACAGTTCGCGGCGACTGCACTAGCCAGGCGGCCTTAATTCCTCAGGCTCAAAGACCCCTCTGCCCTACACTGCAAGGTACTATATTGGCAGTAAATGACAGTTTTTTTTACAGTTAATGGCAATGGCCAAGATATTTAATGAGACATAATTGTATAGATGTTAATGGCAATGGCCAAGATATTTAATGAGAAATAATTGTATAGATGTTAATGGCAATGGCCAAGATATTTAATGAGAAATAATTGTATAGATGTTAACGGCAATGGCCAAGATATTTAATGAGAAATAATTAAACACATGTTGATGTCAATGCTGGCTCTGTGGCGAAGGGGTTATTAATGCAATTCACAATACTGCATACAATGTTCGAAACACAGCTGCTGGCAAATTGGAAGCAGACCACATTGCGTTGGCTTTCATGCAATGATATGAGTGCCGGTCATTTAGAAAGCAATGGCAAACTGCTGATAGTAAACTTGCCAAGAAATAAAAATGTAAAACAAATGCTGGGGTTGACTGTGACATCCTGTAAGGGATATGCAACTAACTTTAACTGATGTAAATGGCCAAGACATTTAACCAGAAACAACTGTACACATGCTGATGCCAATGGCCAAGATATTTAACCAGAAACAATTCTACATATATTGATATAAATGGCCAAGATATTTAACCAGAAACAACTGTACACATGTTGATGTCAATGGCCAAGATATTTAACCAGAAGTAATTGCACACATGCTGATGTCAATGGCCAAGATATTTAACCAGAAACAATTCTACACATATTGATATAAATGGCCAAGATATTTAACCAGAAACAACTGTACACATGTTGATGTCAATGGCCAAGAAAGTGATCTAGTTTAAATCTCCAGCAGTATCAGGATTCCTTTTATGGACCACTGTGGCTCTGAACTTGATAAGGTCTCATAAAAATGGGTACTGGATCATTCTAACAATTGTCTAAAAATGTCTGCTGGGAAGGAGAGGTGGTGAGAATGGACCACCTAACACCATGTCTTCACACCCTAATGGAGGTATCTGTTTCAGGACTGCCTTCACCTTTAAATGTCAAAGACCAAGATGTGTAAAATAATAAGAAAGAATGTAACCTTGTAAACTATCAAGATCCAGAGAAAAAAAAGAGAAAAAGAAAACAGCCCTATCAACTTCACAAGCGTGCCTGCTAGATTGTTGCTATTCCTGCTAGATTGTTGCTAAGCCTGCTAGATGGTTGCTATGCCTGGGCATAAAGTCAGTGACTCACATCATAACACTGTTAAGTAGCAATTTCTAATTTTGCAGGTAAAATTAAAAAATAGGTAATCTGCCATAAATGTGCAGCATTAAGACTAATACATTTGTTGGAGAGAGGTCCACAAACACATGCCCCAGCATACCCTATATGATTATACAGACCACACTGAACACATCATATACCATTAACCCCACACCACTTTATATGTGTAGAAGAAATTCTTGCCCAGTCAGTCACACTGATTAAACTTGATGTTAGCCATATTTCAAAGAAATTCCTACTCTTCTTATCAGATTCAAGGTGCAGAAATAAATCTGACACTGGAGACATCGAGTTAAAGAAACAAGGAAATGTTGTGAACAAACTGAATAACTTACTTGCAGGATGTGCAAGTTGTTGATAACGCTTTCAGGAAAGCTTCCTGAAATAATGAAAGCAAAACAATAAATTTAAAGGACATCTTTTTCCCTACATCGAAAATATAAAATAATCTTCAACAGAATCACTTTTGTTTAGGGGAGTCTCCATGGCGAAGTGATGAAGCCGTTTGACTCGGACTCCGAAGGTTGTGGGTTCGATTCCGGGCCGTGTCCTTCGGTTCACAAGTTAAATTTTTCGGAGACTCCTGTGGGTCATCGCTAGAGCTACGGAGTTCGTGCTTGGTGCAACACTTTCTGCGCTGCAGAAATAGACCGAGCCATATGGGATAAAACCTGGTGCAATGAAGTTGACCATGTCGACTTTTAAGTGACTTTTTAAAATCTTCAACATAGATATTGAGAAATAAGTAAACATAATTTTACTATTTTTAAAAATGTAGTATAGTTTCAGTGAAGTAAATGATCTATTGTACACACCAAGAGACATATTGTGCTGTGGCTCTAGCTCCATATTTTTATAGACAATCAGCACTTGAGGGGTGATGTGTTCATGATTACACCAGCAACACTGGAGGGGTGATATGTTCATGATTATACCAGCAGCACTGGAGGGGTGATGTGTTCATGATTATACCAGCAGCACTGGAGGGGTGATGTGTTCATGAATACACCAGCAGCACTGGAGGGGTGATATGTTCATGATTATACCAGCAGCACTGGAGGGGTGATGTGTTCATGATTATACCAGCAGCACTGGAGGGGTAATATGTTCATGATTACACCAGCAGCACTGGAGGGGTGATGTGTTCATGATTACACCAGCAGCACTGGAGGAGTGATGTGTTCATGATTACACCAGCAGCACTGGAGGGGTGATGTGTTCATGATTACACCAGCAGCACTGGAGGGGTGATGTGTTCATGATTACACCAGCAGCACTGGAGGGGTGATGTGTTCATGATTACACCAGCAGCACTGGAGGGGTGATGTGTTCATGATTACACCAGCAGCACTGGAGGGGTAATATGTTCATGATTACACCAGCAGCACTGGAGGGGTGATGTGTTCATGATTACACCAGCAGCACTGGAGGAGTGATGTGTTCATGATTACACCAGCGGCACTGGAGGGGTGATATGTTCATGATTACACCAGCAGCACTGGAGGGGTGATGTGTTCATGATTACACCAGCAGCACTGGAGGGGTGATGTGTTCATGATTACACCAGCAGCACTGGAGGGGTGATGTGTTCATGATTACACCAGCAGCACTGGAGGGGTGATGTGTTCATGATTATACCAGCAGCCTGTATTCCCCAAAACATTTCCTGATGCTCAGTTTAGGCTGAATTGACCTTGGAGTCCAGGTCCATTTTAAACATTCGTCTAGATGCAGATTTGAACCCATGATCAACGGGCGGTCAGGTGAGCATGCTAGCCATGTGATATGGTTCATCATCGTCAAGTGCCCTGCCAGCTGGCATAGGTGTTCATGGCTCTCCGCAGATTTTGGTCTTTGGTTTTATGAATCAACTCTGCAGCTGATATTCCTCCATGCCATCGTCTCAATCTATCCAGTATCATTTCTCGTGGTCAGCCTCTGCCTCTCTTCCCCTCGACCTTTCCAGTTGTCACGATGTTCTCCAATGCCTCTCTTCTCATCACACGACCGAAGAAAGACGTTTGTCTCTGTCTTATTGTTGTATATAATGTTCTAGTTTCATTAGCCTGTTTCAGGCAGTTGTTGTTAGTTACTCTGGCAGTCCAAGGAATTCGCAACATTCGTCTCAGGAACCACATCTCTTGCTTCTAATTTCTTCTTAATTTATTCATTTACATTCCAAGATTCACTGCCATACAGCAAAACTCTCTTTCTTACTTTCAGTGATAGCAACTTACTGCACAAGATACTCTTCATTTTCTTAAATGCGGCTTTTGCTTGCCCTATTCTGCTCTTAATCTCTGTTGTACATCTTCCATCTGATGTTATAAATGTCCCTAGGTATCTAAAATCATCCACTTGTTTAAGAATTTTCCCTTCTATTTCTATGTCACATTTTGGTGTCACCATTTTCTTTGATATCACCATTGTTACTGTTTTCTTGATATTCAAGGAGAGTCCTTTCCTTGCACTCTCTATTACTACAATGTCTAACATTTGTTATAGGTCTGTTGATTTATCCGCCACCAATACTGTGTCATCTACATAGCGTATATTATTTATATTATAACCTCCAACTAGTATTCCTGGCATCTCTTTGATCTCTCTCATTACTTCGCTATATAGTGAGAAGAGATCTGGTGACAAGACACACCCGCGTCATACTCCTAGCTTTATCTGTTCGTAACTGCCCTCTTTATTTCCTATTTTAATTGCTGCTACTTGGTTCCAGTAAATATTCTTTATTATTCTTAAATCTTTCCCATCAATGCTGATATCTTCCACATTTTAATCAGTTCATCATGTTTTACTTTATCAAATGCCTTAGTATAATCTATGAAGCGCAAATATGTCTCTGTTTCTCTATTGACCTTTCTATTAGTGTTCATAATGTATAAATTGCATTGTTTATGCCCTTTCCTGCCACAAATCCATACTGTTCTTCACTAATTGCTATTTTTATTTTCTTTCTGGTTCTTCACATTATGATTCTGAGTAGAAGCTTAGTGATATGGTTTATGAGGTTAATTGTACACAAATCTTCACAATCAATTGCTCCTGGTCTTTTTGGTATAACTATAAATACAGATTTCAGCATATCACTGGGTAAATATCCACTACTGTTAAGTAAATATCATTCAACATTTTGGTTATATATCTACTCCAAATTCTCCCAATACTTCTAATTCTTCTATTGTGATTTCATCTGGCTCAGCTGTTTTTCCTTTCTTATGTTTCATAGCGATATGGTAACCATGGTGATATGGTTACAGTATCAAAATACATTAATGTTGTGCCTCAAATTTATGCTTAACATATGATATCATATTTATTGATTGCAAAATTAGCATTCTTCCTTGAACTGAATCATGAATAAAGCTAATTTAACTTTTGATAAAACTTCATGTGATTAGGGTATACAAATTATAATTTTCTCATTTTCAGGATAGACAAACATAAGGCCACCCCTGCTCCATGATTCTCACTAACTCCTGAACTAAAACAATTGTCTGCATGCAATGGTTTGATTTACCTTTCCTTCCCATGTCCGCCCTGATAACCCATCCAGCAAAGAACTTAACAAATCTCCTAAATATGGCTGCCCCAGCTGACTCTGCAACTTCTGGCTCACTGTGGCCATTGCCTGGGCAGCCTGGACTTTAAATGACCAGGTCTGAGATTGAAGACATGAGGAAAGCAAGGTTACTATTTCAGCCAGGTACAAACGAATACCAGCCTCAGTGCCTGCAAAATAAACAAAAAGATTACAGTTCAATAAACGAACAATATAACAAGTAGAGATTTATTTTCAACAATTGTATCTCTAACTCATAATTGCTCTCTCCAACTCATTCACTACATATACACATAATCTAATTGTGTATCTAGACACTCATTATACTTTAAACAATTGCAATAACCCATTATGTTAAAACATTTACAGCGACCCATTAATTGTTAAACTTTAACAATGATCTACTATGAAGAGAAGCAGAGACAGAAATAAGTGATATGGGGAGGACATTGACGGAGCTGCATGAGATAGATAAGAAATGAGTGATATGGGGAGGACATGGATGGAGCTGCATGGGATAGATAAGAAATGAGTGATATGGGAAGGACATGGACATATGTGCAAGGGATAGATAAGAAATGAGAGATATGGGAAGGACATGGACTGATGTGCAAGGAATAGATAAGAAATGAGAGATATGGGGAGGACATGGACGGAGCTGCATGGGATAGATAAGAAATGAGTGATATGGGGAGGAAATGGACCAATGTGCAAGGGACAGATAAGAAATGAGAAATATGGGGAGGACAAGGACCAATGTGCAAGGGATAGATAAGAAATGAGAGATATGGGGAGGACATGGACGGAGCTGCATGGGATAGATAAGAATAGGAAGGTGTGGGGCGAGTTGGTTGATAGCCTATGTCCCAATAGGGGATAGAGAGCAACAGAAGAGACACATTATGTGGGTGTTGAGACACATTATGTGGGTGTTGAGACACATTATGTGGGTGTTGAGACATATTATGTGGGTGTTGGGACACATTATGAGGGTGTTGAGACACATTATGAGGATGTTGAGACACATTATGAGGGTGCTGAGACACATTATGTGGGTGTTGAGAGACATTATGTGGGTGTTGATACATTATGAGGGTGTTGAGACACATTATGTGGGTGTTGAGACATTATGAGGGTATTGAGACACATTATGTGGATGTTGAGACACATTATGTGGGTGTTGAGACACATGAGAATCCTGAGACACATTATGAGGGTGCTGAGACACATTAAGTGGTTCTTCAGACACATTATGAGAGCATTAAGACACATTATGAAGGTGTTCAGACACATTATAAAAGTGTTGATTTTTTTGGTTTGATAATGATTCTGGCCGTAGCATAAATTATTTATGTACGGAATCAGTTAAACAATTAGAATGACCCATTAAATGTTAAACAATTACAATGACCCATTATATGTTAAACAATTACAATGACCCATTATATGTTAAGACAAGACAAGACTCCCCAACCAAGCCCTCATATGGTCACCGGTAGGGAAAAGAAAACGGGGAAGACCAAGAGAGACCCTGCGTAGAACCATCATTAGAGAAGGCTCATTCAATGGCCAAGTAAATATCCAAGATCTACAACAGGTAGCAGCGAACCGCCAGGCATGGAGAGACAGGACTTCTGCCCTATGCGCCGCCTTAGGCTCAAGAGGAAAGACTAACTAACTAACTAATTATATGTTAAACAATTACAATGACCCATTATATGTTAAACAATTACAATGACCCATTATATGTTAAACAAATGCAATGACCAGTTATAGGTTAAACGATTAGAATTAGTCATAATGTGGTAACAAATACAATTCTCTATTATACATTAAACAATTACAATGCCTCATTATATTTTAAACAAATTCAATGATGCATTATACGTTGCACAATTACAACAACCAAATATATGTTAAACAATTACAATGATACATTATATGTTAAACAATTACTTATTATACAGAATTCCAACAATACAACAAAGACTGTTGCATTTACAATAGCAGAAAGCAGTCACACAAACTTCACTGTAAAAACACATTAAATTTAAGTCAATTTCTGGATGAGTGCATAATTATTTGATCATTCACCTGGTGCTATTTCATTCCAAACATCTTCCCATTCGGAAGCCTCATCTGTTTTCTTTCCGTCCTCTTTCTGTTTTTGTTCATGCATGGCAAAGAAAGCCAGAGGCATAACCAGGTTGGCATGACGACGCAGACAATCAGGGCTGTTTTTAGCAATGGCCTGTAACGTCACACTACATGCATGATGGGTATTTGGCCCTGCAAACAGATGTTAACAACATGAGACAAGATACCTAAAGAAGCTCTGCATAGTGTATAATAACAAGGAATACAGGGTTGGCTTCCTCTTCACAAGGTGCTCAATAGCTAATGTATATGACTTCTTAACTGTTGCAATTCTGACATTCTAATCGTGACAAAATACTAATACAACCTGTCTAAAAACAGTTTATTGGTTCTTGTTAGACATTTTTGGTAATGGGTTTGATCCCTTTTCTCTGAGCTAGACTGTAGTCTTTGAGTTTGTCTTTATTCTCTTTATGCATAGTGCCTTAGTCAGACTGCAATGATGAATGTTCCTGTCATTTTTTTCTACATATTTTCTGGTCAGACTAGTGTTTTCTATCTTTGATTATTACTTCCTCAGCTATACTGCAACGACTGAATTTGTCTTCCCTTTTTGATCAATACTTCAACAGCCAGACTGCAATAACTGAGAGTGTGTTTCCTCTTTGATCCATACTTGATCAGGTATACTTCAATGACTGAATGAGACTTCCCTATTTGATCCATACTTCCTCACACATACTTCAATGACTGAATTCGTCTGCCTTCTTTGATTCAAACATCTTCACACATACTTCAATGACTGAATTTGTTTGCCCTCTTGGATCCATACTTCCTTACACATACTTCAATGACTGAATTTGTTTGCCCTCTTGGATCCATACTTCCTTACACATACTCCAATGACTGAATGTGTCTTCCCTCTTTGACACATACTTATTTACATATACTTTAATGACTGAATTTGTCTGCCCTCTTGTATCCATACGTCATCAGCTAGAGAGGACCATCCCGTGGAGGTGAAGCTGGCTGTGCCTGTTTGAGAAACATATTGCTTCTGTGACAGTAAGTGGATAGATGGTCATGTCAGAACTTTCAGGCCATGTTGTTGGATAGATGTTAGAATGACACATGGTAAACAACAACAGACACAGCTGTAAACTGAAAGTAAGATAATGAAGTTCAATATGCAGCAATAAAGACAGAATATCTAACCCAAACAAGGCAATGCAAAATCTCAAACAGAAAGGTTGCGAAACAAAGGGAGTTAAATAAGCCCAGAGTAAGAGGTCAACGAGTCTGTAATGATGAAAATAGACAGCCCACACAAGACATTGAAAGAGAGCAACTATGCTGGCCAAGTATACATTTTGTTGAAACTGTGCAAATAATTTCTCATCACATTTTTCTTGTCTGTATTTTGTTATCTACCCTATTTAATGTGTTACTCAACAATGCACTTTAATGCAATGTGTAACCAAAGCAACAATACATGTTTCTTTAAATATTACTTAGGACATTCGAGAGTTGATAAGAGAAATAAAAACTGTAATATCTGACCTTCATTCTCCAAGTACCAGGTCTTGAGTTTCTGGATCAGTTTTTCCACACTACTGTCCTTGGAGACCTGTTTAAAATCAAGCTTCCACATATTACACAGAATTGAGTCTATTTATTACCATCATATGTATATTTATTATACAAATTATGCACCATGTGAATACTATATTTCAAAATATTACCTGCTGAGGGAGAATTTAGCACAATAATCATTATAATACTGCTGTACATGAAATAAAGGAGAATTCAGCACATTAATCATTACAGTTCTGTTATGTATGAAATGTAAGAGAATTCAATAATAAATAAAAAATGTTATATATGAAATAGAAGAGAATTCTTCTTCTTCTTCTGCGTTCATCCGGAGTTTTTTTTTCGGATGTGATTGCGTTGTGCCTGTTTACAGCAGAGCTGCGTTCTTGCGCCGTTACGCCGACACATCCGACTTCTGCGGGCATTTGTTGACCGGGTTAACCTTCCCGGGGGAAGAGAATTCAATAACCAATACTTCTCCTTCTTCTTCTGCGTTCATCCGGATTTTTTTTTTCGGACGTGACTGTGTTGTGCCTGTTTACAGCAGAGCTGCGATCTTGCGCCGTTAGGCCGACATATCCAACTTCTGCAGGTATTTGTTGACCGGGTTAACCTTCCCGGTGACCAATACAACACTGTTATATATGAAATAGAAGAGAATTCAATAACCAATACAACACTGTTATATATGAAATAGAAGAGAATTCAATAACCAAAACAACACTGTTATATATGAAATAGAAGAGAATTCAATAACCAATACAACACTGTTATATATGAAATAGAAGAGAATTCAATAACCAATACAACACTGTTATATATGAAATAGAAGAGAATTCAATAACCAATACAACACTGTTATATATGAAATAGAAGAGAATTCAATAACCAATACAACACTGTTATATATGAAATAGAAGAGAATTCAATAACCAATACAACACTGTTATATATGAAATAGAAGAGAATTCAATAACCAATACAACACTGTTATATATGAAATAGAAGAGAATTCAATAACCAAAACAACACTGTTATATATGAAATAGAAGACAACTCAAAAATAAATAAATACTGTTATATATGAAATAGAAGAGAATTCAATAACCAATACAACACTGTTATATATGAAATAGTAGAGAATTCAATAACCTACACAATACTGTGATATATTAAATAGAAGAGAATTCAATAATCAATACAATGCTGTTATATATTAAATAGAAGAGAATTCAATAACCAATACAATACTTTTATATATTAAATAGAAGAGAATTCAATAACCAAAACAACACTGTTATATATGAAATAGAAGAGAATTCAATAACCAAAACAATACTTTTATATATTAAATAGAAGAGAATTCAATAACCTACACAATACTGTGATATATTAAATAACTGATGTAGAGATGCTGATGCACTAGCGTCATTTACCGTACTGACCGTGACCTTCACCTTCCCATGATGCATCCTGGAAATAGATACTAGTCAGTTACAATATTCCTAATATGCCAAAATACTATTCTGGTACTATACTGCCCACATGCCAGTATAACATGAATATTCAGTCTTTTACCATTTCCCACAGAATGACACCATCAGCAACCTATGAGGACAGTACGATTCATGTGAGTTGGACATTTCCCACAGAATGACACCATCAGCAACATATGAGGACAGTACGATTCATGTGAGTTGGACATTTCCCACAGAATGACACCATCAGCAACCTATGAGGACAGTATGATTCATGTGAGTTGGACATTTCCCACAGAATGACACCATCAGCAACATATGAGGACAGTACGATTCCTGTGAGTTGGACTGACTGGTCATAGCTGATCTTAGAGAGTCATGATTATTATTCTTACTTACCCTGACCAGATGCCCAATGGCTGTTGCATTTGCCTTGCGAATTGTTGCATTTCTGTCATTCAAACCATGAAGAAATGCTGCTAACAATTTGCCTGAAACAAAAAGGTAACATTTATTCACACACATGCTGCATATCGTAAAGGCAAGGATAAATAACATCTTTTGTGGGCAATATTATCGGCTGTAGTGGTTCTTCTGTATGACAAAGATAGCGTAACATGAGCAAGTCTTAGGTAAAAGACTAATAGGTGTCGAGGAAGATCGAAGGAGAAGTGAGAATAAGATCTGAAATAAATTAATATTATATAAAGGAGCAGCATTATTAGATATAATGAGAGATGAAACCAGATTGGGAACTTCTCAGGCTTAGAAAACTTAACACAATCATAAGAAAGAGGAGGATGAGGGAGGCAGTGGGGAAAGTAGGGGAGGGAGGGGGGGGAGAGAGAGAGAGAGAGAGAGAGAGAGAGAGAGAGAGAGAGAGAGAGAGAGAGAGAGAGAGAGAGAGAGAGAGAGAGAGAGAGAGAGAGAGAGAGAGAGAGAGAGAGAGAGAGAGAGAATTGTACTGCCAATTATCTGCCGATGTGTATGATATCAGTAGAACTCCTCTAACTAGCCTGCCTAGACCGTGGTCTGGGTTCACTTTCCTGCTGTAAAGTCAGCCAGTCAGTCAAGGAGCCTTTCACACACCTTCAGGTGTTCTGGGCATACTGTGTTAGACCCATATTTTGATAGAACAATCGGCACTGGGTGGCTGAGTAATTGTAATTGTAATGAGGTCAGCTGTATCACTTCCCCAGACATTTCCTGGTACCCACTTTAGGCAGGGTCGACCTGGGGAGCCAAGGTCAATTGTTAAAATCTGAATCCACCCTGCTGTGTATCGAAACCATGACCACTGGGCCTGTAGGCGAGCGTCTAGCCTCTATGCTACAGTAGCTTTCTAATCTCAGACAGAGGCGGGAGAATATTTTCCGATCATTATGTTCTGGTCTTCACATCTTGCAGTCTCCAAGAGCATGCATCAATTCATGCAATGACACCTCTTCATGCCATGACACAAGACTCTCAAGAATTTTCTCTCACTGTCTTCCTCTATCTCTCTTTCCACAAATCTGTCCAGTTGTCCCAACATGTCCCAGTTTTTGTCTTCTCATAATGTGGTCAGAAAAATGATGACTGCCTCTTTCTGATGTTTCTGATAAGTTTTCTCTCTGTGTGTCTCAGCCTCTTTCAAAATGGTGATCTTACCTCATAAAAATGGTGCTGCACAATGTTCAAAAATGGGGAGTTTATGGGAATTGTCTATAAGGAAAGGTGATGAGGAAGGGAACTGGCTACCCCCACCTCATATGTGAATATATGAAGGCCTAACACATCACACCCCATTGGCAGTATCTGCTGTGGGACTACCTGTACACATTATAACTCCTGAGGGTTTATCCTGTTACATGAGGGTTTATTCTGTTACATGAGGGTTTATCCTGTTACATGAGGGTTTATCCTGTTACATGAGGGTTTATCCTGTTACATGAGGGTTATCCTGTTACATGAGGGTTTATCCTGTTACATGAGGGTTTATCCTGTTACATGAGGGTTTATCATGTTAAATGAGGGCTTATCCTGTTACATGAGGGTTTATCATGTTACATGAGGGCTTATCCTGTTACATGAGGGCTTATCCTGTTACATGAGGGCTTATCCTGTTACATGAGGGTTTATCCTGTTACATGAGGGTTCATCATGTTACATGAGGGTTTATCCTGTTACACGAGGGTTTATGCTGTTACATGAGGGCTTATCCTGTTACATGAGTGTTTATCCTGTTACATGAGGGGTTATCCTGTTACATAAGGGTTTATCATGCTCATCCTTGACCATGTCTCCCCAGACACCTCTTACGACATGCATGGCAGGTTAACTGCTACTATTCTTTGCTTGTCTTGGTGGTTAGTTAGTAAGTTATTCTTTCCTCTTGAGCCTAAGGCGACGCATAGGGCAGAAGTCATGGCTCTCCATGTCTGGCGGTTCGCTGCTACCTGTTGTAGATCCTGGATGTTCACTTGGCCGTTGAATGAGCCTTCTCTGATGATGGTTCTATGCAGGGTCTCTCTTGGTCTTCCCTGTTTTCTTTTCCCTACTGGTGACCATAAGAGGGCTTGGTTGGGGAGTCTTGTCTTGTCCATTCTGAGTACATGGCCGATGTAGTTCCAATGGCGTTTTCTTATAAAATTGGATACAATATCTTGCTTAGTCTCGTATCTTATTTGCGTATTGGTTCTGAAATCTGTCCAGTGGAGGTTTAGAATTCTTCTAAGACATTTGTTCTCAAAATTGTCTAATTTTTTATCTAAAGCTACCGTTGATTTCCAACTCTCACATCCATACGTTAGCACTGGAATCACACAAGAGTTGAAGATTTTAAGTTTCGTATGTTTGCTGAGTGTCTTTGACTTCCAGATGTTTGACAGTTTATTGAAGGCACCAGATGCCAGTGCGATTCTAGATAATATTTCTGGCGTTGAGTCCCCTGTAGATGTCATTTTGCTTCCTAGGTATGTGAAGCTGTTGACTTTTTCAAGAACATGGTTGTTTAATTTGGTGTCGTCTGAACTGTTGGTAAGATCAATAGTTTTTGTTTTTGCAGTGTTAATTTGGAGACCAATTTGTCCTGAAACATTTTGGAGATGGTTTATTTTCTCTTGGGCATCTGGGTGTGTTGAACTTAAAAGCACTATGTTGTCGGCAAAGTCCAGGTCTTCTAGAATTTTGTCAACCCAATGGATACCCCTATTTGTGTTGTTTGTGCATTTGCGCATGACCCAATCGATAGCTATTCCAAAGAGCATCGGTGACAAGACACAACCCCGTTTCACTCCCGTTTCCACTGAGAACCAGTCAGACTTGCCTGATTCTGTTCTCACGCAGCAACGTGTCTCTTTGTAGAAAGATTTTATGATGTTGATATATTTTGGTTGATAATCTTGGTGGTGCCAGTAACAAAAGCAGAAATAACAATGAAAACAATCATATTACTTTCAAAGAGAAAGTTTCAGTTCAAGTGGCCATTTGGAAAGCCAGCTTTCTTAAACAGACTCTGATCAAACGTGAAAAATATGAGAACACATTATGTGATGCTTCAGATTCACAGGGAAGAGGAAATGCATTGCTTGGGATTGAAAGCATGAGGATGAAAAATTATCCAATGTTTGTTGTAGATTTTGAGCTGCTGTCAGTATCTATATCACCCTAGGATTAAGACACCGAATGTTATAATTGTTGTGTTCATGCATTTTGTCAACCTGTTGTATTCATTACATTATCATGTTTTGGTATTAAATCATGAGTTCACATGTGTTAGACTGGCCCAATTCTATGCATGAGTTACTGTAAATCTCATCTCATCTCATCTCATCTCATCATGTTCCTCTTGTACCTTGTGGTGTCGAGGTGAAGTATAAACATCTTGAGAGTGCCCGATTATGGGCTTCATATATCATAATCATATATATACTGTATACTGCTATATACTGCTTCATATATATACAGTAAATCACTAGTCTAAAATACCATTATAAAATGTGCACTCTAGAATGAGAGGTGTTCTTTGAAAGAACAGTGCAGGAAATAGTTATGGCTAGAGATCATTTAGAACGAAAATGATATATGGCTAATGCACACACACGCGCGCGCACACACACACGCGCGCGCACACTCACACGCGTGCACACACACACACACACACACACAGATATATAACTTTTTTCCCTAGTATTTTCAGAAGTGAGCCATGGTAGTGCAGTGGCAAGTATGCTTACCTGCTGACCTGACAGTCATGTGTTCGCATCCCCACGAGGGAGAATTTTTTAATAACTGAAGTGTGCTTGCAGGTCGACCCAGCCTAAAATGGACACCAGGAACTGATGTTCTAGGAGTGTTCTAGGAAGTCAAGATGAGTGACTGATATTGACCACTCACCCATTAAGCACTGATTGGTTTAAAAAAATATGGGGCTTGCATATACCCGGTGCTGTGACGATTGGGTTACAAACGCAATTCGTAATCCCACATACTGCATGCCAAACATATCTATGGAAGATTTGAAAGCAAACCACCTTGCACTGGTTTTTCTAAAATGGTATGAATGTCAGTCGTTCAGAAAGCAATGGTAAGCTACTGAACGTAAACTTGTCAAGAAATCACAAACAGCCAAAAAAAATGCTGAGGTTGACTGTGACGTCCTGTAAAGAATATGCAACTAACTCTTTTTTTAAATATACCAATACAACTCAAGGTATGGAGAGGGTATTTTACTTTTACAATGCTGAAGAGCTCTGAACATTTCAGAACCTTCATATTTGAAATAATACTGTTAATGCAAAAACAGTAAAAACAATGAAACAAACTATAACAAACAAAAACTTACATCAATAGAAAATTGGTATAAAAATGTAATTGAAACAAATATGCCTGACCTGCATATGGACTGAGGATCCTGAGGGCATTGGTACACCAGGGAAACAGCAAAACTAGAACAGCCAGCCTGTCAACATCAGTAAATATTCTTATGTACACACAATCTGGACTTTCAACCTTTGACAGACAATAGTGGATGACAATGGAAACATCTGTGAACTGAACCACATTAAGTGCACACCCATATAAAACAATATAGTCCCTTCTGATTCCAGGGTTATAGATTGGATGCTAAGTATTCTCAGATAGAGGTAAAGTTTAGAAATGCATTGCGCACATTTTGCACACTAAAAATCCCCTGGCAGTTGAAAATTATAAAGACTAGACCATAAGTAAATAGTGTAAAATTATCAAAAATTAGAACAGCTACCCATGAGACCACCATGTTAATATCCCAAGAATCAGTTTACGGGCATTCACATAGCTAGATTTATGGTGGAATGACATCTTCTGACAATCATAAAGCTAAACTGATGGTGGGATGACATTTTTTGGACAATCATAAAGCTAGACTGATGGTGGAATGACATTTTTTGGACAATCATAAAGCTAGACTGATGGTGGAATGACATTTTTTGGACAATCATAAAGCTAGACTGATGGTGGAATGACATTTTTTGGACAATCATAAAGCTAGACTGATGGTGGAATGACATTTAAGGGCAGTTATAAAGTTAGACTGATGGTGGAATGACATTTCAGGGCAGTTATAAAGCTAGACTGATGGTGGAATGACAACTTTCAGACAATTATAAAGCTAGACTGACGATGGAATGACATTTCAGGGCAGTTATAAAGCTAGACTGATGGTGGAATGACATTTAAGGGCAGTTATAAAGCTAGACTGATGGTGGAATGACATTTCAGGGCAGTTATAAAGCTAGACTGACGGTGGAATGACATTTCAGGGCAGTTATAAAGCTAGACTGATGGTGGAACAACATTTCAGGGCAGTTATAAAGCTAGACTAATGGTGGAATGACATTTCAGGGCAGTTATAAAGCTAGACTGATGGTGGAATGACATTTCAGGGCAGTTATAAAGCTAGACTGATGGTGGAATGACATTTCAGGGCAGTTATAAAGCCAGACTGATGGTCGAATGTATCTTTTGGACAATCATAAAGCTAGACTGATGGTGTAATGACATTTAAGGGCAGTTATAAAGCTAGACTGATGGTGGAATGACATTTCAGGGCAGTTATAAAGCTAGACTGATGGTGGAATGACATTTCAGGGTGGTTATAAAGCTAGACTGATGGTGGAATGACATTTCAGGGCAGTTATAAAGCTAGACTGATGGTGGAATGACATTTACAGGCAGTTATAAAGCTAGACTGATGGTGGAATGGCATTTCAAGGCAGTTATAAAGCTAGACTGATGGTAGACTGACATTTAAGGGTAATAATAAAGCTAGACTGGTGGTGGAATGACATCTTTTGGACAATCATAAAGCTAGACTGATGGTGGATTGACATTTCAGGGCAGTTATAAAGCAAGACTGATGGTGGAATGACATCTTTTGGACAATCATAAAGCTAGACTGATGGTGGAATGACATTTCAGGGCAGTTATAAAGCTAGACTGATGGTGGAATGACATTTCAGGGCAGTTATAAAGCTAGACTGATGGTGGGATGACATTTAAGGGCAGTTATAAAGCCAGACTGATGGTGGAATGTCATCTTTTGGACAATCATAAAGCTAGACTGATGGTGGAATGACATTTAAGGGCAGTTATAAAGGTAGACTGATGGTGGAATGACATTTAAGGGCAGTTATAAAGCTAGACTGATGGTGGGATGACATTTAAGGGCAGTTATAAAGCTAGACTGATGGTGGAATGTCATCTTTTGGACAATCATCAAGCTAGACTGATGGTGGAATGACATTTAAGGGCAGTTATAAAGCTAGACTGGTGGTGGAATGACATTTAAGGGCAGTTATAAAGCTAGATTGGAGGTGAGCATGGCCAAATTGATAAGAGCACTCGTTCGTAAATATCCAGTGTACTGATGCTGAGGTAGATGGTTCAACTCCTACACCAGTCAGTTGAACTACAATGTTGACTTCTTGTCCTTGACTTGGGGGCATAAATTACAAGCATCTTTGAAGTCTGAGTGGGTTTGCCTGATGGCGAGGGACACTGATAATAGGGAAAGCTAATCCACATAGAAAATTCAGTCCAATGTTACTAGAAGTAGCGTATATGGACTAAAAAAAAACATTAAGCTAGATTTATGGTGGAATGACATGTTATGAGCAGTCATAAAGCTAGATTTATGGTGGAATGACACTTAATCAACAGTCATAAAGCTAGAATAATAGTGGAATGACATTTATGGGCAGTTTTAAAGATAGATTTATGGTGGGATGACATTTTATGGGCAGTGTATAGCTAGATTTATGGTGGAGTGGCATTTTATAGGCATTCATAAATATAATGTAATCTAATCAACAAAGAAAGACACATTCACTACATGAAATGACTTATTTCCTAAACAATCACATATCCAGACAGTGGTGAAACACACAAACACATTTATTACAGACAGAACAAAGTAAATCATACAGTCAGTCTGCAAACAGATACTATGGTAGAAGATGTATAGCTCATTGTCCCTCACTGTAAATGTTTGCTTCAGTAAGTCACAGAGAGCAGCTCAAGTACTTCAGTGATAAGTTATGGGGTTATTTGTTTCCCATGATCAGGCCAGTTAATTGTCTAAACCACAACTATATTTATTAATGGAATTAACAGTGGCGTAATGAATAAATCTCCTAAACTCTGTTGATCACTGGGTTACAAAATCGACAGCACAGTACTGGGGACATTCCCACACCCCTCCTCAAAATTATGGACCCAAACGAATGCACTCTACAAATGTCTTTAAGCTGAAATAACTGTCCAGCATATCTTTCAAGAATATACACATTTGAGATCCCAAATGTACAGTTAATTTGATATGGTTCATAAAAAATGGTACAAAGATCTAACAACTCTTAGGCTAACTGTACAGTTTATATCTTAATCTGAATTATAAATCTGAGAAAGAATGCTAGAAAACAATATCCCATATTGTAAATAGTGCGTACAGCTCCACACATAAACTGCACCATTTTGCAGGCTCTAAAGATACATACAGCATCCAAGTATACATCACTCTGATGTATACAATGCCACACATTGTCTTGTTTGGCACAAATGATATCACAGAAAATGCTCACATATAAGATCATGTCGCCAGATCTCAATTTCTGTATGTGCATGATGCCAGGTGACTTAAATGTTTACTGCATGTTGAATCCCAGAATCATTGCTTCCTGCCAGAAACTAATTAATTTACCATTCCTCTGTCAGTTTTGTTAGTCCATTTGCAGCAATTGAACATTAATCAAAGATGCTGACCTGCATCTCTTCATCATCCCTTGGGAACCTCAGGTAAGACAACCATGAGGAATTAGACAAGTGATACAGATAACCCATGAGATGGGGATGGATTGGCCAGAGGTGTATGGTGGGGTCTGCATAGTAGTATAACACCTGCCAGCATAGCTCCCTGATTCATCGGAGCACTTCAGTTCTCCAACCAATGACAAGGTTGGCTTATATTTGGAAAGTAAACTGTTCCTATCACATCCTCCCATCAACGACGCACTCTACACTTCACTGCCACAACTGTGGAGGACCTGCACATAGTCAGGCAATGGACCATCAAGAACCTCCTGCTCATAGCTAGAGAGATAATATCACCGCCATGTGAAGCATGCCAAGACAGTTTTAAACCTTTCTGTCCTTCAAGAGGAGCCTAAGTGATAAGTATTCAAGCTTGTAATCATTCATGATTAAAAAGGAACCTGTCTGTCACATGTACATACATACCTTTGTGCTAACACCGATTCCCCCTTTCACAAGTTCAACTAATCGAGGGATTAGCTCTGGAAGGACAGTACTGTCCACATATTGAACACACTGGATGGAATATGCACACAATGGAAATCATGAAATATGCAAACTGTCATAGCCATGGTATACAGTCTGTCCTGAATGTGTCGTAATTATGTCATGTAAAGCTGCACTACTTTGTGTCATTTTATATTGTCCTGAATTATACTAAGGCATGAATTATAGATTCAAAGTTAAAATCTCTGTCTGTGTGTCTGTCTATATGTCTGTCTGTGTGTGTCTCTGTGTCTGTCTGTGTGTCTGTCTGTCTCTGAGTCTGTCTGTGTGTCTGTCTGTGTCTGTCTATATGTCTCTGTCTGTCTGTGTGTCTCTGTGTCTGTCTGTGTGTCTCTGTGTCTGTCTGTTGCTGTGTCTGTCTGTCTCTGTGTGTGTGTCTGTGTGTGTCTGTCTCTGTGTGTGTCTGTCTCTGTCTGTCCCTCCGTCCGTCCGTCCGTCCGTGTGTGTGTGTGTGTGTGTGTGTGTGTGTGCGTGTGTGCGTGTGTGGGTGGGTGGTTTTTTGTGTGTGTGTGTGTTTTTTTTTTTAGGGACGTTCATTTGAAACCCGTTCCAATGGCTTTATTACAAAAGCATGAGAGAAACATTAACAGGTGTGGTAGAATTCAACAAAGCATTTATTTTGAATGAATTATGCACCATGGGTTGGTCAGAAGAAGTCGCTGTCCACAAAAAAGGATTGTGGTTACTCACTGAACCAAGTGTTTGCCACGTTCATCACGTCTGTATCTGTGTGAATTTGTTGCCCCTTAAGAGCTTTTTTTAGAGGTCAGAACAAATGAAAATCACATGGTGACAAATCAGGACTATAGGCTGGATGTTGCAGAATTTCCCACTTCTTCCTTGCTAATGCTTCCCGCACAGTCTTTGCGACATGCGGAGAGCATTATCGTGCAACAAAATCACACCGCGAGAAACCATGCCAGGTCGTTTATTCTTAGATGGCTTTTTGCAGCTTGTCTAGTGTTTGCAAGCAGTGGGTAGAGTTGATGTTGACACCAGGTTATTTAGGTCGGCCAACAATAGCCCTTCATGGTAAAAAAAAAATGTGCCCAGCATAACCTTACCAGCGGAAACCTGTAACTTGAATCTTTTGGCTTTTGGTGATCCAGTGTGCTTCCATTGCATGCTCTCTCTTTTGCGGCTCGGCTCAGAGTGGTGACACCATGATTCATCGCCTGCCACTATGCGGAAGAGAAATGCATCACCCTCCACTCTGTAACGCAGCAAGTGGTTCAAACACCATCCCATGTGTTCCTCTTTTTGGTGGTCAGTCAACATCCATGGTGCCCACTGTGAACACACCTTCCGATATTGCAGTTTCTTACGAACGACCTTTTGAATTGTCCCAATTGACACATCAAATTCTTTCGCTAGCAAACGTATGCTTCGACAACTGTTCATCTGTACTGCTACATCAATTTTGGCAATGGTTTTTTCCTGTTGCAACAATATGCACTTGACCCGGCTGTCGAAGATCTGACTGTGAACTGACGTCCTTTCCGAAACATTTGTGCCCATTCTGTCACTGTTGTCTTCGACACACATTTGTTAGCGTACGCTGTCTGCATTCTTTGATGAATGTCCATTGGTCGACATCCTTCAAATGAAAGAAATTGAATCACCGCTCTTTGAGCTTCTTTGGACGGTTTTTGGATCAACCCGGCCATTTTCTCAATGGTCAGAAACAGAACCTATGCATCATGGGACGATAAGCATGTGCTTTTTTATTTATTGGTCAGTACTTATCACATGACTATGACATGATCATGTTCAACATACGCAATTACGCACGGTGCGGCACGAACGGATTTCAAATGAACGCCTCTTATATAATCTTTTCTCAATGCCTATGAGTTTTCCATCAATACTTGTATATGTAACTGTCATGCTTTAAATGTGTACACACAAATATGAAATTTTAAAAAGTCAACATGAATGCAACTATGGAAAAACAGATTAATCAAAGCCACTACATTTATTATAATCACTCTCTAACAGTATAACCCAGGAGGCCAAACATATTACATGAACAAGCATTCTATGACAAAAATACAAATTATTACAACAGATAAATGGCTGTACCTCTGCAATAACTATTTGCTTTTCCAACTTCAGTAAATTGGTATATATCCTTCACACTGCAATAACTGAATACCTGCATGACTAACAACTTCTGTAAACTGGTATATATCCTGCATAATGCAATAACTGACTACCTGCATGCCCACAAACTTATGTAAACTGGTATATATCCTGCATAATGCAATAACTGACTACCTGCATGTCCACAAACTTATGTAAACTGGTATATATCCTGCATAATGCAATAATTGACTACCTGCATATCCACAAACTTCTGTAAACTGGTATATATCCTGCATAATGCAATAACTGACTACCTGCATGTCCACAAACTTATGTAAACTGGTATATATCCTGCATAATGCAATAACTGACTACCTGCATATCCACAAACTTCTGTAAACTGGTATATATCCTTCATACTGCAATAACTGACTACCTGCATGTCCACAAACTTATGTAAACTGGATACTGCAATAACTGACTACCTGCATATCCACAAACTTCTGTAAACTGGATACTGCAATAACTGACTATCTGCATATCCACAAACTTCTGTAAACTGGTATATATACTGCATAATGCAATAATGAACTTCCTTCATATCCACAAACTTCTGTAAACTGGTATATATCCTTCATACTGCAATAACTGACTACCTGCATGTCCACAAATTTCTGTAAACTGGTATATATTGTGCATTTTGTTTGCCCACAAACTTCTGTAAACTGGTATATATCCTGCATAATGCAGTAACTGACTACCTGCATGACTAACAACTTCTGTAAACTGGTGTATATCCTGCATACTGCAATAATTAACTTCCTTCATATCCACAAGCTTCTGTAAACTGGTACATATCCTTCTTACTGCAATAACTAACTACCTACATGTCCACAAACTTCTGTAAATATAAATAAATTCTGTAAATATCCCTTATCCTGCAATAACTGACTTACCTGCATGACTAAGAACTTCTGTAAAACGGTATATATCCCACATACTGCAATAATTGACTTCCTTCATATCCACAAACTTCTGTAAACTGGTATATATCCTGCATATTGCATGTCCACAAACTTCTGTAAACTGGATATTGTAATAACTGACTACCTTCATGTCTACAAACTTCTGTAAACTGGATACTGTAATAATTGACTACCTGCATGTCTACAAACTTCTGTAAACTGGTATATATCCTGCATATTGCATGTCCACAAACTTCTGTAAACTGGATATTGTAATAACTGACTACCTTCATGTCTACAAACTTCTGTAAACTGATATATATCCTGCATATTGCATGTCCACAAACTTCTGTAAACTGGATATTGTAATAACTGACTACCTTCATGTCTACAAACTTCTGTAAACTGGATATTGTAATAACTGACTACCTTCATGTCTACAAACTTCTGTAAACTGGATACTGTAATAATTGACTACCTGCATGTCTAAAACTTCTGTAAACTTATATATATCCTGCATATTGCATGTCCACAAACTTCTGTAAACTGGATATTGTAATAACTGACTACCTTCATGTCTACAAACTTCTGTAAACTGGATACTGTAATAATTGACTACCTGCATGTCTAAAACTTCTGTAAACTTATATATATCCTGCATATTGCATGTCCACAAACTTCTGTAAACTGGATATTGTAATAACTGACTACCTTCATGTCTACAAACTTCTGTAAACTGGATATTGTAATAACTGACTACCTTCATGTCTACAAACTTCTGTAAACTGATATATATCCTGCATATTGCATGTCCACAAACTTCTGTAAACTGGATATTGTAATAACTGACTACCTGCATGTCTACAAACTTCAGTAAACTGCATACTGTAATAACTACCATGACAAACAACTTCTGTAAACTGGTATATGTACAGGACAGATGTTTTGCCTACCCTGTTAACTGTTTCCATCATTGGTGACGTTTTTGAGGCTGCAATTCTGGCACTGTCAAGCTGCAGGCAGAGAAAGACAGAACAAAACTGAAAAAAAACTGATAAATAATTTGTAGATTCTTCACTTACTGTGTACACAAGAAATGTTTGGACATTTCTCTCTACAGTCAGAGATCAGTAAACAACTCACATACATCCTCTTCTGGGGGCCTAAGTGGCTTAAAGGTATAGCATCTGCCTCAGACTAGACAAGTACTGGATTCAAATCCTGCTTCAATGGTGGATTGAATGCTTCAATAGTGGATTGAATGCTTCAATAGTGGATTGAATGCTTCAATAGTAGCTTGAAAGCTTCAATAGTAGAATGAATGCTTCAATATTGGATTGAATGCTTCAATAGTGGATTGAATGCTTCAATTGAAAGCTTCAACGGTGGAATGAATGCTTTAATATTGGATTGAATGCTTCAATAGTGGATTGAATACTTCAATAGTGGATTGAATGCTTCGATAGTGGATTGAAAGCTTCAATAGTGGATTGAATGCTTCAATTGTGGATTGAAAGCTTCAATAGTGGATTGAATACCTAACCTTCTTACACAAGAGCTACAAAAGGAGATACCAGTTGCAAGTTGTGCACAGATCATTACTGTGACACATTCCTACTTCCCATTTCTGCTATTAATTTCTGTTTAGTCCAAACCCACTTTATGTTTGGCAGTGAATCAGTTGACACTAATTAAAACTTAACAGAATCTTCATTGCTAAAGCAATGTTGCAACACAAAATTATTCACTTCTAAATAACACCACAACGCAACCCTGCTTACTTTTCCACACTGAACCCTAATCTTGATTACTTCTAAACACTGAAATATCACTCTTGTAAAGCATTTACACAAATATGTAATAATATTATTGCTACTTCTAAATAATGCTGCCAATCACTCTTTCCTAACACTATACAACACTGCAAAACTACCTCCCTCACATATGATTAACTAAGGTCATGGCTGTTAGGCCTGCAGTCTACTATACCTTATCCTGGCTGGCTTGGCTGCCCAGCTGCAGGCTGAGATAGTTGATGACTTCAGGCTCCAGCCCACTGGTGGCTTCTAGCAGGGCTGTCACCAACACTGGGATGTTTGGCTTCAACAGGGCACCTGCATTACGACTGATTTCCAGCAGAGTGGACAACCTGTGTTCACATTTCATTAAGAAGATTATGTATTAAAAAACAAGGATTACAAAGAAGCTACAGATATATGTAACAGGTAAGTAAAGGACCGTTATTACACACCTAGATGCAGGTAGGGTGTATGGTGCTAGCCCCATATTTGTACAGACCAAATGGCACTCCAGGGTTAAAAATAGTTTAATGCAAGAGAATTAACTTCAGTGCACCATGTTTTCTCATTTAGGTCAGTCTTCTTTCAGCACAGCGGTCTGCTAAAAGCCTTACGCAGAACACAAAACTTTGCTTCTCCAGTGACAGATCTCCAAAAACAAAACTTCACTCATGAACTGAATGACAGTCTGAAAATGAACCCACGACCTACATAGCGTGATGGATGATGTGGTCAATGACATGTCAGCCATCTTTACTTCTCAGAACATTTCTTGGCACCTATTTTAGGCTAGGTAGAATTGGTAGCTCAGGTCAATTAAACAAAACAATCCCTGATGGGGATTTGAACACATGACCACCAGGCTAGCAGTGCTTGACATGTATATACAGGGAGTGGTGGTAGTTGAGTGGCTAGAAGGCTAGCTTGTTGGCCTGGTTGTGTGCTCATCTGGTAGTTATTGTAGCAACATATTTGTGGATATACAGATAAAGTATGTTGACCCCAGCCTCTGTATCTGAGCATGAGAAATGACTGTTGGATTTGTTTTTGCTTTTGTTTTGTATCTTCTCAGCCGGCTCTGTGGCGACGGGGTTACATACGCAATTTGTAATCCCGCATACCAGGTTCGAAACATAGCTGCAGGTGATTTGGCAGCAGACTGCCTTGTGTTGGTTTTCATCCAATGGGATGACTGTTGGTCATTCAGAAAGCAATGGCAAACTACTGAACGTAAACTTGCCAAGAAATCACAAACAGCCAAACAATTTTGGTGACGACTGCAAAATCCTGTAAAGGACACGCAACCAAAAATAAAAACTATATCTTCTTAAGGATGACCAGTGAGTATATATTGAATGAAATATCACTGTAGTCTAGCTAGATAACGAATGACACAAATATTATAAATCCATGCAACTTTCTTTTAGAAAAAGTGTTTCTCTATGGTGTTCATTATACTTTTACCCTAATTTCATTGAATGCCATTTTTGCTTGACATTAAAAACTATTGCATTAAACATGAATAAAAGATAGTGACTCACATCTGGACTAACACTCTTAGTAAAGATTATAATTTGATTTTGTACTAACTTATTTTCTGTGCAATTCATATTCATTAGATTATTTACTGACCATTTATTCTTTGTAATTTAAAATGCAGTTTGTCATTAGACATATAATGCATAATTTCTTGCCAGCTGCATCTGTGTTGTTTAGTTGTTGGATCTTTGAATTAATCCTCCTTTTGATAGATTTTTCTAGCTTTTTCTTTCATGTTGAATAACCTGTGTGCTAACAGATGAAGATCTGTTGGTCTGTTGTGGGGGGGGGGGGGGGGGGGGGGGGGGGGGGGGAGAGGAGGAGGAGGAGGAGGAGGAGGGGGGGGGGAAAGGGGGGGGGGGAATACTTGGTCTAATACAGATCTATGAGCACTTTTTATGCAGAGACTAATATTACTGACTTATCTATTTTTCACTTCCAAATACGAACAGCTTTATGGTGTTGAAATAATCTTATTCTTCTTCCTCTTCATTAGTCCGACATTTTATGTTTTAGAGTAATAGCATTGTCTCAGTTTACAGGAAAGCTGTGATGTTTATGGCGTCCAGTCAACAAATCCGACTTCCTCAGGCATTTAGCATTTTAGGTTAGCAGTCCCAGGTGTTTCAAAAGTCACTTCACAATCAAGAAGTTTTAACGTCTTCTTTGTCCCTCCATCCACTGGTGATACAACAAATGCCCCATCGGGAACAGCCAAATGCATGCTGATCAGCCCTCTAAGGAAGGCAGAAGCAGACCATGGGCATTCCGCACTATCCAAGGAAGTTTCCGTAAGTGCAGAGGCAATATATTATGCTTTGGTACTGGATGCACCCAAGGAATCGTCAAGTCCTGTACATGGCTGTTTAGCATCACACCTGTATACCAGACGCCAGAAGGATGCTGTCTGCAGATTTTGAACCCTGATGACACCCACACTGTAAGCTTTCAATTCATACTTTCAATGTAATGAACCTGCTAGTCAAGCAATTTTTCATTTGGTAGCCTCTAAGACAGAAATAATCTAACTATCAAAGTAAAGCTTTTGCAATAAAGTGTGTGTGTAACACCACATATTACACAACTCCAAAAAAGAATAAGGGAAATTTTTTTTTAAGTTGATGTTGTACAATATAAAAATTATGTTGAAGAAATCTGATTAAAGTGCTATGCTACACTGGAAAAATAACATTTAGTTTTCAACAAATGGCATTACCTACAATAAAAAGAAGCAAACAACTCACCCAATAGCCCTGACCTCTTTAACAGTGCTGTGAAGTGAGCATTTCAGCAAACAAGGTAGAATAAGTTTGGTTGCTTTTTCACCAATCTTTCCATTGCTTACATCACAAATCTTGATGGACACCTGTACAAATCACAATGTTAAGTTATTTAATAATATTTCTGATAACCTACAGACAATCTGTTCTGATAATCACACACTTGGGACAGAAATCACATTGTTCATATTATCGACATTTCCTATCCACCTCCTTACAGCAGTGCTCCCCATGACCACAAAAACCAGGTAAATGTAGCATAGATAATGGCCAGGTCTTCCAATTTAGATAGGTCCATGGGGAGGTATTTAAGATAAACACACTCCTAAAGCCTTACAAAAGAAAAAACAGCGGCTGCAGCAGGATATAACAATATTAATTGAAAACAATTAAGTATATTTAGCTCCTGCGAAAAGAAGAGACATAATAGACACAACACAATGTACGCACCTTACAAAAAAACTCCATCTTAGGTGAAACTTATCCAAAAACCATAAACAAAAACAATCAATAAATATATAAAACTGAAGTACTAAAATAAAACAATAAGTATTACAGGACAACAAAGCATGGTCGATGTTTCGGTTATACAAACCTTTATCAAGGACAGGACAACACAAATAGATAAAAAGCTAAATAAAACACAAAATAAAAATAAAGATACAACACAGCTTCTAGTTGGCAGGAAAGAAACAACAATGGTGGTTTGAACCAATTCAGAAAGGCGCTCTTGGGCTACAAAAGTTTGTTGCCAAATGGTGTGCAAACAGTCAGATATGAATTAAAATACAGGGAAAATAGCAGAGTTATACCGTGGCATCAACAACCGTATTGATTCCTGCTGGGTGAATGCAACCCAGAGAGTTTATTAATTGGCTTTCAATTTTAAGTCTAATGGAGTTGTTACAGAAGCAAGGTTTCAATGCAGTGACCCATACATCATTGACTCCATTGTGGTTAGAAGAATTACAGTGGTTGGGGACAGGTTTGTCAGCGCCTTGATTAATGTCTCTAAGGTGTTCCCTAAAGCGGTCGGCAAGGCGTCTGCCAGTTTGACCAATATATTTCATGTCACACTGTTTGCAAATGATAATAAGGTACGTACATTGTGTTTGTGTCTATTATGTCTCTTCTTTTCGCAGGAGCTAAATATACCTAATTGTTTTCAATTCATAAAGCCTTACAAATAGACTGGGGACAGCCAAATATTACTAAAGGCAGACACAACAACATGGGTTTAACGGAATGGTACACCTGATTAAATAGTAACTATCTATCATTTCATGATGATGTTATGATCATCATCCAAATGTGATGCTGAAATTTCCTACTACTGTTCTCTGGTAATATATTTCCAAGACCAGTATAATTCACTTGGAATCAACGACTGGCAGGAGAGGGTCCACCAGAGAGACGAATGGAGACGGATTGTATTTGCAGCAAAGAACCTCAATGGCTCGGAAAGCTGAAGAAGAAGAAGAAGTATAATTCACATGAACCCTGAATACAATTAACATAGAATTAACAAATGCTTACCTTGCTAAGCATCTTACAAGCCTGGTCTGCAGCAAGTCTTACAGACTCCTGGAAATGATTATACATAAGAAATGGATTAGATATAGGATCTATATCAAGGCAAGGATAGTACAATGCATTTCAACACTAACAGGAAATAACATGGGAGAGATAATGAAGGGAGAGTGGTTGTTATCCATACAGGGTCTCAAACTTGATGAAGGAAAACTCCAAGTGGCACCTCCAAGTGATGGGAGTATGGGCAACACATGGTTGTGTGGCAAATGCAGCTCTGGGATATCAGTATCCACTGGTATAAGTGGATAGCTCTGCAATTGAGCTGAGTAGGGCACTCACTTGTCCTGACAGTTGGAAACTGCTGTCAAAGGCAGAGGTAACATATCCATGGTGGGTGTGGAATGCAAGGGGAAACCACCACAATATCTTCTTAAGTTTTCATGAATTAAAGCAAATGGCTGACCTAGGACATCCTTGCGTGGAAGGAACTATCAAGAGCTACTGATGATACCAGACTGTCAATCAAACTAATGATTGCAAAAATCAAGACCAACAAATTTAGAATAGGCATTTGGAATGTCAAGTTAATGGCAGATATAGGAAAGTTAAATATGGTAGTAAAAGATGAAAATTAATATCCTAGCAGTGAGCGTGATAAGGTTGAAGAAATCTGGTAAAATAAAATTGGACAAACGCACAATAGTATATTTAAGAGGTGATAAACACTTAAAAGAAATATGAATAATGTTTGATGAGGAAATAACTCAGACAATTAGTGGCTGTTGGAGAATTTCAGATTCAGGTTAAAATTAAAGGCAAACCAATACATATAAATATCATAAAAGTATATGCACCAACAACAAGCTGTAGTGAATGAACAAGAAATTCACAAACATTTTACGATGAAATAGAAAAGGCAATCTCTCATACCAAATCACAAGAAGTCAAAGTAATATTTGGAGATTTAAATACAAAAGTAGAAAAAGAGAGAAACTAAAGATGTGGTTGGTGATTATGGTTTACAAATAAGAAACAAAAGAGAAAGACTCATTGAATGGGCAAAAATAATTGAACTGTTGACTGGAAACACTTGGTTTAAACAACATAGGTGACTATGTTTCTCATGAAAGAGCCATGATAAGAAAAAATGCAATCAAATTCACTACATGCTGATTAATAAAAGGTTTAGAAATGCACTTATAATGTCAATACAATACTTAGTGATGACTATTAACAGTGATCATGTCTGGACAAATAAAAGTAAGATGAAAGGGGGAAAAAAAGATGTTTAAGAACATTAGACTTGACAAAGATATTCATATGTCAGAAAAATAAATTAAAAAGCGGGACAGAGTGATTGTAAAAGAAAAACACAGACACAATGCAATACCTAAAATACAAAACAAAGAAGAATGGAAAAAAGATGAAGAAATCCAGCCATGAAACAAGCAAAGACATATTACCAGAAAGAAGACAAAAAGCTAAGAAGAAATTGGTGACTGAAGAAAACTTACAGTTGGTGGACAAAAGACAGCAAAGTGAAAATAAAGAAGAGTATGATAAAATTATTAAAAAGAAATATGTGAATAATAGCAAAAGAGCATTGGTTAAATAAGCAGATTTATAAAGAGAAATATGAGATAAATGCATAACAGCAAAAAAAATTGGTTAAATAAGCAGTGCAACAAATTTGTATTAAACTGTATTTAAGATTTTTTAAAATATGCAGACAATTAAGGGATCTGACAGGCAGAAAAATAAGATTAAACACAGGATGTTTGAAATCAAAGACAGGAAAGGTATTATGGAAGAAGATACTATGATAAACTGATGAAATGAATATATAACAGAATTAGCAGGAGAAAGTAACTTAGAAGATCCATCTATACTAAATGAAGAAGATGATATCGAACATATAAAGAAAGGAATAAGCTGGCCCAGTTAAAATCACAGAATCAATTAGAAGTACTGGGAGAATTTGGAATAGAAATATTAGCTAAAATGTTGAATGATATTTACAACAGTGGATACTGCAGATGACACAGTTCTGATAGCTGAAAGCACAAACGATCTGAAGAACTGTTTGATATTGCAGCAATACAGAATGAAAAAGAAAGGACCATTACTTGAATATCAAGAAAATAGAAATAATGGTTATAAAAAAAATATAATAAAATAAAATATGATATTACAAAAGAAGAAAAAGTTTTTAACCAAGACAATAAATTTAAATTTTTAGGGGAAATAATAGCATCAAAAGGAAGATGATTGACAGATTAAGAGCCGAATAGACCAAGCAAAAGCTGCATTTCAGAATATGTAAGTATCTTGTGTGATAAGTTACTTTTACTGTATGTCAGCAAGAGAGCACTGAAATGTTATATTGAACCTGTTCTGTTGTAAGGCAGTCAATCATGGAATGTGAATGAACAAATCAGGAAGAGTTTGGGGGGAAACAGAGATATGGTTTCTGACAAGAATGTTGCAAATATCTTGGACAGCCAGAGTAACTAACAACGATTGCCTGGAAGAGGCTAATAAAAGAAGAACATTATATGCAACTATAAGACAGACAGTTTATGCCACCATCTCAAACCATGAAGCATCATTTCTCTCAGTCTGCCTCTTCTACAGCTGACCTTTCCAGTCGTCATGATGCTCCCCAATGTTTTCTCTGTATATGATCAAACAGCACTTGTTAATTAAACAAACAAAATGGCATATACTTAGTGAGAGTGTCAGATTGGTTATAAGGTGGTCAATAGTGAGAGGCGGAGCTGAGGGCTAACCTTGATATCATCCCTGACTTTCAAGCAGATCTTCCACAGCTCTGGAATGTCATCAACAACATCATCCAGAACCCGGCCCCGCAACAGATTACTGACTGCCAGACAACTGAAACAGTTATATTCCATTAGTTACAAATATGCAAAAGACAAGGAGTATCAAAAATAATAAATATGTAAGAACCAAAATGCACATACTACATAGAAATAATACTTCACAGTGAAGAAATAAAACTCAATGATAAGCTCCCATTAAACTCTTGAGTTATTAATCATTGATATTTGTTGATATGTTGTACAAGGGTATTGATATGTTGCACGAGGGTATGATAACGGGTAACATCAATATATCAAAACAGTGATTAACGTGAACAATCAAATGTGCTGAACATCACTGATTATAGGAATTAATTCTGACAACAATTCTAAACTGTGTTGCTAATCATGCTTATTCATTGGTTTGGTGCATAAAGGTATGATACTGACATGCTGAAATGGTGATTAACATGACCTGTCGCATGTGATAAAGGAACTAGGTATCACTGGATAAAGGAACTAATTCAGACAGCATAATAATATTTATTGATCCTCCGGGTACAAAGTCGTTTTGTGCTACATCAAAACATGATGGATTTACACCAGGGATCTTGGCATACACATCCAAACACAAATAATAACAACAAAGACAAGTATCACAAGATGCTACAGAAGTCTAACATATATCACACACCACCACAACTTTCCACAGTCACATGCTGGGAGGAAAACAATGGCTACTGAGCTGCCAGGAAGTTTTATTACCCACAAGATTCAGTTGTCCACTTGTTGCTTGTGGCTTATAGCTTATAGTGTTGAATTGAGTTAAGTTAATAAACGGCACGACTGTATTCAGGACATTCCCATACGTGCAACATAGCTTATAGTGAAGACTGCCATGTGGCAGGTTATCATGTATCTGCAAGTTATAGTGTACACACACTGATGTTGTGAAGGTAGGAGCTTTTCAGTTATTTCATACATTTCAGTCTACTTTCAACCCAAATGATATCCATATAAGTCCAGTATTCAGGGAAGGGATATAACACTGTTCCAGCAGCCAGATTTATGGAAGCTGTTTCCTTAGTGTTGGTTATATAAATGCCTTATTGTTCATTTAATAAGCTTAGTAACACAGGTTCTGAACTTGATTCTGAATTGTGACAGTCTGTGTTGTTGTTTTTTTAAATACATTACTGGTTGTGTTATCCCAAACCAGACATGAATGGACTGTAGTAGTTATCCTTTGTCTATATAGACAGAGCTCAGTATGATTGCCTTGGAAACCAAATAATCATGATCTATTCATTCTACAGGCAAAGATATGGTAATTATAAATAATAACATGAAACAAATATATTTTGAATTTATAGAATACAGAATGAAAGCATCAGTAAAGAAGACGGAAGCATAAATAGTCAAGCAGTTCTATAGAGAAATGATATCAAGATAAGGCTGAGTAGCAAACAAACCTGGACTCTCGCACCCTCCACTGACTGCTGGTCAAGTTCTTCAACAGGTCATTCAAGATCTGCTTCAGATAAGTGTCCACCTGCCATAACAGAAACAGTAACAATAAAACATGTCAATGTTATATTCAGCAAGACAGAAACAAATGTTATCAAATATGTCTAAGAATAATCAATATTAAGACTTAGCACACCTAGTTATGAAAGGATAGCACTAGAACAAGTAACAAGTTTCTCCTATCTTGGACATATAATAACAGATGATGGCAGAAGTGAAATAGACATAAAAAAGAGAATAGGAATGGCCAAAAATGCTTTCAACAGCATGAAATCAGTATTAACATCTAGAGAGATTAATAGCACATTAAAAATGAGAATTGTCAAATGCTACGTATATTCAATGCTACTTGTATGGCTCGGAAGCCTGGACATTGAACAAGCATTAGAAAGTCACATAGAAGCCCTGCAGATGTGGATACACAGACGAATATGTCGTATTTCGTGGAAACAAAAACAATCAAATGCAGAGGTTCTAGAAAAACTGGGAATGAAGAGAGAGTTGATGAAAGAAATAAAGAGGAGGCAAGTGAAATATTTTGGCCAAGTTAAAAGACATGATACTCTTAAAAAACCATACTGGAAGGCAAGGTTGAGGGCAAGCTAGCTCTATTTTGTTTGCCCTTTGAATACTTATACTATTCCTAGGTTTTCTCAAAAGTGGTGGTGGAGGATATGTGGGTTGGTGAATGTGTGTGGGTTATGTGATGGGTGGGGGGATGTGTGTGTGGGTCGGGGGATGTGTGTGTGGGTTGGGGGATGTGTGTGTGGGTTGGGGGATGTGTGTGTGGATGGTGGGATGTGTGTGTGGGTGGGGAGATGTGTATAGGTGGGGTATGTGTGGGTGGGGATGTGTGGGTGGGGATGTGTGGATGGGTGGGCTGATGCATGTATGCGTGTCTCGGGGTGTGTGTGGGTGGGGATGTATGTGTGGGGGGATGTGTGGTGGGTGGGAGATGTGTGTGAGCAAGGGATGTGTGGGCAGGGGATGGGTTGATCTGTGGGGGAATATATGTGTCACTGGGGGTGTGTGTGTGTGTGGGGGGGGTGATATGTATGTGAGGTATGTGTTGGTGGACCCACAACAGGAGCAACAAAAAGTGACATTGTAATCTACCATGCAAGTCATAATGTGATTAAGGAGGGTTGGACCAAGATTAGCTACAAAATCCAGCTGGACTCAGATTAGCTACAAAATCCAGCTGGACTCAGATTAGCTACAAAATCCAACTAACCATGAGCAAGTCTACAATGGGCTTGGTGTGAGTTGGCTTGATGTGTCTATGCTCTAGCAGGAGATAAATACAGAAATAGAGGAGAGGGAGAAGGAAGAAAAATAAGAAAGAAGAAGGAGAAAGAATGAAGGAGAGGAACGAAGCAGAAGAAGGAAGAAGAAAAAAAGGATGAAGATGGAAGAAGAGGAAGAATCCTGCATATTGTATGTACACAAACTTCTGTAAACTGGTATATATCCTTCATACTGCAATAATTGACTACCTGCATATCCACAAACTTCTGTAAACTGTTATATATCCTGCATATTGTATGTACACAAACTTCTGTAAACTGGTATATATCCTTCATACTGCAATAACTGACTACCTGCATATTCACAAACTTCTGTAAACTGGTATACATCCTTCATACTGCAATAACTGGCTACCTGCATGTCCACAAACTTATGTAAACTGGATACTGCAATAACTGACTACCTGCATATCCACAAACTTCTGTAAACTGAATACTGCAATAACTGACTACCTGCATATCCACAAACTTCTGTAAACTGTAAAAGAAGAAGAAGAAGAAGAAGAAGAAGAAGAAGAAGAAGAAGAAGAAGAAGAAGAAGAAGAAGAAGAAGAAGAAGAAGAAGAAGAAGAAGAAGAAGAAGAAGAAGAAGAAGAAGAAGAAGAAAAAAAGAAAAAGCAGTAGGAAAAAGGAAGAGAAATAAGAAAGGAGGAGGAGGAGGAGGAGGAGGAGGAGGAGGAGGAGGAGGAGGAGGAAGAAGAGGAGGAGGAGGAGGAGGAGGAGGAGGAGGAGGAGAAAGACAAAGATTACTACTATATAGTTCAGGTGATGTGTTTTAACACTCACAGTTTTCTTATTGTCCTGAACAAGAACATTCCAAATGCCGGAAATAGCCTGCTGTATCTTTGGGTTGGGATCAAACTGATAGCGATAGAGCCGTGGTACAATCTGTGTCAAATAAGGAGCAAGTTGTTCTCCGGCCTGTGCAGCGATTGTGGAGAATCCAACAGCCGCACCCTAGAATGAATATACAACATTTACTTTAGACAACAGTTGAAAGTCATACTGAGGGCACCTTTTGAACAATCAGTAAGTATTTGCACACACTTTATATATATATATATATATATATATATATATATATATATATATATATATATATATATATATATATATATATATATATATATATATATAAAACAAGCTTTGGTAAGTATTTCATCATCAGCCCAATTCAGATTATTATCTCTGCATTCCGAACAGATTCATGCATGCCCTGATTTAATTTGAATTCTAACTATTGATGTAGATTTATTCAGTTAACAGTTCTCATTTTGGCTCAACTCTCTAAAGCATTCATAATGTCAGTTCAGTTCACTGGCTGACCTTTTGATATGGTAGCAGTGCCAGCCAAAAAATCTGCTGTTTCATTGCTGGCATGTAATGGCATGAAGATGAACTATCTCTACAAATTGTGGAGCTCTGCAGGAAATCAATCCAATGTCTGCATGCAAATTCAGCCTTTCTGTACTTTCTGGACCACGCTCCATCATTTAGTGTGCAAGCATAAATGTAATTGTGTGGTTCAAGAAATCAATATCATCATTCTCCATAAAGAAGATCAGCTGTAATGAGTCTACAACACTGTCTGACCTGCATCCTCATAACCCACTGAGAATGACTTATTCAGCACAACTCTTGATGTTGTCTACTCACACTAGTCCTTCACTCATCCCTCCAACATATCCTTCAACAAGTGTATATCTTGATGCGCTTGAAGTATCTTAATTGTCTGATCGCTGCCTCATTCGGTTGTTTTTGTTTTTCAGTTCCAATTTTTGTTACATTTCCTTATTTTAATTCTCTAGCATAATTCTATTGATTGATATAATATAATTTCTAAAGCCTCTTCACGCTGTTAATTGACTGTCCAAGTTTCTGTTTCATACAATAATTCATCATTGTCATGTGCCATGCCTATAAGCATTGGCAGTCATGTTTCACCATCTCACATGATCACCAGAGTCATGGATCAGCTCTGTGTTTTTGTCTCGACCACACCACGTTGTCAAGCCATCCAGGTATTTACTTCTCTGCCTTTCCTTCATTCCTTTCCCCTCAATCTTGCCAGTTGTCACCAAGTTCTCTAATTTATTTCTTCTCATAATATGACCAAAATACTGTGAATGTTTACGTCTATTTCTCTAATCAATTTACGGTTTTCATTTGTTTCTTATGGGACTTGGTCTTTGGTTTTTCTGTCTGTTCATGGTATTCTTTGCATTTTCCTCAGAAACCACATTTCCACAGCCATTAGATTTTTTTCAGCTTGCCTGCTCATTGTCCACGCTTCACATCCATACAAAAGTACATGCTCTATTTAGCTCCTCAACACTCTTTCTCTCGTTGCTTTCTTGACAACTTTTTATTGGTCAGTATGTTTTCCATCTTGCAAAAGGCGATTCTTGTTCTTCTTCTTCTTCTTCTTCGTTCATCCGGAGTTTTTTTTCCGGATGTGATTGCGTTGTGCCTGTTTACAGCAGAGCTGCGTTCTTGCGCTGTTAGGCCGACACATCCGACTTCTGCGGGCATTTGTTGACCGGGTTAACCTTCCCGGGGGTTTCTTAGGACGTTTGACTCTCACTGTTGTGGTGTTATCCCCCAACCCAGCTGGTCCATATAGAACAGCCAAAGATCCTGGTCAGCCCTCAAGGGAAGGCAGGGGCAGACCATGGGCATTCCCCGCCATCCAAGGAGGCTTCCATACTTGCAGAGCCGATACATAGCGCTCTGGTACTGGGCTCACCCAAGGAATCGTCACGTCCTGCACATGGCTGCTTAGCCTCACTTCCGTATATTGGGCCTTCCGTTCACCATAGGCTGTTCTTCCGGAAACCAGAAGTATGCAGTCTGCAGATGACATCCACACAGTGAGCTTTCGATTCGGACTTTCCATGTAATGGATTGCTAGCCAAGCAATATTCCATTTCGTGCCACTAGGACACTTTTCCACCTTTTATGAAGCCCACACAGTGGGCTTTTGATTCGGACTTTCCACGTAATGGATTTGCTATCCAAGCAATATTCCATTTTGTGCCACTAGGACACTTTTCCACCTTTTATGAAGCCCACACAATGGGCTTTTGATTTGGACATTCCACGTAATGGATTTGCTATCCAAGCAATATTCCATTTCATGCCTCTGGGTCTTCATGCACCTTTAAATGTCAACCTGTATATAGTTAAAGTAATCTGCGGTCAACTTTAGCTTGTTGATATCTCCATAGAGCTTGTCCTCAAATGAAGCAGGTGTGGGCCAAAATATCTTTCTCTGTTCTGCATACGTTGGGCAATCCTGCAGCAAATGTTTTGCTGTCATTTTTCCAGTTCTACAATTACATTCATCGGTATCTCCTATCTTTAGTTTATTGAACAAGTGGTATTTCAGCCTGTTATGTCCTGTGCGGAGTCTGAAGATTGCTACTTGTTCTCTTCGGTCGAGTTTGTAATATGCATCATCCTTCTGATGGCCTGGATGCTCTGATTCCCATTTGGTTCTATAAGTGCTTTTTATCAACCTCTTTGCCTCATTATAGGTTATGTCTATGTCAGGCTGTGGTAGTCGTCCGCCCTCTTTTGCCAGTCTGTCAGCCTCTTCGTTTCCAGGTATACTGCAATGTGATGGGATCCACTGTATTACAACTTACCATGGAGTGCTGCTCTTAGGTCAGTTAGTTCTGTGCTGTTATTGCTCTTCAGTATTGAGACAGCTGACTTTGCATCTGTGAAGATAGCTATTTGCTTCTCTTTATTTTCCTCCATCAGGAGCATTTCTGCTGCAGTTTTCAGAGCCTCTACCTCCGCTTTGAAGTTACTTGAAAATTTTCCAGTTGCCATTGAATGTTTTTTTTCCGCTCCATTTTTTAAATTTAGGAGAATTCCTCCTCCTCCATTCTCTATTGAATTTTTGGCTGATCCATCTGTATATGCATGGGTCCAATTCCTGCTTGGGTAATGTTCTTTTATGTAGTTTAGGGTTATTTCTCTTCTTTCGGTTTCATGCTGAGTGTTCTTTTTCTCAATACCAGGAATGTTTTCTATCATCTCAGGCAGTTGCTGCTGTCTCCAAGCTGGGAACTTGTGTGCATTGTGTATGGGCTTGACTGTTGATATGTTAAGAATAGGATCTGACCTAATCCTTCGTTTTGCAGTTTCTACAAAGTTGCTACGCTTCAGTCTTCCCTTTCCAAAACCATTAAATCTGTTTTAACATAGGGTGGTGTGTCAATCTTCTAAATTTTTCTGCTTGTTGCTGGGCTCTGCTATCTCTTCTATCCTGCATTGGTTGTAAACAAGTGATCTTTTCTAATTCATTAATAGGCGTTGTCTTCAGGCTTCCAGTTATGATTCGCATTCCTTGATTTTGGACTCTACTTATTTTGTTAAAGTTTGACTTAGCTGCTGTTGCCCAAGCTGCAATGCCATATTCCAGTACTGGCCTCACCCGTCCAGTATATAACTTCTTGAGAACTTTCTCATCTGCTCCCCATGTTGTACCAGCAAGCTTTTTCATGATTGCCATTCTTTGCCTTGCTCTTGTTCGATTTTTCTCAACCTGTGTCTTCCATGTCAGGCGACGATCAAAGGTGACTCCTAGATAGTTTGGATTTTCTTCATGGCGCAATATTTTTCCATTCAATACCAGCTTAGGTTGCTGAGTTTTAGTTGAGAGGGAGAACACTGTGCATGTTGTTTTCTCCTCACTTATCTTCACTAGCCATGATTTTGACAAGTCCTCTAGCGCTAATAGGGCTTGCTGTATTCTGCTGTTAGCTGTACTAATATATTCTTCAGATGTCCATATGGCTAGGTCATCTGCAAAGGATGATGTGTGTACTCAGGCTGGAAAATTTTCTGTGATGTCGTTTATATATGCTAGGAATAATGTTGGTGAAAGAACTCCTCCTTGGGGGACACCTTGCTCCAACAGCATCATTTTGCTGGTTTGTCCTTGTACTTTTGTCCTGGCAGTTCTGTTCTCAAGGTAGTGGCTGATCCATTTGTACATTTTCCCGCAAACATGCATTTTTTGCAGTTTTACTTTCAGTCCTTCCTTCCATACTTTATCAAATGCTTTTTCTAAATCTATCCAGACTGCTAGTGTGTGCTTTTTCTCTTGGAAGGCATCCTCTATTTCCTGAGCTATATAGGTTATTTGATCTTCAGTAGATCTGTACTTTCTGAATCCTGCTTGGTGAGGTGTTAAGAGTTGGTTTTCTTCCAGATGCCATGTTAGCCTGCCATTGATAATGCGTTCCATTAATTTTCCTACACAGCTAAGAAGACTGATAGGTCGATAGCCATTTGGTTCTTCCAGGTCTTTTCCTTTCTTTGGGACTGGTATTAGTATAGCTTCCTTCCATGCCTGTGGGACTATTCCCCTCTTCCAGCTGTAATTTAGGACTGCTAGTAGTTTCTTTTTTGCCTTAGTGCCTAGTCCTATTAGCATTTCATTTGTGATTCCATCCTTTCCTGGTGATGTCTTCTTTTTTAGGGTATTCATTGCCTGTTCCATTTCTTCCATTGTTAGATTTGCCATCATATATTCTGCTGCTGTCTCTGTATATGTATGATGTATCTGTTTATTTTTGATTGCTTTCTTCTGTTCGGCTGTAATATCAATGTGGTTTGCACTGGCATAGTGTTCCATTAGTGCATTTGCAGCCTTTTTTCCTGTAAGCAAGGCATTTCCTTGTTTAATTGTTATTTGTTTGTTTCTAGGTTCTTCATTGTTCATGGCTTTCACTAGTTTCCATAGTTTGTTTCCATCCCTGTCAAAATTCAGGTTTTCTGTTTTTTTCCTCCAACAATCTCTTGTTGTTTGATTTACTGTTCTTTTATATTTTGCTGAGATGGCTTTGAGAGAGATGTTCGCTTCAGTTGTTTGTTCTCTCTCTGCGGTCTTCCTAGCATCTTCAACTTTGTCCTCCAAAAATTGTAGTTCTTCAGTCCAGTATGGTTTGTAATTTTTCCTTGCTCCTCTTGGAATAGACTCAGTGGCCGCCTGTATTATTGCTCTGTTTAGACTTTCCACCATTTGCTTCATGTTGCCATATCGTGTATTTACGTTTTCACAATATTTGTCTGTTAGTATGGCAAATCTGTCCCAATCTGCTCGTTTGTAATTCCAACGGGCAAAGGCTTTTGCTCCTGTGGAACATACTCCATATTTATTACAAGCTTGATTGGTCTGTGGTCACTACCTGCTAATTGGTCCAGCACATGGCGATCGATTTTGTGGAGGATGTCTCCTGTGCAGAAAGCTAAGTCTGGAGTAGAAGTGGTAATCCATCTTCTGGAGTAGAAGCTCGGTGTGTCATCCGCTTTGTTAAGTAGATGGAGATTTGAGTCTATTTCCCAGTCCTCCACTTCATCTCCTCTTTTGTCAGTATCTGGGTATCCCCATCTTTCTGAACGGCTATTAAAGTCTCCGACAACAATGCAATTTGTGTCAGTTATTTCCATGTTTGAGAGTGTAAGATCCTTATCTGCCGGGCTATATAGATTGTAAATTCTTATTTTCACGTCCTTTATCATTATATCAACACCTATAATTTCCGTTTGGTTGTCAGAGATCACAGATACTTCGCTGCAAGGTATTGTATTTCGTGTAAGTATTACAACTCCTCCTTTGTGTCCTTCGCGGTCGAAACGTGTGGCCTGATATCCCTCGACTGAAAATGTGCGATTGGCGTTGAGGTGTGTCTCTTGAATGCATGCCACATCTATTCTATCTTTATGAAGACGCTGTGTTAGGGAGGCTTTCTTGTTATAAACTCCTTCTGCATTCCATTGTAGTATGTTGAGTGTCCGGGGTGTTTGGTCAATAGCTCTTAACCTACTCCTCTGTGCCTTGACTCCACAGCACAGGGGAAGGTGACCACCAGTAGTCATGGGTGGACCCCCTCGAGGCAGGGGGCCCGGCACTATCACCGCCTGATGGGACTTCACGGGATTAGCACCATAACGATTAATTTTCATCTGTGGCATCATGAAATGATAAAGTTACGTTGCACTTCTTTGTCAAGCCTGTGGCTCAGTACATCCGATTTCGACAAGCATTTGTTCGGGATGCTTTCCCTAGCCTTTGACTGTCCCCAGTCTACCTACAAGGCAGCAGGTTTGTGCGTCACTTCGTCTGGTCCCTCTCCCTTGACCTGTCCGACATGGGTGACCCTACCAGTAGCTGTGCTACCGTCGGCATAGCTCTTGGGGTCATTGGAACGCTCAAGCCCCTCTACCTCGTCAAGGTGGACGCACGGCAGAGGGGGATTCTTGTTCTAATCTCTTCAAGGCATCTCCCATCAGATGTTATGACTGTTCTGAGATAATTGTACTGATTCACTTTTACATTGTGGTGTTTCCTTCTTCCTAGTGATGACCATAATCTGTGTCTTCTTACAATTTAATTCTAACCATAGTTGTTCACTATGTACAACAACCACATCTACTAAATGTTGCAGATCCTGCTCATTGGCTGCGATAATTACTGTACCATTCGCATATCTAATGTTGTTGATGTTACGTCCCCCAATGGCGATTCCTCTCATACCATACAATAAATTAGAGTAGCTGGGTTGATTTTAATGTTTTATTCATAATTTAGTTGTTTAGATGTGACAAGCTGTTTCATACTGATTAAGTGTGCTTTATATGTGGTGGTATTCAGTCTTAGATAATCTGTCAATTTATTGTTTGCAGGATTAACATCAATGTCTATATCCATTGTCTTAATATTGTATTGCTTGCAATAAACAAATTTATGTAAATACTTTACTACAAATTCATTGCATTGTGTATAAAGTGCTGTATTCTTCCAGTGCAATTATTCATATTTTCAGTATATTGCACATTAGAAAACTATAGGATATGAGTTAATGTTTTAACCTTTATCAAGGTTTAATATAGTAATTAAGGTAAAGCCATTAACAAGTGATATTTTCCGTGACCAAAACAGCATATGTGGGGTAATGGAGTGAGCACACAGCACCTCAACCTGAGAATCCAACCTGGCTTATGGCGCTGGCATGCTTGTACATCATCCATTGTGCTAACACAGTTCTAGATGGTACATGTGTAGTTGACAACCACTGTTATGACTGCATATAAACATGTTTCAAAGATCTGACAGAAGGAAGAAACACATAGGCACTGAAGTTGACATACTGAGAAATTTCAGAAGTTTTTCTCATTTCACTTTTGAAAGAAGTGCTCAAAAATAGTAAACAATTAATGTAGCTGACATTTGCAAAAGTATATGTCATGACATCTATACATCTCTCTCTCTCTCTCTATCTATATATATATATATATATATATATATATATATATATATATATATATATATATATATATATATAGAGAGAGAGAGAGAGAGGAGAGAGAGAGAGAGAGAGAGGAGAGAGAGAGAGAGAGAGAGAGAGAGAGAGAGAGAGAGAGAGAGAGAGAGAGAGAGAGAGAGAGAGAGAGAGAGAGAGAGAGAGAGAGAGAGAGAGAGAGAGAGAGAGAGAGAAACATATTTTGGTTGAATGTAAATGAACAAATTAGGAAGAACATGGAAGCAACAGAGATGTGGTTCCTGAGACGAATGCTGCGAATTTCTTGGACCGTCAAAGTAACTAACAATGACTGTCTGAATGAGATTAATGAAACTAGAACACTATATACAACAATAAGAAAGGGACAAACAGCTTTCTTTGGTCATGTGAAGAGAAGAGAGGCATTGGAGAACATCATGATAACTGGAAAGATCGAGGGGAAGAGAGGCAGAGGCAGACCAAGAGAAATTATGCTGGATGGATTCGGATGGTGGCCTGGAGGAATATCATCAGCAGAGTTGATCCAGAAAACTAAAGACCGAGATCTGTGGAGAGTCATGAATGCCTATGCCAGCCGGCATGGCACTTGATGATATATATATATATATATATTGTCACGAATTGGCAGCCTTTACTTCCCAGAACAATTTTCGGTTCACTTTGGATGGGCCATGTAGAGGATCAACAGACGAACAAAACTGTTTTCTCTATATTCAAGGCTATACTGTCTTGACGTAAGCTTGCAAAACCTGCAAGTAAACAAACCACCAGGAATGGCTTTCTATTTGGGAAGTTAATTTGACACCAGTACCAGTCACCCCCAGAGGTTATCAATCCAGCCAGACGGGAGGGCAGACTCAAGGGACTGAATAGTAATTAAAACCAACCAGGCATGACGCAAGCAAACCTGGATTACCCACAGAGTTGTAAAACTGGCTGTTGACCATGAGAACCTAATTGTTCCCTTGACATGACACCTGATAAGAATAGCTAGGAAATTGGTAGAGACTAGAGGCGCAAGGTGTGAAATCACTGATAAGACTCAGTGGGCTAATAATGGTCAGACCCACAGGTGTGAAGGCTAGTGTGCATGCAGAAAGAATTTTATGACTGGACAGACTTGGAGTTAATTGCAATTAACGTCAGGAGGAGATAAGAAGAATTTAAGAATGGAATTCCTGGGAGATAAGTGTCTACTGCTAGGCTAGGTATAAAAACCCCACTAGACCTGTTCCCTTTAGATTAAATCTGACTTCAGAACAGCTCTCACAAGGAGCCCTATGTTATAGATCTCAAGACTAGAGACTACTGACTAGGAGTGTCAGGACTGACAGGATCTCAGAATACCGGCAAGCTGTTCTTCTTCTTGTGTGAGTCTACTGGAGAGTGGGGATCTGGACCACAGATCCAGATAGATGAAGTAACAAGTAAAGTTACGTAATAGTTTGTCATCAAGATCAATATGTATATGATTTCATCATTCTCATATTGACAATCATCCTATGTCTATGATTATGATTAGTAAATAAATGTTGTAGTATTGTAACTCATAGTTCTGTCGTTATATTTTAATTCCAATTGTGCATACGTGTTGTTGTGTACATTGGTGGGGGTTCACTTACACACCAAGGAAAGGAGCAGTCAGGGAGAAAACCTGTACTGAGATAGTCGTCTATACTCATATACTTAGACTTAAAACATCTATCTTAAGCTAACCTTCTCTTTCCCATTCCTTGGCGAATATTCAGCACAGTTCATTTAATTTTGTAACGAGCCACTTAGAGCTGTACGTTGGATATTCAGGGCTTAATCTGTAGTTCAGCCATATAGATTTTGTCCCTAGTCAGTTTCTGACTATTTGGGGTTGCTCGCTAGTGAGTAATACTTTAATCTAGCAGCTGGGGCACCCCGACTTCTGACATATATATATATATATATATATATATATATATATATATATATATATATATATATATATATATATATATATATATATATATATATAAATAAAACAGAGTGTATGTGACTTTGTTTGTGGTTTTGTTTGTATTGGATGGGTTCGATAATGGTACATCCGATTGAGATGAAATTTTCTACACGTCTTCCTTTCATTCCTGTGCAACCTGACTATAATAGTTTCATAGTGTAAAATCTTCTACTTATTTAATAACATTTACTTTTTCATTTTTCATTATATAAGTTCTATATAGCAGGGGGACTTCACTCTAGAAAAGTTATTTCAAGGGGCATAACTTTTAATAACATTTCTATATACTTTATAGTCATATTGTTGGACTTACCTGCACTATTGTTAAACTCTTTGTCTATAGTTATTTTCAGGCATATGAGTTATAATAAATAATGATATAATCTTTAAGGCATTTTCAAAGTTTGCATAAAAATAATGCATAATGCATAACATTGTAACCCATCTTTTTCTGCTTACAGAACTTATCAACTGTCATGTCGGTGATTAAAAACAGTTTTCATTAAAAATAATGAATGGTGTGTGGAAGGACATTCTTTTAAGTTACTGTGCGCCAGGAGCTGGGCGAAACCACGCCGGGTCAGATAGATAGACAGACAGACAGATAGTCGGGAACGGAAGCTTATATGACTATGTATATGAATTAAATGAGATGCTCCCCACCAGGGACTGGGTGAAGCCGGGCCGGGACAGACAAACAGATAGTCGGGAACGGGAGAGGTTATATGACTACGTATATGAATTAAATGAGATGCTCCCCACCAGGGACTGGGTGAAGCCGGGCCGGGTCAGACAGACAGACAGGCAGACAGATAGACAGACAGATAGTCGGGAACGGGAGAGCTTATATGACTACTTATATGAATTAAATGAGATGCTCCCCACCAGGGACTGGGTGAAGCCGGGCCGGGTCAGCCAGACAGACAGACAGACAGACAAACAAGCAGACAGACAGACTGATAGATAGATAGATCCCCTCCAGGGCCTGGGCGAAGCCGGGCCGGGTCAGCTAGTATATATATATATATATAAATCATTCATTGGCACCTTGCCGTCTTGACAGACGATAGTTTGTGCTTTAAAAAGGCATAATAACTTTTACCTATGACGGTAGCGAATGTGACTGATAAGGCCAATTTGCGCTGTAAATGTCCATTCACAGTGGGTGCATGTGAACACGTGGTCATTTCCACCATCATGCACCATCTTACGTCTCACACGCTCGGTGTGTGACTTATCTGCAATCATTTTCTCCTTTGTCTTCATTCCATTTCTGATGTTTGTCCTCCATGCAACATGTTCAGCGGCGACTTGCTCCCAATGTGCATTATCAATGCCTGTATCAATCATGTCCCGCTTACACACATCTTTGTATCATAGTAGAGGCCGACCCTGAGATCTCTTACCCATCCGTAATTCACCAAAAAAGATGTCCTTTGGTATTCTACCATCATCCATCCTCCTAAGATGTCCTATCCATCTAAGTCTACGAAGACTGAGCATGGAATAAACCGTCACACAACCTGATCTTTCCCATACTTCAGTATTTGAACAAAGCCTGGGCTAAAATATAGAGATCATTGTTGCCCATGCAGCATGATCCCTCTCTCGGCCTGCCAAGTTCACTCCAGAGGAAAGGTAACACCCCAACATCTGGAACAAGACAAGCTGCAGAAGCTGCCGGATCAGCAAAGCAATGCTCTAACTGTCCGCCTGTCGGAGCTTTGATCCTAGACCAGCCGCCAGCCAAGGCATAGGGCCTGGTCTGCCCTGCCATGACATTTTGTCTTTAGGTTGCATTTTCTTGCACCAGGGTAAGGCTTGTACCCTCCCAATTGCGCTCTTCTGCCCGAAGCCGTTGGCACAATGTGGGGTGTCGGGTTTGGTATACGGTAGTTCAGTCATATCTGACTAAGACCTGACACCTATATATATATATATATATATATATATATATATATATATATATATATATATATATATATATATATATATATATATATATCACCAAATATGAAAAGCATTAAAAAGGAAACAATCAACATGTAAGTATGCATACACAAGCACAAATGCACACACACACGCACACATACATACAAAATGTCTACCTTGCGTGCATTCCACATTGCATTATGATTAGCAAGGTTCATGAACTTATAGACAAGGTCAGGCTGGTTCAAGTCTGTAGCAATAGCACACAACTCTTTGTAAGTGGACAGCTCACCACTAATTGAAAGGAAACAAACATGAGTGATGCAGCATTGGATTACTTTGCAGATGTCACAAATCTATATTATTTGAAAAATGACAATGTGTCTTTTCTGAGAAGTGATTATCTCCAAGAAATTATGATTTATCCATATTACATGTAGGGCTTGATTCCCTAGTATTAATTTGTATGACATTAATATTTCTTTTTTGGTCACCGAATCTGATCAACAGGACTTGATTTGATATCACCATAAATTCTGTTATTGTTGTTGCTCATCATACAGCCAAAACTGCTGGAGTTTATTGCAACATCCTGTAAATAACATGCAACCAACTTTATTATAACATAATATAGAATCATGACTGTAATTCTGTAAAAGATAACTACTCCTATAACAATTGGAAGCTCACTTCGGGTAACAAATATGTTCATGCTAAGAGACAACAGGCATATTTTACGAAAAATATTAATTTTTCTGTGCTTGCATGTGTGCCTGAAAAATAAATTAAATATTTATCTAAGAATGTCTGCCATCAACATACTCTGACAATAAAGTAACAATTAAATAACAATTGTAAATAATGTTACAATGGAACACAATCTCACCCATCTGGTGCTTTACCCAGACTGCCGCTCTGAAATACTGTAGTGTCTGCATTCACTTCAGTCTTAGATCTGTTGACAGACAAAATGTTGAAATAAAATTGAAATATAAAATATCACTGATTGGTGAGTGCTAGTTACTAGACTGCAGTAAGACAGAGCTGGCTGGTGGTGTTGGATGGTTATGCAATGTTAAATTAAATACGTCTTCAGTTAATCAGTTTGTGAAAATTAATTTGAAGAGACTCATGCTATTGAAGCAGCTAATTATACAACAATGAGAAATGTCACCAATACTTTGTTTACAACAACTATCTTTGCTGGTTAACGTGTATTTGCAATAGTTGTATTCATGGTTGTCATTGAAAATTTTGAAATACTAAAACTGTAATAGTTCTTCAAATAGCATTCAGGCACATTTCACATAAATATAAGCAAGAAAGTAGTGAAGTGCACTGATAGAACTGCTTTGCATTATATCTTAGCTAGATTACTGTTTACTTTTACCAGTAATCTGCTCCTTCCCTTTTATTCTGCTAACTAATTCAAGTGGGTCAATAATATGTTCTTGTGTATGAATGTTCCAATGATCATACATGGATCACTGCATGCTATAAGTGATGACACATCTTACTGAGTTTGCTATTATTGATTTAATGAACATGGTATCATTGCAAAGGTAACCAGTTTCCTAAGGCTCATGTTTCCAGTTCCAGCCAACAATACACATGATGTAACTGTCTCTAAATGTAGCCAGCATTCAATCTTTTCCATTGCAACAGTCAATATATAGCTGTCTCCAGTAAATTAATTTCTTTGTATATGAAATACTGTTACCGCTATTTAAAACTTTTTTAAAAAAAATCAATTCCATTATTTTATCATCTGGGCTTAATTTAACTTTAGTAATGCTCTTTTCTTTTTGGCAAATAACTATAATTAAAAATAAAGAAATGATTTCTGACAAATGTAAAAATCAATGAAAATACCAAAAAAAATATAATTTGACCGGAAGTTATCAGGTATAAACAAACAATAATTATAAGCTGAGTGTACCAAGGATCATTTGTATTCCTTAGAACTGAGAAATTATTAAAATATTATTACACAATTTTACTTAGAAATAAGATGACAAAAGCTACTGAAGGATGCAAATTGAAAGTTAAACTAAATAAAAAACAAATTAATACAATAATATTGAGAAATTACCAGATTATATTAGGAAAAACAGAATAGCCACTTCCGAAATTATGAAGCAAATGAAATACAAATTTAAGAATATACTAATATAAATATATACACCCAGAAGACAAAAATAATGGCAATAGCTAGGATTTCTCAATCATTACAGTTCAAAAAAGAAAAACAAAAGACAATAAATAAATACATTTAGCTATCTAGGTCAATTTGTAACAGAAAATTCCTGATGTGAGACAGATATTAAAATTAGAACTGCAATGGCATTTAGAGAAAAACAAAGGAAACGTCTAACATCAAAGAATATGCAATGTGATCTACGGGAAATAAACCTCCATATCTACATTTTACCTTTCGCATTATACATGGCTTTGAAATATGAACAATAAATTAACACAGTGGACAAAAATTTAGAGGCATTTGAGATGTGGCATTTGTGAAAATTGAGAAGAACAATGTGGATTGAAACATCAATAAATGACAAATTCTAGAAAATAGGACAAAGAAGACTTCTTAAAGTAATTTTTAAAAAGTGAAGCATCTCAAGCCCAGAAAAGTAATATTCATCTTTTCACAACATCAGGTGTATTACTTGTAAGGTGCTAGACCAGGGGTGGCCAACCTTTTTAGCAGGCAGGCCAAATTTCAGAAATAATATTTCCTGCCGGGCCACTCACCTAATTTAAAAAAACAAATTAAATTAAGCAAGCAAGCGTGCTACAGCCTCAACCACATCGTCGCTTCCCACTTTGCAGGCCGCAACATGACTCCCGGTGGGCCGCATGCGGCCCGCGGGCCTCGAGTTGGCCACCCCTGTGCTAGACCCATATTTTTAGACCAGTCAGCACTGAATGTGTGATGTGGCCAACATCATGCCGGTATCCTTTACTCACCAGGACATTTTATGGTACTCATTTTATGCTGGGCTGATCTGGGAGCCCGTGTCAGTGAAAACATTTTATGCTGGGCTGACCTGGGAGCCCGTGTCAGTGAAAACATTTTATGCTGGGCTGACCTGGGAGTCCGTGTCAGTGAAAACATTTTATGCTGGGCTGATCTGGGAGCCCATGTCAGTGAAAACAAGCCCTGCTTCTCAAAGGGGATTTGAACACATGACCACTGGGCCATCAGGCAAGCATGCCAGCCACTGCTACTGTGGCTCCCCTACCAAGAGATTCTTAAGGAGCAAATTAATGGAGAAAAAAGGAAAGGTTAGTCTAATGAAAACCTTCCAAATGTTACTTAAAGTAGATAAACACAAAGAGATCACAAAACTCTCAAAAAGAATAATTCACATGTATAAAAAGAACTCCAAGTGAAAACAAATAACACAAATAAAACAAACACGCATACGAGGGTGCACATATACACAATATTTACTACCTCTTGCCCGTCATAAGTGTCTCCACCAACTCAGAGACAAGACTGTCTTTCTGTTCTGGAGTGCACACCTCTATGACTTGACCTAGACCTTTGCTTGCCAAATCTTGTGTGATTTCTGCATTGTAAGACAGAACCATATTAATGGCGTATGCAACGAATTGTGACTGACTGTCAGATTTTCAAATACCTGTATTAATATAAGAGTCACTGAATTTCATAACTGGAGCTTTCATAGTCAGTTATATTGATGGAACTGAAAACTACAATTTTGTGTACATGGCAACCCTTTCATTGAATAAACATGATCAGAGTTACTCAAAAGAATGGAATATTAGCAATAAAAAATGACTGATTGTTGAATAACAACACAGTAACGGATGCAACAACAAGCCCAAGGCTGCAGGTAAAAAAGTCAAGGCACTCTTTTCAAGACATGCAGCATTATAGGGTTTGTGCTGCTAGCAATATATGTTTAGTCCAGGCAGCACTGAATGGAACATGTGACCAGTGTCACACTGGTCACCTTTACATGTCAGGGCATTTTCTGGTACAGGCTGGCTCACCACCAGGCTGCCAGGAAAATATGCGAGGATCAATCCTTCCTTATGAAATGTGCATCTGAGATCTACCTTTGCAAAAACCAAGGTGGCCAATGACAATATTTCAGTTGTGCTGTGTGGTTGCTGAAAAGAAGGATCTAACACCACAGTCCTAAGATGCCATAATGTTATGTAAAATAACATTACTTTTCAATTTTAAATTTACAAAATATTCCTGGAGTTATTTTTAGACAGCCACAATACATAATGTATAAACACGTCACACTTCCTTTTTTTTTTCTTTTGTTAATTTTTACCGTCACACATTCATGAACCGATTTTTATATAATTTTGTGTATGACTGTGTGCATGCATGCACATGAACACATGCACAAATATGGATACAATTATTGTTGCTATCAGTTTCTAATCTCTCTCTCTCTCTCTCTCTCTCTCTCTCGCTGTCTGTGTGTGTGTGCATATGTGTGGGTGGGTGAGTGAGAGTGTGTGTGTGTCCATGCGCATTTCTGACCATGCACATGCAAGTTTATAGATAAAATTACTATTATTATTATTATCAGTTTCTTGTTTTCTTTTGTCTCAGTAGTGACTTGAATTCTAGAGGTCAAAAGTGTGAAATAGTGTTTTTGTGGCACTTCTAAAAAATGTTAATCTTACACATACATAAAAAATTTAGAAAATACATCTAAATTGTTTTTTGTTGGGGTGAATTTTCTGTGTTTATAACTAAATTAACTACAAAAATATAGACAGACATCATTACTGGTATAGAATGCTCTAAAAAGAAAGAACCTGAACTAGCTAATCTTCACACTATCAACGGACACCCAGCATATTTACCATCATTCTCAGATAACATCATCATGAACGCCCTCTGAATGTCTAGCAGTGATTCCTGCACTGCGCGGTGATGACCAGCTTGGCGCATCAAAGTCAAAAGCCAGACACAAGCACCCTGAATGAATATTTGCAACATTATGTCAGTTTGACTAGCACATCATTTAACATTCTTCTCATGCCATGCCAATAAACATAAGTAGTCATAGTTTGCCATTTCACATGTTCACCAGTCTTGGATCAGGTCTGTGTTACTTGTCCTGATATGGCATGTGGCCAAACCATCCAGTTATTAATCTCTTTGCCTTCCCCTTCATGTGGCCAAACCATCCAGGTATTAATCTCTCTGCCTTCCCTTCATGTTTCCAAACCATCCAGTTATTAATCTCTTTGCCATCCCCTTCATGTGGCCAAACCATCCAGGTATTAATCTCTTTGCCTTCCCCTTCATGTGGCCAAACCATCCAGGTATTAATCTCTTTGCCTTCCCCTTCACGTGGCCAAACCATCCAGGTATTAATCTCTTTGCCTTCCCCTTTCATGTGGCCAAACCATCCAGATATTAACCTCTTTGCCTTCCCCTTCATGTGGCCAAACCATCCGGGTTTTCTCTTTGCCTTCCCTTTCACGTGGTCAAACCATCCAGGTATTAATCTCTTTGCCTTCCCCTTCATGTGGCCAAACCATCCAGTTATTAATCTCTTTGCCTTCCCCTTCATGTGGCCAAACTATCCAGGTATTAATCTCTTTGCCTTCCCTTTCATGTGGCCAAACCATCCAGGTATTAATCTCTTTGCCTTCCCCTTTTTGTGGCCAAACCATCCAGGTATTAATCTCTTTGCCTTCCCCTTCATGTGGCCAAACCATCCAGTTATTAATCTCTTTGCCTTCCCCTTCACGTGGCCAAACCATCCAGATATTAATCTCTTTGCCTTCCCCTTCATGTGGCCAAACCATCCAGATATTAATCTCTTTGCCTTCCCCTTCATGTGGCCAAACCATCCAGGTATTAATCTCTTTGCCTTCCCCTTCATGTGGCCAAACCATCTAGTTTTTAATCCCTTTGCCTTCCCCTTCATGTGGCCAAACCATCGAGGTATTAATCTCTTTGCCTTCCCCTTCATGTGGCCAAACCATCCAGATATTAATCTCTTTGCCTTCCCATTCATGTGGCCAAACCATCCAGATATTAATCTCTTTGCCTTCCCCTTCATGTGCCCAAACCATCCAGGTATTAATCTCTTTGCCTTCCCCTTCATGTGGCCAAACCATCCAGGTATTAATCTCTTTGCCTTCCCCTTCACGTGGCCAAACCATCCAGGTATTAATCTCTTTGCCTTCCCCTTCATGTGGCCAAACCATCCAGGTATTAATCTCTTTGCCTTCCCCTTCACGTGGCCAAACCATCCAGGTATTAATCTCTTTGCCTTCCCCTTCATGTGGCCAAACCATCCAGTTTTTAATCCTTTTGCCTTCCCCTTCATGTGGCCAAACCATCTAGGTATTAATCTCTTTGCCTTCCCCTTCACGTGGCCAAACCATCCAGGTATTAATCTCTTTGCCTTCCCCTTCATGTGGCCAAACCATCCAGGTATTAATCTCTTTGCCTTCCCCTTCATGTGGCCAAACCATCCAGTTATTAATCTCTTTGCCTTCCCCTTCACGTGGCCAAACCATCCAGGTATTAATCTCTTTGCCTTCCCCTTCATGTGGCCAAACCATCCAGTTATTAATCTCTTTGCCTTCCCCTTCATGTGGCCAAACCATCCAGTTATTAATCTCTTTGCCTTCCCCTTCACGTGTCCAAACCATCCAGGTATTAATCTCTTTGCCTTCCCCTGCATGTGGTCACAAAAGAGGCAAAGGATGCCTGATAATATACTGGACAGTTTACATCACAACTTGAAAACATGTATTTACTTAAATAAATAAATGCAAATGCAAGGTTGCTGAAAGATATGATTGTCTAAGTCTAGCCACTACTTGGCAATAGACCAAGGTCACGACCCTATACTTTACTGGATCAACAACACCATTCTATTAAAATCCTCAAATCAATTGAAAGTGGTGAGAGAAAAGGCAAAGCAACAAAGACTGTTTTCTTATAGATCTTGTGATATTGACACATGAAAGATAAGATATAATGCAGAAATTGTTCCATCAACAGAAGGGAAGAACTGTATATAATGATATACTATGCAAACTATACAATTTACTACCAAGTATTCAACTCTAAAGTTGTTAATATTATGTAAGGTATTATGTTTCCGTCTGCACACAGTTCTGTGACCAACACAGGCTCATACAATAATCAACAAATATTCCTTTAGGAAGAAGAAAGGCGGCGAGGAAGGAAGCAGATCCCCCAACCCCATATTGTCATGAAATATATGAAGTCCTACCATTTCACTCACTATGGCTTTGTATAATATGAATAACATTTAGTGAAGTTTTTCACAAGACGTATTCTCAAATAAACAAACAATTAATACCTGTCTTAAGTGAGGGTTGGAGTGCCTTATGTATTTTGAAAGGATCTCCTGCAAAAACCAGCCCACTTCATCCTTCATGTCCTTAACATTTTTCTGTAAGAGAAAATGACCACAATAAATGATCTAGAAAGTAAAGCTGATATGCAACGTAATATTAAGAGACAATGGTTGTGATGAAAACAAAGCATACGTAAAGTTAGGGAAATGAGAGTTCAGGAGAGGCATTATAAGCCACACTAAATCGGCATGGGGGTATAGTGATGATGATGATGATGGTCATGACGATGATGATGATAAATACCTTACCTCATGATCTTCTTTAGATGTGATCCATGGACATCTGGCCCTGGGTGATGTTGGACCCATTGCCATGTCCACCAGTGCTTGACCAATGGTAAAATGAAGTTCCACTTGTTTTGACTGTGAGATTAAGAAAAATAAATTAAAATTGTGTCAAGTTAAACAAACAAATCAAGTTGAAACCTGATACTTCTAAAGAATTTATTAGATAAACTGGCTACCCTAACAACAATTATCATTTAAGGATCTGGTGTAATGAAATAAATATTTAGATGTCGCTGGCAAGTATGAAGCCTTTTTCTCGATCACTCTCTCATGTCCATGCATGTATGAGTGCATACATTGCTGTAGGGAGAGGGAGAAAAAAAGACAGACAGGCAAAAAGAAAGAGAAAGAGAGACAAGACAGACAGACAGATAGGCAGGCAGGCAGGCAGGCAGGCAGGCAGGCAGGCAGGCAGGCAGGCAGATAGACAGACAGACAGAGAGTTAGTTGTAGAAGATTTATCTACAAAATGTAAACTTAAAGTCACATAACACCAAAAAAACCTCTAACTTGTGCAGACCTAATTTGATTCATCGTGTGGACTTCTGGGATTTTCAAACAAAAATAAGAAAAGTGTGGTATGCTCCCTAGTGATCAAACTATAGTGGATCAGATGTGTAGTCTTTTCAGACAAGGACACAAAACTTGAGAGACCCATATGCAAGTAAAAATTCATCAACAGTTGGAACAGAGAGCAGTGAGAATAGATTGCTGCTGTGGCTAAATTTTAAAAAAAAGCAACCTAATTACAAAAGGATATTTATAGCATGTATAATTCTGCTATAAACACATATGGCTACTTGTTTGTGCTGTGGAGTGTGTGCACTATGCTGAGGTAATGTGATCTTCAGAAGAAGACTGGAGCACTTATGGAGATATCTGAGTGCAATTAAAGTGATTCTTTACCAAAATAAAATAAAATACACCAACAGTATGTTGTTTCTGTAGTGTTTTTTCTACAAGATGTATTTACAAAATAAATGTAACATTACACTATGCACGTTTCTGTAGTGTTTTCTTACAAGAGTTATCTACAAAACAAGTGTAACATTACATCAAGTACATGTTGTTTCTGTAGTGTTTTCCTACAAGAGTTATCTACAAAACAAGTGTAACATTACACCAAGTACGTGTTGTTTCTGTAGTGTTTTCCTACAAGAGTTATCTACAAAACAAGTGTAACATTACACTATGCACATGTTGTTTCTGTAGTGTTTTCCTACAAGAGTTATCTACAAAACAAGTGTAACATTACACCAATACATGTTTCTGTAGTGGTAAATGTTATTGAAAGAATACCAAGTACCTGAACAGAATTGATCAACTCTATAATGGCTTCCTTCCTGTGAGGAAACTCCATGTCACCAACACATATGTCTCCAAGACAAGCTGCAGCTCTTTCTTTGGTCTGAGATTCACAAAATTTGTATCCAAGATAAGAACATTGAAAATTTAATATACAGTGTGATCAAAATGATTGAACATGATGTAGTTAACAGTGACCTAGAAAGCCAGAAATGTCTAAACAGCCTAGGCACTCAAACAACTCACATCTAGGCCTCCTAACTTTTGCCATCTTTTCCAGCCCCTCCATGCTCTCCCCATATTATTCATCTCTGATTCTTAATTATTTTCTCAATTTCTTTTGACCTCTGGGTTCTAGAGAAAGTATGTCCTAGTTATACTACTAACAGGTTTCCTCAGTGTGTGTCCTATTCAGCGAAGGTCTTTTCCTCACCGTTTAATTCACTGGAATCTGTTTAGGTCTCTCACAAGCTCCACATGAATGATTCTGTCATACCAATTGAGACCTCTTCGAAGAAGACACCAGTTAATGAATGTTTGTAGTTTATTAATAATTGTATCAGTCGTTCTCCATACTGCTGATGATTACAGCAGTACTAATTTGATGTCAGAGTTTTTATTCAGTTTGGCACTAATTTTAATTCCTTTTAACTTCCACAAATGTCCTAGTGATTTGAAAGTGCCTCTTGCCTTTGGTTTTTGTTATTTTATTATCTCTATCTGTTCTCTATCTGCTCTATCTCTATCTGCTATATGGACTGAATGGTTTGATGAATGAGGATGATCTGTCGACTAACTGACTGACTGACTGACTGTCTAACTAACTAACTAACTAAACTAACTAAACTAACTAAACTAACTAACTAACTAACTAACTAGCTAGCTAGCTAGCTAACTAACTAACTACCTAACTAAACTAACTAACTAACTAACTAAACTAACTAACTAACTAAACTAACTAACTAACTAACTAACTAAACTAAACTAATTAAGTAAGTAAGTAAGTAACTAACTAACTAAACTAAACTAATTAAGTAAGTAAGTAAGTAACTAACTAAACTAAATTAATTAAGTAACTAACTAACAAACTAAACTAATTAAGTAAGTAAGTAAGTAAGTAACTAACTAACTAATTAACTAACTAACTATCTTTTCCCCCCATCATTGTCTACATTGACTGATAAATACGTGTATGATTCCACCTCTAAAAGTTTACCCAAAGGAGATTATGTTATCATTTGCTTCATCTATCTTCATTATCTTTGTTTCCTCTATTAATTTTAAGGTCTTATTTTGTTACTTCTTATCAAGTGTGTTTGATTTATTTTGCATCTGATTTCATGTGTAGGATAATGTCATCAACAAGATTGAGACCATCAAACTACTCTACCAGAGTCCATTGAATTCCTTTCTGGAGGTAGTTACTGTTGTTTTCATAATCTAGTCTATAGTCAGAATAGTGTGTGAACACGGGAGTCTTTGTGGCGAAGTGGTCAAGCTGTTTAACTCAGGCACCGAAGGTTCTGGGTTCGATTCCGGGCCGCGCCCTTCGGTTCACGAGTTAAATTTTTCGGAGACTCCTGTGGGTCGTGGCTAGAGCTACGGAGTTCGTGCTTTGTGCGATGCTTTCCGCGCTGCGGAAAGAGACCGAGCCATATGGGATAAGACCCGGTGCAATTAAGTCGACCCTGTCGACTTTTAAGCGACTTTTTTTTTAAAAGTCACAATAATAAAGGTGACAAAAGCATCCCAGTCTCACTCATGAGTTTCTGTGAGATCTCATTGTGCATCGTCTATTCCAAAGAAATCTTTTATCAATGCTATCAAAGGCCTTTTCATAATATGCAAATACAACCAAGTATTTTCTGTGTTACTGATATGTTCACACACTAAACAGTGGGTTAGTGTGTGAACATAGGCCCCTCTGCCAACCCATCCAGCATTTATTATCTTTATCAACCTCTGTCTGTAACCCTCAATTTTCCCATTTGTCACAACATTCTCCAAAATCTCTTCTTATAATATGACCAATAATAACAAATAATATGGAGAAACAAAAATTCCACAATGGCAAGAAAAATCAGTGAAGAGGAGAAAGTAATACAGAACTACAATATTCTATTCATCTAAAAGTAAAGAGATCAGAAATTGGTACTTATATAAATGCCAAGGAACTTTTTGTAACTCTGTGGGTATTTATAAATAAAATGGTTTATCATCTATAGCTTTATTAAAATTTTATTGGTGATGATTTATAGGCAAAAGCATAGTCTAGAGTCAAAGACAATAAGTGCCCACCATGAAACAAACTCAAGAGAGCCTTGTCAGTTTATTGTATCTTAACATTCGTCTGTAAAATCACACTTCTGTAACCATTTAAAGTAAAAATCTGACTGCCATTGATACAAATTATTTGCCATTTTATTGTCATTTGATTAAAAACTAGATTTTTAGTGCTAGTTTGCTCTCTGGAGGACAACCCAGCTTAATAAAATCGAGTACCAGAGACTCATCTCGCTGAGTGAAGGCTGCTGCATGAAACTTACCAGATCAATGCTTGTGTGATGTTTACTCACTGAAAAACCTGCCTAGTATGATATTCCCAATGTGCCTGAGTGGCACACAAATAGGACTGCTTTACACTTACCCTTGTAGTAATGTTCTTTCTGATATTAATGATGTACTTGGACATTGTAAAATAGGAACACATTTACAAATCAATTTATTTTAATAGATTGCATTTTATCTTTCAATGTGCAAAATACAGTCAAGTGACCTACTTTATTGGCTTCATTGCTTGTTTTAATCATGGCTGTTAAGGTCTTCACCACTGATGATTTGGTTATTTCCTCATCACTTTCAACTTTAGCCCTCTTTGAGTCCTCCTTTCTATCAGCCGGTTCAGATTCTGACCCACTAGGAAGAACCCCATTACTAACCACCACTTCCACCCCTTGTGGCAATGGCAGTTGTCCATTACGTCCGATTTCTCCTAGAGCTAGACAGGCGGTGGTTTTCACTGTCACACTGCTGTGGTTAAGAAGTGCAGCTGAAATAAATTAAAATATACTTTACCACAAAGCAATGCAAACTCAATCAATCAATCATGTGCCATGCCGGAAAACGTGGGCAGTCATGACTCGCCATTTCACTCGATCACCAGAGTCGTGGATCAGCTCAGTGTTCCTGTCTCGTCATGTGATTCTTGTTCTAATCTCTTCAAGGCATCTCCCATCAGATGTTATGACTGTTCCGAGATAATTGTACCGATTCACTTGTTGAAGAATATTCCCATTTACTTGTATTGTATCATTGTGGTATCTCGTTCTTCCTAGTGACGACCATAACCTGTGTCTTCTTTCAATTTAATTCCAACCCCAGCTGCTCACTGTGTACAACAACCGTGTCTACTATATGTTGCAGATCCTGTGCATTGTTTGCAATCAATACTGTATCATCTGCATATCTAATATTATTTATGTCACATCCCCCAGTGGTGATTCCTCTCATATCTATTAAATTTCTGTGTGGGCTGTTGGTTTGTCGAGACTCTTGTCTGTTCCACTTTTCACATGGGGCAGTAATGAGCATTTTGTGTGATGTTCACTGGTACAGGAACGGAGCATAATAGGGATGACCCATTGCCGTGAAGCTGAAACTGCGACTAATGACTAATGACTTTTAAATTTCTAATAATATTTCCACTGTATAGGGGAAAAAGATCTAGAGACATTACACACCCCAGGCGCACACCTCTTAATAGGCTGATATTGACCTACTTCATTATCAATTTTTAATGTACAAAATATCATGGCTTGATCAGGACAAGAGCACAGATCCAAGTCTGGTGATTGTGTGAGATGGCGAACCATGACCGCCCAACATTACTGACATGGTACATGATGATGACGGTGATGATGATGATGATGATGATGATGATGATGATGATGATGATGATGATGATGATGATGATGATGATGATGATGATGATGAACAAAGATGCTAAGTATCGCCAAGTTAATCAAGACATAAAAGAGTGAATAACACGACTCAATGGAGTTCAACAACAACAACAACAACAACAACAACAACAAAATGTGTCACATTAAGGTGACAAACCTCAAGTCTACAGTCACAATAGTGATGTACACTGAACCTAGATATTAATAAACCTCAAGTCTACAGTCACAATACTGACGTACACTGAACCTAGACACTGATAAAATTCCACCAATCAGCAAGTTTCAATGTCATGAAACTGGTTATGTTGTCTTCTTCTTTCAGAAATAAGTTGCACTACAGAACTTCAAAAGCTACATCAGGTAGATGAGACACTTAGTGATGTGCTGATGGTTGCCTTCTTTATAGCCTCTGTAGAAAGTCCTCTTATAGCAATGGCTTGTGTAGATTCCCCCCCCCCTCTTCCGTCCCAATAATGTGGTTGTTAGTTACATCATAAAATGGCATGGTACAACCCTGACTGCATCATAATCTTGATTTATTCCAGTATAATGATTAAAACATTTAAACGCAAACAATTTTTGATAGCCATGATAATGTGCTGGCTTACCATCACCTGAGCCAGGATAAATCCCCATACCAACTCAGTGTGTCAACCTAGCCTCCTCAAATAAGTACCATAGATTTATGTTGGAAAGTAACAGTTGGTCAGTGTGATACTAGCCATACAAACTCTTGTGTGCTATTCAGTAACCAAAATTTGGGCTTACTATCATATTATCAATATTTAAATGGGGTCTCTCTACAGGTGCTTTATTCAATCTACTTGCTATCTATTGTCCTAATATGCAATATGTATTTGAAAACAAACATTTATTTTAAACATACTTTCTTATATTATCTGCTATGAGAAATTAAGCACCTATTGGTTTAACCAAGTGTCATCAATTTCTTCATTTGCAAAGCAGTTATTTTAAACATTGTAAAGTGCCTGAAGATCTTACGTCTCCTTTCTTGAAAAACAAAACATTTATGTTGTCTATTATCAATTTCAAAGGCTGTGATAAGGAGGCATCTTAAATACATACCAATTTTTGTGATATACACAACTTCTTGAAATATATGGACATAGGCTTGTAATTGCATGCAAGCATGCACACACACAAAGAAAATAGTTGCAAAGAAAATAGTTGCAAACAACAATGTGAAATACATACAGCATGCAGAAAACAAATTAAACAACAAATCAAACAAATGCACACACATTTCAAAACAAATGAAAAAACATACACAAGTGAAAAGATGCAGACAGAGAAAAACAAGACTGAGAAAAATATACACGTACAAAGGAAGGTTGGTTAAGCTAGTGAATAAATGAATACTAGTCATGTAATAGTGACAGAGAATCAAACAACCATAAGTATCTATTATGAAGCTCTAACTGCAGACAAAAACCTGTGACAGTTAAACATCACACTTGTATGTGTGGGAGGCAATCATACAATGCCAAAAGAAATATCCATTCACTATAATCATCATGTGCCATGCTAGTAAATGAGATTGATCATGGTCCATCATCTCACACGACTCTTTCCCAAGTTCGCCAGAAGTCACTAAGACTGGTCTCTCTGGATAACACCAAATTTCTCTAATCAATGTGTGGTTTTCATCTGCTTCTCAAAGAAAGGCTTCAAGTGGTTTTCTTTCAGCCTATAATATTTTTTGCATTTTCCTCAGAAAACACACGTTAGCTACTATCAGGTATTTCTCAGCTTGTCTGCATACTGACCAGGTCTCACCTACATAAAACAGTAAAGCTCAATACAGTACTTTAACGTTCCATTCTCACAACGACTGACAACCCTGACAGCGTTGTGTTTGTTAAAATATCTGTTATGAAGTTCATTTAGCACAGACAAACATTCTGACATCACAGGTAGTAAACAACAAACAACAGAGGCCAATATAGTTACACAAACACTCACTCAGAGTAGAACACACTGACTGTCAGACATCAGCAACAGGATAGCACATGGCCTAATATAGCAGGCATGTTCATGTAATGGTTAGGACATTACAGGGACAATGAAATGAATGCGGTTGGATGAGGTTTCAATGCCAGCTCTCATCATTCACTATGGGAGAGAAAGACTGACCACCTATCCCTCCATGCACTCAGACCTACAAACTGTGATGGTCACAACACTTCACATGCCTAACACAGGTTCCTGCTACCAGGCTTGTTTTTGTTTAGATGACTTAATGATAACTAAAATGACATATACCTATAGCCTTGACTGTGTCAGCCAGCAGTCTGCCCTCATCACTGAGCCGTGTTATTTCCATTTTGTTGTCCTCACAATTCCTGAAACAATATTTACACATAACCATTAAGTAAAATGCCTCATATGTCTTTACTGAACAGAATCATTAATACAGTATCAACAGCTCTATTCAAGCAACATACCAAAAAGGAGATACAACTACTCCACAAAGTCCATTTTCTTTCTTTCCTGTGCAGTTTTTCTGCATTTACAAGATATAACAGGATATACAAGACAACACCATTCATGGAACAAGAAGACAGGGATATTCAAGATAATATTATTTGTGAGTGTGTGTGTTGTGGTGGGAAAGCCAGATATATTACCAGCCTGCTCACAGAATGTATCATAATTGTTACTAGGTTGCTAAGCAACATACTGTGACTGCCAGATTTAACAAAAAATAGATATTAGGAATAGTCACACATGTGCTAGTAGTAATAATTTTAATAATGCTTGTAGCAGCTGCATGTGTTTGATGAGAAAATATAGAGCGCATGGCAGCCTAAAGTCATAAACAAAATACTGCACGATTTCTTGCCTGGCATATTTTGCCATTAGGTGCATCCTGCAGAGTTATATATTAAATGAAGTGGACAAACAAATAATACTCTGGCTGAAATACTAAGTACGTAATCATTTACATTGTTAGAAGGCCAAGAACGTAAGCTCAACTGAAGTCTAACACTTAACAGCTTCTACTTGCATAGCAATTACTGGCATTGCCTAATAGATAATGCTTCGATATATTTGAGCAATCGATTATTGTTCATCGGATATAGTATATACAGTTAACCTTTCTGTATGGACATTATAGAATAATACATAATAGAATAATAAACAGGGAGACTCCATGGCGAAGTGGTCAAGCCGTCTGGCTCGCGCGCTGAAGGTTATGTGTGCAATTCCAGGCAATGTCTTTCGGTTCACGAGTGCTTTTTTCTCGGAGACTCCTGTGATCATCACTGGAGCTATGGAGTTTGTGCATTGTGGGATGCTTTCGGCAGGCCACCCTGCAGAAATAGACAGAGCCATGTGGGATAAAACCTGGTGTAATGAAGCCAATCCTCTTGTCTTTTGAGACATTTTTTTATTATTATAGAATAATATAATCATAGGAAATTAGGTCTTTCTTTCTAATATATTTGAATAATTTATTACTAGGCTCCTGGGTATATCCTCTCACTTTGAGCATCATGGAAAAGATCACGTAAATGATATGAAACATGAATTCACAGGTACTGAAAACAAGCACTCATAGAACACCATGAAAAGAAGCTTAAGTCTGATTAAACACTATACAACATTTACCTAGCAGACTTCATCTTCAGACCACCAAAGTATCCAAGAGTCAACAAAGATCCCAAAACAAGTTCTGAGTTCTGAAAGTAATAGAAACATATAACAGATGCTCAATGTAAACAATGATAAATTAATGCAATTACACAAATATTACATAAGAATTCTACATCATTCCCAATTCTCGCTAATTTTGTTACAAACTCTACCTGTATTATATTTTTTTTTGGGGGGGGGGGGGGGGAGAGAGGTGTGTGTGTGCGTGCGTGGGTGGGTGTGTGTGTGTGTGTTAATTAGTATATCGAGCCCTTAAATAATGTTATGTTTTTTTTTATTATTCTAAATTTACTGAGTGCAGGAAGTTGTACTGTCCATCCATCTCCCTCTTGGTTCTGTAATAAAAAATCTGTTTAGCCTTTTTACTCTCTGCTAGATTTTATGAGAGAAAGATGAGAAGGGAGGTATGGCTTAAAAATATGACATGTGCTTCTGGCTCAAAAAGTGCCAGGTTTGTATCCAACTGTAGAAAGCTTTTCACACAAAATAACCAGAGGATGTTATCCTCCTAAACTTTCCTTCCTCTCCTTCTTTTGATCTTTTTATAAGAAATTTGACTGCTAGTCTTCTCAGAAATCATCATGATAATGTGTCCTGCCAAATGGCTTAGGCCAGGCAATGGTAATGTGGAACAATTGTCAATGACAGGCTAAATGAACTGAAGTACAGTATATGATCTCATTTAACAACTAAATTTTTAATTATACAGAAGCAGATAATTCTTGTAAAGTTATTCTTGTTTTTACATCCCTTGAAAATGAAAGTTAGACATCTGAGGTGAGAATGTACAATCTGATTCAAAACAAATTGAGTGTGGAGCAACAGTAACTGATCTTGGCGGAGTTGACTTCTGATCTTTCTTCCCCTCTCTTTGCCACCCCAACAACCAATTATATTGTTAACTTTGCTGATGCATATTTATGCTATTACAGTCTGTTGACCATTGCACTAAAGTTGGTATTGTCATTAAGTGATATGGTGCCATTAAAATGTCTCACAGTAGGCTAATACTTAATATACACTGGTTGCATGGCTGTTAGACAAACTGCTTTATGGCCACAGAGAAGTTACCTAACACTTGTGTATTCAGAAGCCTGTGTGAAGCTGAAAGTACCCAAATAAACACCTGATACTGAACAATTAACCAAGAGAAGCAAGGACAGGGGTCATATTACTTACTTAATGACCCAAATCAATAATAATCAATGGTTACTTATATTAAACTTTTAATAACATATTGTATGTTTGATTTATTTAATTATTTTGTTCTTCAAACTATTGGACTTTCTGTCCTGACAAACTATACATCTGACAATTTAAAATTTTGCAAAACCATAATATTTGTATTGGTTCTGATTTATATTAAAGTACTGAAACATATACAAAGTATAGAAAAGTTATTTCATCAGAGACATGTTAGTATAGGATCAAATTAATTTCTTGTAGAAGGCTGCTGTATATAAAAGATGGAACCAGTGTTTCATGATTCCAGCCCTTCGTATGCTTCGGTAAAAACCGGTCCAGATAATTTAAGTGTGGCCGCTCAAATGTTTCCTTAACCAGGATCAAAAATGCCATTAGATAGCTACAGCAGTAAAACTGAGTCAAAGAATTGTTAATAGAATTTTAGACGACCTACTGAACATGAAAAATGTGTGTGCTCCACTGATTCCGCTTTTGTTGACAAGTGAACAGAAGCAAACAAGGGTAAAGTGCTGTCAACAATTATTCAAAAATCATCAGTCAGAAAACATTTTGATGACTAGGATGAGACTTCACTGACTTGAGTTCATCATTATGACCCCCCAATTCAAAATTTACAGCATGCATTGAAAATCCCGAGCCTTAACACCTGTCACAACTAGAGCATAGAAATTTGCAGGCCAAGTTATGTTGACTGTTATTTTTGGATGCCAACAGTGTAGTATCAAAAGATTTCCTGCCTTGTGGCAAAAAGGTTAATGGACAGTACCAAACAGATCTCATTACCAAATGAAAAAACAGTTATGATCTTCCTTTGTTTCAAGACATTGTGCCTTGCCACAAAGGACAGTTTATCCAGCTGGCAGCCAAGAATGCTAATATTTAGATTCTTCCACATACATCCCATTCTCAAATTTAACTTCATTAGACGTTTTCTTTTCATAAATCTTTTTTTTAAAAAAAACAGCTCAAAGAAATCATTCTAATAGTGATGAAGAAGTGATCTGGTATGTGACAGCTGATTAAGTTTTAAAAAATAGGGTATTCTATTCCCAAGGCCTATTCAAGGTCAAGCAGAGATAGTAGTAGTAGGCCTCTTTCAGTCCTGAAGGACTATAGAGTTGTGCCGCTGGGGAGGTACCTGACAGCCCTGCTGGTGACTGTATAGTCCTATGCGAGAGTGACAATCTCTGTCACAGTTTCCGCATCTGTAAGATGAGGCAGGTCCCACAGTAAGTGACAGCATTTTGAGCCTGTGCCACCTATCCTCAGTTTGTTGGATCAGATTGCGCTCAAAGAGCACCAGTCCGTTTCGTACATCTCTTCTCCAGGAACATCTGTCAGTTGCCACTCTTTCCCACGTGTCTGGATCTATGCCAAGGGTTTTCATATCTTGTTTACACACACATCCCTGTATCGCAATTGGGATCTTCCGGTTAGCCTCTTTCCTGTGGCTAGTTCTCCGTATAGGAGATCTTTGGGAATACGTTCATCATCCATTCAAGATACGTGGCCCAGCCACTGGAGGTGTCTCTGCTTGAGGAGGGTGTGCACTGTGGTAATATCTGCTCTTTCAAGCACATGTTTGTTTGTTATGTGGTCTTTCCATGATATGCCCAGGATATGTCTCAGACATCTCATATGGAAGGAATTCAACTTTCTTTCCTGTCTTGAGTACAGGGTCCAGGATTCAGACCCATAGAGTAGTGTGCTAACAACACAAGCTTTATATACTTGAACTTTTGTACGCTCTGTTAGTCTATTATTCTCCCAAACTCTTTTAGTTAGCCTGGAAAATATTGTGGCTGTCTGTCCAATGCATCTGTCGATTTCAGTCTCTAATGAAAGATTATCTGATATTGTCGACCCCAAATACAAGCAGAGATAGCACATGTGTTAATTCACGTAATGGCTATATTGAAAATAAAAATACACTATACAAAATTTCAGTTCTCAATGACATACCATTTATAGTCAGGGTACAGATCTATGGCCAGTCTCATTTACTTCACCAAACCATTGTGCATGCTGTCTTGTTAAAACCAACACTGGAAAACAACACTCTAGTTTACCTTGTTGGTCAAATTTTTGAGAAGTTCCTCCACTTCCTTACTGAACTCGGCCCCAGACTTGCAATGGAAAGTTATAATAGCATAGAGTTCTGCGGCAAACTGCTTGATGTCATCCTTTGAACTACTCAGGAGGCTCTGTAGAAATTCAGTGTTTCATGAAATATATTGTATGGAGGTCAGAATGGGTCAGAGATATGGCAATCACTTCTATTTAAAAAGTGCTAGGTTTGAATGCAGTCTGGTATTTTCAGAAAACATTTTTGGAGGCACACAGTGGTGCTGTGTTTCCCTTGATCTCTGGGCTGTGGACTGGATGTCTAACCTTCTCTGACAAAGTCAAAAAATAACAGTTCCTGTGTATAAATAGAATGTAATTAAAAGTCACTCAGCAGCTGAAAATTGTAACAAGTAGGCATCCAGGTAGCTGCCCGGGCAAGATGGAGAAATTAAAAAATCTACACTCAAGAGTATATGTATGTGTGTGGATTCTGATATATATATATATATATATATATATATATATATATATATATATATATATATATATATATATATATATACACACACACATATATATACTGGGATCCTCATCTGATATTGATGTGCGTGGATTCTGGTAAATACACAAATGCTGGAATCCTCATCTCATATTGATGTGTGTGGATTCTTATATTTAAACACACTGTGATTCTCATCTGATATTGACGTGTGGATTCTGGTATATATACACACACACTGGGATCCTAATCTAATATTTATGTGTGTTTTGGTATATACACAAATGGGATCCTCATCTGATACTGATGTGTGTGGATTCTGGTATATATGAACATGAGATGCAATAAGGCAAACCAACTCAATGGACAAATGGCACCAATACTAAAGAACAAACACGTATCAGTTGATACTAAAAATGCACTCTACAGCACAATCTTCCTACCAACTCTATGCTACCAATGTCAAACCTGGATAATAATTTAAAAAGAGAAAAGAAAAGTTATAACAATGGAAATGAGAACGAACGAACGAACAAACTTTATTTTAAAAGGGTAACAAATTGGGCACGCAGGCCCGTCTTACATTCAGCCCTTTCGATCACTCATCTTTCATTCATCAAATGTGCATGTTACATTTACATAGGGAAAAAAAACATTGTCAAATGGATTTTGTAAGCATAAACAATGCATAATATGCATGGTACATTCACATGGGGAAAAAAAACACATTGTCAAATGAAAGTTGTAAACATAAACAGTGCATATTGCAATGTTGTGAGACACATCCCCCATCCACCCTCACCCCGCAGCCACCCACACATCCCTCAGCCACCCACACATCCCCCACCCACAACACCCCCACCTCCACGCACTCACACAGACTCAGGCAATTCCTGAGATTCCTGAGAAGAATACTCAGTGTATCAAGAAAAGAGAAAATCAGAAATGATTAAATCAGGACTAAAGTGGGGTTTATAGCAGCGCTAGATTTCATTAGAAAACAGCAAGTTAAATGGTTCTGCCACATAACTAGGTATCAAACTGACAATATACCATAATGTGCAATGATGTACAGACCAAACGGATCCAGAGGTGAGGCTGACCATATAAATGATGGACAGAGGGAATAACAGTAAACGGGAATCTCAATATATGAAGCCCATAAACGGGCATTCTCCTACTGTCCACTTCAACACTGCAAAGTACAAGAGGGATGAGATGAGATGATGAGATCCTTATCTCATATTGATAATGTGTGTGAATTCTGAAAAACACACACTGGGAACCTCATGTGTGCTTTCTTCCTTCATAAATCTTTTTTGAGAAGATTAAAGCATCAATGGATAGTTTCACAGAGCACTGAAGATAGATCTTGAATCCAGTCTGATAAATCAATCATGAAATACTGGATGACTTACCCAGCATGACAATGTCACATTTCAAAGCAATAGATTTCCTTAATGAATTTAAACACAGAAGACACAAACAATACTTTGCATGATTTATTGCCTGGCATAAAGAATTTTAGTTGTAAACAAAGATGATGATCCAGACAGAAAAGTAGTCCTGACTCATCAGGTGCATACTGCAGAGTTATATATCACATGAAATTAATAAACGAATTATACTTTAAAGAGTCTCATCTCATCATGTTCCTCTTGTACCTTGCGGTGTCGAGGTGAAGTATAAACTTCGTGAGAGTGCCCGGTTATGGGCTTCGTATATCGACATTCCCATGGATTCTGTTATTCCCTCAGTCCAACGTTTACGTGGTCGGCCTCTTCCAGATACGACCATTCTAAGAGGATATATAATGTCTTCATCAGCTGGTATAATTTCAATGGGTGGCGGGATAGGGGTATCCCCTATCAAGGGAGAAGTAAGGTGTCTCCTTCATTCGCTAGCCTACGGGACAAACTTGGGCAAGGTGGAGTAGTCGTTTAGCCCCCCCCCAATCAGGGTTACATGAAGCCATTTGTGTAGGTGGTGGATGAAGCTGAAGAGCGACCAACAGATAGTTGTAGGTTATGGTCTCCGGTTTTTTTTTTTTTTTTTTTGTGTGGAGACGATGGCTATGGTCATCCACCACTATGGTCACTGCTAAGAAGCAAAGCAATGGCAAACTACCTTCTCTAGATTTGCCTAGAAAATCATGTTTCGTCAATTCATAGAGAATCAGAGAAATGGCGTAAATGGGTGCTCCAAAGGAGCAGTCTCGCCCAGTAGAGGTAGTCATGTGCACCAGGCGATTCCAGACCATCAGCAAGTGAATAAGTGCAAGTGAAAACAAGGAACGTTAGAAGTAGAAAAAAAACCAATGACCAAGTCCTACAAGAAACCAATGAAAACTGTAAACTGATTAGAGAAATCAGACGTAGACAGTCACAAATTTTTGGACATGTAATGAGAAGAAATAAATTGGAGAACTTGGTGACAACTGGCAAGATTGAGGGGAAAAGAACAAGGGGAAGGCAGAGAAGTAAATACTTGGATGGCTTGGCCATGTGATATGGTCAACTCAAGAACACAGGGCTGAACCATGACTCTGGTGATCATGTGAGATGGTGAAATATGAACGCCCATGCTTATCGGCATGGCACATGATGATGACAATAATTTCATCTGAAAATAATATGACACATCTCCTCTGTGTACTAGTATTTTAGAAACAACATATGCTAGAATTTAAGCCTCAAACATCCTGTGTTTAGAATTTTTTTTTCTGTCTGTCAAATCACTTATTATCTGGACATATTTGTTGCATTTTTAGCAGAATGTGTTTTTTTGCACTGCTCGTTTCACCAATTTTCTTTTGCTTTGATTCATTTATCTCATATTTTTTATTTATCTTGCATTCTTCTTTGTCAATTTGTTTGATGGAGTTTTTCAGCATTTTCTGTTGCTCATTAATGCTTTTAGGTATTTCATTGAATGTAATTAACAAAGAAGAGGCTAACAAAAGTAGAACACCATACACAACTGTTGGAAAGAAAAAAACAGTATTCTTTGATTATACAGGGCGTTTGTAAAGTCTCACTACACTTTGTATGTAGAATAAATTTGAAAAATGAAGTACATGATGTCATCATAAATTGTGCTCCACAGTCTATCGTGAAGCAATATGCAGCATATGGCTGTCGTCTGCTGGAGTAATTCTTTGCTGTTATCAACGGAAGAAAAAATGTTTTTGATTGAACAAGTGTTTTGAAATGTAGTGAGACTTTACAAATACCCGGTATAACGAGAAGAAAAGCATTAGAAAACATCGCTACTGGAAAGATGAGCAGCAGAAAAGGTCAAAGCAGAATGAAATAAATTATGCCGGATGGCTTAAGATAGTGGCAGGGATGAATGTCAATAGAATAGATACAGAATGCCATGGACCAAGACCTGTGGAGAAACATGAACAGCTATGACATATGGCAAGGCACATGATGATGATGATGATGATGATACATTGTATAGTTGTTTTACCTTCAGCCAGTCTAAGTGTTTCAGAAGCTTTGCAGCAAGTATATCTGGCACCATGGCTACTATTTCCAGCAAGCAGTACATAGTTTCAGCACCTGGAGAATTGACAGTCAATAAATGTAGAATCAATAGTCAATAAATGATCGAATCAAACAAAGGATACACCACCTCTACATTTTACTAGAATTCTGAGCTTGGAAGTCAGCTGTAAGCATACTTTTGTCTTATGAATCTCTACTCATAATTGTCTCATTCAATTTTCAGTGCCCATTTTCTTCTAGTCTAGTCCTGTACTGCTGATTATCATTCATTCATTCATTCAGTAGCATGTCCTTTGCAGAACCTCGCTCCCATAACAACCTTCCGGAAAACTTCTCGATCACAAGCAAGATGTCCCGCGTCTGATACACCCATCTGGAGATCATCCGCCACATCCTGCACCCATCTTCTCTTTGGCCTTCCTCTTCCTCTCTTCCCAGGCATATACCCTTCCATTATTGTTCTCTCCAAACTGTCGTGACGTTTCAAGTGACCAAAATACTTCAATTTTCTTTGTTTTATCGTCTTTATGATAGCTCTGTGATTATTTCATTTTGTGTATGTATAGGAAGCCACTGGTCTATCCAGTCACAATAAAATAAACTACATGTAAGCCATGTTTCCAGCTAACTACACTTCCTCGGACACACGAACACAAAGAAAGACTATCTCACTGTCTGTGCTGATACAACTTGTTTGCTTCTACATGTAGAAACAAACATTAATATTTTCAAACAGGGAATAGGAATTTCCTCAAAATATAACTGGCATTTAGCTCATTTCATTGTGATTAAGTAGGTAACAATTTGTCATATTTATACTTGATCTGCACTGTCCATCTATCTTTATTTTGATCACATCTTTGATATGTACTCTAAAATTGCAAAGTACATGAATCTGTTGGGCTTTGCTAGATGACATGCATGGTTTCATTTCAGTAAATGCCTGCCACATGGCTTTGGTTATTCCAAGATGAAATTATTAAATGATTATTTGGATACTTATTTGAAACTAATAGAAACTATAGTGAGCCAAGGTAATGCAGTTGCTATGGTGCTTGCCTGCCAGCCCATTTTGCCCGATACACCTCAGGGAGCGTTATAAGTGTCCTTTAGCTTTTAAAAATAAAAAGTGTACTCATTCAACACACGTGAACAGTAGATCTATATTAGAAAATCTCAATACAGCATTCCCAAATTATGAATATCAACATTCAAGAAAAAAATATACAATAGGACTAAATAAATTATGTAATAAATTAGTTACATTAAAGTATCAATTACATTTTGCTAAAGTAACATGTTTAGTATGTTATGTTGTTTTAAAATATAATTATAATAACTTATGTGCAAGCTACAAATTTAAACATTCAAATATATGACTTAAAGGAAATAAGAGATACTCATGTTTGGTGCAAGATTTTTCTATCTCACATTTCAATAATTGTTTCAGTTTAAGAATCAGTAACTTCTATCTGTTTATGTCAAATTATATAGATGCTTTATCTGGTTATGAAGACAATATTTAAACATTATAAACAAGACAAAGTGAATCAAACAAATTTTATACAAGTTACCAGGAGTCAATATGGCTTCCTATCATGAAATCTTGTAAATATCAGCCACATATACTGGCCATCCAAATTAAAGTCAATTTCTAATCTTAATGGCATGGTTAATAATAAAATAACAAAATACATAATACTTCAATTACTTGTTGACACAAAAAGTAGTTCCTGCAGCATTTGAACATACAACTGGACTGGTCCCTGGTCTCCATCATGCTCTTGTAGTAACGAGCGAACTTTTGCAGCTACAACTGGTGCATGCTCCATCAGTGTCTCCACTTCCCAAGACACAGGAGCTCCTGAGCTTTGTGACAGACACATTCGTAAGTACATCAAGATCTGAGGACAACCAATGTGGACAGGTAGAGAAACAGCAACACTTGCTTCCATATGGAATGAATACACCTGCAGTCATATTAATTAAGCCAACCTTTGACCTGCATCTAACGCTATTTTATTCTTTTGTTTTCTTTTGTTTATGCGCTCGCTCGCTTTGAACTCAAGTGTAGTCCATACACACTACTTCTAGTAGTGCTGGACTGAATTTTACATGTGGATTAGCTTTCCCTATTAACAGTGTCCCTCACCATCAGGTAAACCCACTCTGACTTCAGAGGTACTTGTAATTTACATCCCCAAGTCAAGGACGACAGGTCAACATTTTAATCCAACTGTCCGGTGTAGGGGTTGAACCCCTAACCTCGGCATCAGCATACCGGATGTTTAAGAACATGTGTTCTTATCCATTCAGCACAGGTAACCCACACAGCAGATACAGTGTACAGCAAATAGCGAATGAGGAAAGTAGCACTACACATACAGGTTATTATTATTATTATTGTTGTTATCTGGCAACTTTTGCTGCACAGAAAAAAACAGGAACGTGTGAAAGATTTCACTTACAACAAATTGCATACGAAGTGAGTGACTATTTCTTTCATCACCACATTTCCTTCCACAACACAGAACCAAGCTATTCAACAAACTGGCATATCAAACTCATTATGACATATAAACTGCTGGTACATATGACTAAGGACATACTAATACACACTACTTAAGAATAGCTGATACACGAATTCAACAAACCAGTATGTATGGCAGACACTGAGCACAATATTTAAGCATTTGTTTTTAATTACAAAATTATTAGAATTATTAGACAAAACTAACAAAATGTCATCTAAACGTACTTTATTCAGGCCTCTAAATAAATTAGATTATAGTATACATACAAATCATTTTTTTTAGGATGTAAATTATCTTCTTTGAACTTTCTGTATTAAACAAAATAACTTCAATTAAAACTAAAGGTTAATGTTTAATAAATTTGTTAATAAATAAACACACTTAGCAATCAACTCTAAGGTTATTAAATAATGAAATTCTTCATAGGCAATATATATTCAGTTTCAAAATGTCTTAAGTGACAGCCAATGAAAAAACACTGATAAGCTGCATCATTAACCCAGATGTCGTCAAACAGCAAGCACCATAATTCACCCTAGAACATGTAGGCCAACAAAGTCATATAGTCACATGATGAGGCAAGATCTATTTAAGCTGCCATGTCTCTTCTATTCTTAGAGAAGGCTTTGGAATTGGGGTATACTATTGAGAAAATAACAGCACTGACACAGATTTTTATTATTAATGTTACTTTTGCCACATGTTGAGAATAAAAATGTAGACAGTGAACCATTCCACAATTACTAACATAATATGATAGATTTGATGGCTAAACTGAAATCTTACCTCAAAATAAGAGAATGGGTTGAAAGGCAGAACAGCATTGACAGCCACATGCCTGTGTTGGGACACTTTTCGCTGTTTACCCTGTAATGAAATTTTATTTTAAAAACAAATCATAAAAGGTTCAGGTCAAGAGGTAAAATGAATATTTTAACATTCTTTATCAAACAACTGGCAAACTACTGAAAGTAAAATTTGCCCAGGAATCACGAACAGCGAAAATGCTGGGGTTGACTGCTATGTCCTGCGAAGGACATGCAACTTAATTTTGGAGAAAATTATTGCAGATAAGTCACACACCGAGCGTGTGAGACGTAAGAATGGTGAATGATGGTGGAAATGACCACATGTTCACATGCACCCACTGTGAACGAACACATACAGCGCGAATTGGCCTTATCAGTCTCATTCGCTACCGCCATGGGTAATAGTTATTATGCCTTTTTGAAGCACAAACTATCATCTGTCAAGACGGCAAGGTGCCAATGATGATCCTTATCCATGCCTCATGAATATTATTTGAAGAAACTATTGTGTGTATTGTGAGAAACAATATTTACAGTAAAATATTTATTTCGATCTCTTCATGGAAAATTACAGTAACAATTGCGGTCATCATCAGGTAGAAAGTCCACTGCAGAATGTGGCTTGAATCATGGCTTGCCAAAAAAGAATCTGTCCTTTGCCAGTTCTCCTGCCTCATGCAATTTCATGCCAAAGGTGTCTGCAGCTGTTATGTCTGTCTTTGTGCTGATAGATACCAAAGGTGTCTGCAGCTGTTATGTCTGTCTTTGTGCTGATCGATACCAAAGGTGTCTGCAGCTGTTATGTCTGTCTTTGTGCTGATAGATACCAAAGGTGTCTGCAGCTGTTATGTCTGTCTTTGTGCTGATAGATACCAAAGGTGTCTGCAGCTGTTATGTCTGTCTTTGTGCTGATTGATACCAAAGGTGTCTGCAACTGATATGTCTGTCTTTGTGCTGATAGATACCAAAGGTGTCTGCAACTGATATGTCTGTCTTTGTGCTGATAGATACCAAAGGTGTCTGCAGCTGTTATGTCTGTCTTCGTGCTGATCGATACATGTACCTTCTTCCCAGAACCTTGCCTTCCATCTCTGTTCTCTCCAAACCACTCTGAAGTTTAATATGGCCAAAATATTTCAGTTTCTGAGATATAATGCTGTTTATGAGATAGCTTTCTTGTTTTTCAATATGGATACTCCTAAAAATTCCTTTTCTCATGTCTTTTCTGACATTCAGAAATAAACTTACCACTCTATCCTGAATTTAACATGTAGCAAAAAATTGTGAATTGATTATTGTCTTTGACTTATCAAGAAAACAAAGAACTGTATAAAACAAATTATCATAATAGGCAACACAGTGTGTGTTGCAGACTAACCTTCAATGTAGCAATAGCGCCTGATGATGATAAATACAATATAAGCAATGATATTAATGTATGTCAGAAAAGTAATGTCATTTTGACGAAACTGATAGATTACATAAAATAAGAAATTTAAAACTAAAAACAAAACATGCCGAAAAGTATTTTCTTCAAAATAAACTATTACATATTTTTACTGTGTTCCTACTCACCTTTTCCGCAACATAATTGACCATCTCCAAAAAGTCAGGCAGGATGTTTACCTCTGTGGGCTTTACTACCGACCTCAATTGTGTTCTTCGTAGTGCCTTTACTGACTCTGCTCTCACATCCTCTTTGCTAGAATCATAAATGCAAACAACTTTTTTCATTGCATTCATTTACAAAGTTCAGTGACAATTTTCAGATTAGCAAGTACTGTTTTAAAATGCTAAAATAATGGGGTACAGCAGATATTCATGGTTTGGCCACATATCATGACTACCAACTGATTGTACCTCACAAAAGGCATTACCAAACAGGTACAATGGAACAAAAAAGCTCAGTGAAAAAGATGACTAAACAGTATAACTGTGACAAGAAGAACCATGGTGTCTGAGATGCATACCAGAGTTCATTCCAGAACCCTATTCACATCCTGACATTATGAAGTACACAGGAAAAGAGAAGAAGGACAACAATAAACACACAGTTAACTTATATGAAGAAATTGAAGATATCAAACTTTGAATACCTTGCCTCCATAATTAATAGCAGTAGGAACTGCTCAAAAAAGTCAGTGGGAGGCCGGTCATAGCAAGGCCAAGGTTAAACAGTGCAAAGAGCCCATGGCACAACACCAGCAAATTAATAAAAGTAAACATTTTGAGAACATGCATCTTTTCTGTGACAAGTGGGTGTGAATCATGAACCAGTATTCAGTCACTAAGAAGAAATCTGAGGCTTTTGAACATAAATGTTACATAAAAACAATATGCTGGCAGCCAGCTGTCTGCTACTTTCTGATACCAAGCACAGATACCATGGACACACACACACACAAAAACATTTCAAAAGAAATCCACAGCTCACAGTGTCGCACCAAGTACTCAATTTCGTAGCTGAGCGACCAAACCGTTGCCCATACAAGTCCAAATGTTGAGAATACGCATTAACAAACCTTGTCCAAAGGCAATAAGTTCTCCAATGTCTTACTGGTCAGCTTGCCTATGAGCCATGTTGACCAGGCATGTTCCGCAGTTGGCCTAGTTCACAGGTGTAATGTGGGGAAGCAGACAGAGGGAGCCTACTCATGTATTTACTCAGTATGTAATGCCCCATCCTATGCCAAAGAATGGTCATCTGTCCATGCTGGTCAACAGTGTGATAGTCCAAAATAATGTATTCCTTTAGTGAATTTAAACACTGAAACACAATTTGCATATTCCGTTTCATCTCGTCAGGTGTATCCTGCAGAGTTTTACACCACATGAAGTGAATAGTCTAATCATACTTTTTTTTTATTTATAACGCACCTATGCACCTATTGACATGCAATGAAATATACCAGGCAATAAATCAGGAATCCTATTTTGTGTGGCTTCTGTGTTTCAAGTGTGATAGTCATCACTGAGTTGATTCTGTGATTTTGTGAAATTTAAAAAAAAATTTAAATGACCATTCTAATGGCATCTTACTGATTAGATTCACAGCAATAAATTCAATGCTAGTTTTACACGTTCACCAGACACAGAAATAACATACATATCTCCAGCTCCTAGCATCAGTATATATCTTGAAGGAATATGATCACTTGGAAACACAGCTGCTGCATACTGAACTGTCACCATTCTTGCCTGCGGCTCCACCTGAAAAAAAATAAGTTATGAATCACATTATACCAAAACTGGCATTGTGGCAAAAGGGTTACAGACACAATTTACAATCCAGAATATCTCTCTCTCATCTCTCTCATGTTCCTCTTGTACCTTGCGATGTCGAGGTGAAGTGTAAAGAGCGGGAGAGTGCCCGCTTATGGGCTTCATGTATCGATATTCCCATGGATTTTACTTGTTGCCTTCTAATAAAATCTAGCGCTGCTATAACCCCCACTTTAGTCCTGATTTCTTCATTTCTGAATACATTGAGTATTCTTCTCAGGAATCTCATTTCTGTTGTTATGATTTTTCTTTTATCTTTTTCTGTCATTGTCCAGGTTTGGCATTAGTACCATAGAGTTGGTAGGAAGACTGTGTTATAAAGTGCTTCCTTAGTAACTATTGATACATGTTTGTTCTTTAGTATTGGTGCCATTTGTCCAATGAGTTGGTTTGCCTTATTGCATCTATTTTCGATCTCGTCTTCTGACTTGCCATTTGAAGATATTATACTTCCTAAGCACTTGAAACTCTTTACTTGTTTCAGGGGATGTTCGTTTAGGCGAATTGTTGTTTTTGTTTTTTCTTCTTTAGTTATAGTCATTACCTCTGTTTTACTTGTGCTAATTTTCATGTTATGTTCCCTAGACATTTCATTTAGACTATTCATGTGGTCTTGTAATTCAGCTTCTGATTTTGCTATTAGTGCTTGGTCGTCCGCAAACAGGAGTTCTCTAATGGTGTAATTTGCAAATGGTTCTTCTTCTGTGTTCTCATCATGTGGTGTTCTTGCAGTCTCTGTTTGGCTGGTTTCTTTACATATTTTGTCTATATATGTTATAAACAAGATGGGACAGGACACAACCTTGTCGTACTCCGGATCTTATGGTGTAGGGTTCTGAGTGTCCTCCAGTTGCTCTCACTATGCATTCACTGTTATTGTTTAAGCTTCAACATAGGTTTGTTAGATGTTTACTCATTCCATATTGTTTAAGGATTTTCCACAGCTTGTTTCTATCTACTCTATCAAATGCCTTTTCCTGGTCGACAAAGGCTAAGTAGAGTGTTTCATTAAATTCGATTGATTTTTCTATAAGTTGTCTAAGAGCAAAAATGGCATCTTGCATCCTTTTGGGAAAATATTTTGCAAAATTCTTGAGAAAATATTACGAAGTACTATAGAACCCCAGCTAAGTGAAATAATCCAGCATACCATGGTCAAAACACAGCTGCGGGCAATTTGAAAGCAGACTGCCTTGTGCTGGATTTCATACAATGAGTGCAAACTACTGAACATAAACTTGCTAAGAAATGATAAACTTGCCAAGAAATTACAGCCAAAAATAGCTGGGGCTGACTGACATCCTGTAAAGGATATGCATCTAAATTCACAAACTGGAAATAATCTGTTAGGTGTTTCTTTGGGTATTGCATTTGAGAACGCTGACAATGAAATGCCTAAAACTGTGGAGGCAGCATGACCAACCTAGGCCTAATCCCAGCCAGTCTGTTATGTGTTGTGCTGAATCCTAACCTGATACACCCTAATATGTTGCTCTGCAGATGTGAAGTTCCAGTACTGGTCTATTTTTCTGATCTTGGCGACCGGAAGTAAAGTTCTGCACCAGTCTCCATGGAAATAGTGCTTCAGTGCCATGTCAGGAAGAGAGTCTCTAAAACAGCCTCACTCTGACAGATGCAAAGATGCAAGCTCTTTCCAGGGTTCAGATAATCTCTAAACCAATGCATTACACTGAAGTTTTATAACTCAGTCTTCTAGATGATTCACCAACCAACCAACTAAAGTGGAGAGAAATATTTACAATTTCATATCAAGCAAATGCTCTATTATCCCAGGAAACAAATGCACTCATAATTCAGTTTGACTGGAGTGAGTTAACCCTTAAAAGATGTGAGATTTTTCCAATATCTGTTCAGTATTCTTCATATAATGTCACGGGTAAGATATTTTATGTTTTTTTTAAAAACTATTTATAATGCTATACAATTCTTACCTGGATCAAATGAAACAAAAAGTTTGCATAAAGTCTTCTGTCCAATAAAAATGTCAGTCCTAAATATTGGTCTTATGTTCTTTAACCCTTTACAGGGCACAGCAGCCATTACCGGCCGATGCCGTAAACGTGCAGAGCGTCCGATTGCGTCTGATACTATTATGCATTGTAATGCATTGTCTCTCGGCTTTCCGACACTTCCGACGGCTACTTTCGCTTTCGCCGACAGCTTGACAACGTGGCCGCCATTTGTAAACGCGTTATGAATTTGAACGGACTTTTACGGACTTTTTTTATAGTTTTCGGGATCTTTACGCTGTTTTTCAAAATGGATTTCGGCGATTCTTCAAGTGATAGCCGAGATTTCGCTAGGTTCAATTTAAATGACATTAAAGGGCACGAAGTTGACTATTAATCGGAGCTAGATATCAGTGCAAAGCGTTACTTTGCATTAGCAGTCTGAGTCGGACTTTAAAGAAAGTGATTATGATTCTGAAAATGTGTTTGTAAATTGCCGTATAGATGACGGAAAATCACAAACATGCTGTATTTCGTAAATATTTGTGTTCATATATGGATTACCAACAACAATCATGTGAGTAACATATTCTGCATGCTTTTCCCTTCATTGTGTTGTTTATTTAACTAAAATCGGTTGACTTACACCTTATTTGTGATGTTTTTACTAACGTGACCCGAAATTTTACCAAACCTGAAAAAATCTTGCCCATTCAGGGCTAAAAAATGGACAAGCATCTGCCCTGTAAAGGGTTAAGTGTGAAAGAAAGTAATGGTCTACTTATGAGTGGTTGTATTTGATTCATTTCAGTCACATACAAGCACCATAAACATTGTATATTCAATTTCTTTTGCAAGGGACTATATCTTATATTAGAGGCACATCTGCCATGGGACCACCTTTACCTTTAGTAAAGTTGACAGACAGTGTAAAAGAGAAGAGTCATGGATTAGAAGCCACACAGACAACCTAGTAGTCTACAAAACTATCTGGTTTTAAAAGCATGTGAAAAACAAGAATACAGGTGATATGAACAGAGACATGAGAAGCTAATCTGGTCAAATAAATGCTGGGAAGAAGTTTGATGTGCAAAGCCAAAAGATGCAAATGTCACAGCTCTGCTGTAAACAGGCACAACACAGTTGTGTCCACATTTTTAAAAACATCAGTTTAAGAAGTAGAAAAAAAATGAGGAGGAGGGAAGAAGACGAATAATAACAACATTAGAGATACTCTACAATGACAAAAAAATCTTGATGACCACAACGACACACTTCTCAAACTGCCTACAACATTTAGCAGCAATCAAGAACCAGAAGATAATCTATGCAGCTGTCACAGAATTTAACACACACTGGGTTAATGAAGTGAACACAACGTGAAAGCGTGTTTGACATGACATAAACAAAAATTGTACTCTATGAAAATGTAACCTTGTCAATATTTTGTAGCAGCAAGGCCTCCAGCAGTTGCTTGTTTGTGGCATCAAGGTTACTAAATGCATTGGACATCAAGGATAGAGCTTCTTGCACTGCTAGTCTCGTATCACCCTCTTCCTGTCATGAAATAAGCCAGAAATTAAAACTGACATATGTCAAGGAAAATCTGGCCTATGTTAATACAAAAATGTTTCAATGAAATGCCTATCATCTTCATCATGCATAAAATACACAAAAACAGTGGAGGTCATCATGGCTGAATGGACAAGAGCAATGGCGCTCTAAAACTTCCGTTATTATGCTAATGCCAATTTAGTTGGTTCAACCCCATACACTGGTCAATTGGATTTTGACAATGTGAAACATGGGGAAATAATCAAACTACTACAGCCCCCGGGATGGTTAACCCGGTCAACAAATGCCCGCAGAAGTTGGATGTGTCGGCCTAATGGCGCAAGAACGCAGCTTTGCTGTAAACAGGCAAAATGCAATCACATCCACACAAAAAAAACTCTGGATGAACACAGAAGAATAAGAAATACTACAGCAACTAAACACTAGTGGTAAAGATCTGTGAATAATACAGAACATATATTGGTAGCAAAGAGCAACCATAAAAATCAAAAATCTTTTAGGAACATTTCATTGCATAAAGAAGGGTGTCAGACGTGTAATGTCTCCAGATTTGTTTTCACTGTACAGTGAACATATAATGAGTTCTACTGAAAATATGCCAGGGATCCTGGTTGGTGGGCATACTTTAAATAACTTAGGTTATGCCGATGACACCGTCTTGATAGCAACAAGTCAGAGGGAACTACAGAACATGATAGATACAGTGGTTGTAGAAAGTGAAAAAATGGGTCTTAGTTTGAATAATAGGAAGACAGAAGTCATGTTGATTTCAAGGAAATAGATTGTGCCTAAATGTATAATTTAAGTAAATTATGTTATTTTGGGTATGTGCAGAAATTCAAATATTTAGGTACATGGATAACATCATATGGAAGATGTATCACAGAGATATAGAGTAGAAAAGGACAAGCAAAAATAGTATTCTACTAAATTAAGAACATTTAATGCAAAAAGTCATTGTAATTGGAAGTTAGAAAAAAAAAGTTCTTGCATGTTAAACAGAACCAGTTTTAACATATGACTGCAAATCCTGGACAATACTCAGAGGTACATTCAAACTAGTGGAATTACTGGATACAATGGACATAAATAATAAACACATGGCATCCATGGATAAAGCCTCCCTATTCATCAATGTTCCATTAGATGAGATAGTGAAAATAATAAGTTAATACATTAAAGACAAACAACTGAAACTAGGCATACCAACATCTATTCTGGAGAGTCTATTATTACTATGCAACGCCAACATAAAATTCAATTATCTAAAAAAAAAAAGGCATACTGTCAAATTGACGGAGTGGCCATGGGGAGTCCTCTTGGTCCTATTCTAGTGGACATCTTCATGGCACATTTAGAAGAAAAGAGATCCTCAAACATTAAACACGAGGTCTGTTAACGTCGTTATATGGACGATATAATAATTATCACCACAGATGAGCTACAAGCAACATCGTTCCAGGCCATAATGAACCAAATGCATAAGAACATCTCCCTATCTATGGATCATGAACACGAACACACTGAAGCATTGCCATTCCTACATATTCTAATGAGACGTAAAGCAGATGGCACAATTCAAAGATTGGTGTACCGCAAAGAAACATGAACTGGTGAATACTGACATTTTCAGACCTTCGCACCTGTCCAGTACAAACAGGGCTTAGTACGAACCTTAATTGACCGTGCTAGGAAGATATGCACCCAGGACACACTGACAGGGGAATTTGAAACTCTGAAGAATGTCTTACACTTGAATGGGTACTCCACAAAATTTATAAAGCGCCACTGCCAACAGCCGAAACAAAAACTCGGCAAACCTTCAATCCCTAAATTCAAGGTATTTATCCAGTTAACCTTTTGAGGGGGTGACTTCATGCAACGTCTACAGGACCGGCTCATTATAGCAGTCGGCCAAATATTCTATGCTGCAACTTCAGTTATTAGGTACAGAACCACACCTATTGCCACCCCAGCAGTAGAAGAACCTGTCCCTCTGTACACCAAATTTAATTGATTAATTGCATTTACTAATTCACATGCAGGTGCCAGTCTACCTACATCAACAGAACAGAGAGGCAGTTAAACAACAGGGTGGTAGAACACATACCCAATTAGATTGAGAAGATAATACACAAAGATAATGGGAACCTGGCAAAGCCGACACACCACAAACCTTCTAAGTCATTAATTGGATGGCAAATTTTGGACACCGGCCACTTGATTGATAGAGACAATGCGTTCGCGTGTTCTTTAACACATAAAACAGTTGCTTGTTAAAGATCGCGGAAGCAATCATGATTAATCTGCTAGGCCTGTTTTGTGCAAACAGAAAGACATGATAGTCAGCTTAAAATTACTGTGGTAGACAACTGAAATTACCATGTGACTATGTGTATAATTTAGCTTGAATGATTTATCTAGCAACTTTATTTTATGTTGTGTGATTTCTGCAGCATGTACCTGAGATGCAGCGAAATATGCCAAGCAATAAACTGTGCAATCTATTGTTCATGTCTTCGTTATTAAAATTAGTAAAGAAGTGAAAATATACCAAGAAGTTGGAGATGTGGTTTTATAGAAGAATGCTGAAAATTCATTCGATAGCCAAAATGAGCAAACTGGACATTTTGAGGGAGGCTAAATCGCAAAGACAGCTTATCATAAACATCAGAAAGAGGTAGTCATCATTTTTGGTCACATTATGAGAAGACAAAAACTGGAACATGTTGTGACAATCGAAAGGATTTGTGGAAGCAGAGATAGAGGAAGACAGTAAGAGAAAATCATTGACAGTCTAGTGTCATGGCACAGAATCGAGTCAACACATGAATTGATTCATGCCTTTGGAGATCACAGTTTGTGGAGAAGCATGATCGTCCACGCCAGCTGGCAAGACATGATCTCATAAATGCACGTTTCTGTGTTAATAAAAGAAATACATCAGATTAATGTTATTTCTGTTAAATATAACCAACCTGGCAAATAGCATCAAAGAATGTCTGCACAACCTGAATGTCTTTTGTCAGTCTGTGAGGTGATCGTCTGCCAATTTTACCTACAGCAACATAAGCCAGACTCCGCAGCTTTGGATCCTGCAGTAACAGAAGTAATTAACCTTAATTAACTCATGATAACTATTAAACACCCTAACAACACTCATGATCTATTACTATTTTTTCCCCACAAGCAACTAGGATTTTCTGTTTTCTTTCAGTATGAATTTTCCTGTTTCACATATCATTAAGTAAATATCAACATTTGATCTTCACACAATGCAGAAATGACAATTAAAAGCATTTCTGTTGTTTAAATTAAAAAAAATAAAACACTATCAACTCCTAATGAACCTATGCTAGAGCATAGTACACAATTATTCATGACAATATGGTCACAATTTATTCTACGCATGCTGACTTCTTTTAAAGAATAAAAGAATAACAAGTGAGATGTAGCATGTTAACTCGTATACAAATAAAGAATAAACCAAAGAGAAACTAGAGAAAAACAAAGTAACTAATACAAAGAGGGCATCATACAACTCACTGCTACACATGACGGAACAATCAGTGCGCTGTGTGCAAGAAACAGAAGCACTGTTAATATTTCATTCTTTAACTTGTAGATGTCAGAATTTTTAACTTCTGGCTCCATGAGACAAAATCATTTTATATAAATGGTACTATTCATAACTATTTTCTTCCAATGCAAAACTAAGGCCAATGGTAGTAAACTCCTGAATATCTCTAACAACTAACCGTTCAGAATGTTTCTGAAGTATGCAGTTTTATCAATCATTGAGGTAGAGATGTTGTGTTTCAAAAAAATTTAATAGTCATTAAACTAGAAATATACAAATATCAATATTTTAAAATGTAAACGTGTGAATAATTGCTCAAAACTTATGCTGATGTACGCATATTAGGAATGTGTAGCTGAATAAAACAACTGTAGTATTTCATTAAAAATATATTTAAACATCTTTACAGTTACTGAATATTTTTATTAAATAGTTTTTTTTTAATTTTTTCAGAATTGTTGGCTTTGTTAATGTATTCCATTTTATACGGTTGTTTGTAAAATGTGTTCCTTGCACAACTGTTTCTTAATACTTCAAATCATTTACCAAACTTTTGTGTTTCTGTTCTGCATTTACTCAACTTTCATTTCTTCTTCTTCGTTCATCCGGATTTTTTTTTTCGGATGTGATTGCGTTGTGCCTGTTTACAGCAGAGCTGCGTTCTTGCGCCGTTAGGCCGACACATCCGACTTCTGCGGGCATTTGTTGACCGGGTTAAGCTTCCCAAGGGTTTCTTAGGACGATTGACTCTCACTGGTGTGGTGTTATCTCCCATCCTAGCTGGCCCATATAGAACAGCCAAAGACATCCTGGTCAGCCCTCAAGGGAAGGCAGGGGCAGACCATGGGCATTCCCCGCCATCCAAGGAGGCTTCCATAATTGCAGAGCCAACACACAGCGCTCTGGTACTGGGCTCACCCAAGGAATCGTCACGTCCTGCACATGGCTGCTTAGCCTCACTTCCGTATATTGGGCCTTCCGTTAACCATAGGCTGTTCTTCCGGAAACCAGAAGAATGCAGTGTGCAGATGACATCCACACAGTGAGCTTTCGACTCGGACTTTCCGCGCAATGGATTTGCTATCCGAGCAATATTCCATTTCGTGCCACTAGGACACTTTTTCCACCTTATTTGAAGCTCACACAGTGGGCTTTTGATTCTGACTTTCCACGTAATGGATTTGCTATCCGAGCAATATTCCATTTCATGCCTCTGGGAGGCTTTTGTAACCGACATACCTGTGGTATGAAGTGTGGCAGTCTGAATACTTCTTCATACACCTTTAAATGTCAACCTGTATGTAGTTAAAGTAAGCTGCGGTCAACTTGAGCTTGTTGATATCTCCATAGAGCTTGTCCTCAAATGAAGCAGGTGTGGGCCAAAATATCTTTCTCTGTTCTGCATATATTGGGCAATCCTGCAGCAAATGTTTTGCTGTCATTTTTCCAGTTCGACAATTACATTCATCGGTATCTCCTATCTTTAGTTTATTGAACAAGTGGTATTTCAGCCTGTTATGTCCTGTGCGGAGTCTGAAGATTGCTACTTGTTCTCTTCGGTCGAGTTTGTAATATGCATCATCCTTCTGGTGGCCTGGATGCTCTGATTCCCATTTGGTTTTATAGGTGCTTTTTATCAACCTCTTTGCCTCATTGTAAGGTTATGTCTATGTCAGGCTGTGGTAGTCGTCCGCCCTCTTTTGCCAGTCTGTCAGCCTCTTCATTTCCAGGTATACTGCAATGTGATGGGATCCACTGTATTACAACTTTTTTGGATTTCTGGCATTAGACCATGGAGTGCTGCTCTTAGGTCAGCTATTTCTGTGCTGTTATTGCTCTTCAGTATTGAGACAGCTGACTTTGCATCTGTGAAGATAGCTATTTGCTTCTCTTTATTTTCCTCCATCAAGAGCATTTCTGCTGCAGTTTTCAGAGCCTCTACCTCTGCTTTGAAGTTACTTGAAAACTTTCCAGTTGCCACTGAATGTGTTTTTTTCACTCCATTTTTTAAATTTAGGAGAATTCCTCCTCCTCCATTCTCTATTGAATTTTTGGCTGATCCATCTGTATATGCATGGGTCCAATTGCTGCTTGGGTAATGTTCTTTTATGTAGTTTAGGGTTATTTCTCTTCTTTCGGTTTCATTCTGAGTGTTCTTTTTCTCAATACCAGGAATGTTTTCTATCATCTCAGGCAGTTGCTGCTGTCTCCAAGCTGGGAACTTGTGTGCATAGTAAATGAGCTTGACTGTTGATATGTTAAGTATGGGATCTGCCCTAATCTTTCGTTTTGCAGTTTCTACAAAGTTGCTACGCTTCAGTCTTCCTTTTCCAAAACCATTAAACCTGTTATACATAGGGTGGTCTGTCAATCTTCTAAATTTTTCTGCTTGTTGTTGGGCTCTGCTATCTCTTCTGTCCTGCATTGGTTGTAAACAAGTGATCTTTTCTAGTTCATTAATAGGCGTTGTCTTCAGGCTTCCAGTTATGATTCGCATTCCTTGGTTTTGGACTCTACTTATTTTGTTAAAGTTTGACTTAGCTGCTGTTGCCCAAGCTGCAATGCCATATTCCAGTACTGGCCTCACCCGTCCAGTATATAGCTTCTTGAGAACTTTCTCATCTGCTCCCCATGTTGTACCAGCAAGCTTTTTCATGATTGCCATTCTTTGCCTTGCTCTTGTTCGATTTTTCTCAACCTGTGTTTTCCATGTCAGGCGACGATCAAAGGTGACTCCAAGATAGTTTGGATTTTCTTCATGGCGCAATATTTTTCCATTCAATACCAGCTTAGGTTGCTGAGTTTTAGTTGAGAGGGAGAACACTGTGCATGTTGTTTTCTCCTCACTTATCTTCACTAGCCATGATTTTGACCAGTGCTCTAGTGCTAATAGGGCTTGCTGTATTCTGCTGTTAGCTGTACTAATATATTCTTCAGATGTCCATATGGCTAGGTCATCTGCAAAGGATGATGTGTGTACTCTGGCTGGAAAATTTTCCGTGATGTCGTTTATATATGCTAGGAATAATGTTGGTGAAAGAACTCCTCCTTGGGGGACACCTTGCTCCAACAGCATCATTTTGCTGGTTTGTCCTTGTACTTTTGTCCTGGCAGTTCTGTTCTCAAGGTAGTGGCTGATCCATTTGTACATTTTCCCACAAACACGCATTTTTTGCAGTTTTACTTTCAGTCCTTCCTTCCATACTTTATCAAATGCTTTTTCTAAATCTATCCAGACAGCTAGTGTGTGCGTTTTCTCTTGGAAGGCATCCTCTATTTCCTGAGCTATATAGGTTATTTGATCTTCAGTGGATCTGTACTTTCTGAATCCTGCTTGGTGTGGTGTTAAGAGTTTGTTTTCTTCCAGATGCCATGTTAGCCTGCCATTGATAATGCGTTCCATTAATTTTCCTACACAGCTAAGTAGACTGATAGGTCGATAGCCATTTGGTTCTTCCAGGTCTTTTCCTTTCTTTGGGACTGGTATTAGTATAGCTTCCTTCCATGCCTGTGGGACTATTCCCCTCTTCCAGCTGTAATTTAGGACTGCTAGTAGTTTCTTTTTTGCCTTTGTCCCTAGTCCTATTAGCATTTCATTTGTGATTCCATCCTTTCCTGGTGATTTCTTCTTTTTTAGGGTATTCATTGCCTGTTCCATTTCTTCCATTGTTAGATTTGCCATCATATATTCTGCTGCTGTCTCTGTATTACTATGATGTATCTGTTTATCTTTCTTCTGTTCGGTTGTAATATCAATGTGGTTTGCACTGGCATAGTGTTCCATTAGTGCATTTGCAGCCTTTTTTCCTGTAAGCAAGGCATTTCCTTGTTTAATTGTTATTTGTTTGTTTCAAGGTCCTTCATTGTTCATGGCTTTCACTAGTTTCCATAGTTTGTTTCCATCCCTGTCAAAATTCAGGTTTTCTGTTTTTTCCCTCCAACAATCTCTTGTTGTTTGATTTACTGTTTTTTTTATATTTTGCTGAGATGGCTTTGAGAGAGATGTTCGCTTCAATTGTTTGTTCTCTCTCTGCTGTCTTCATGGCATCTTCAACTTTGTCCTCCAAACTTTGTATTATTGCTCTGTTTAGACTTTCCACCATTTGCTTCATGTTGCCATATCGTGTATTTATGTTTTCACAATATTTGTCTGTTAGTGTGGCAAATCTGTCCCAATCTGCTCGTTTGTAATTCCAGCGGGGCAAGGGCTTTTGCTCCTGTGGAACATACTCCATATTCATTACAAGCTTGATTGGTCTGTGGTCACTACCTGCTAATTGGTCCAGCACATGGCGGTCGATTTTGTGGAGGATGTCTCCTGTGCAGAAAGCTAAGTCTGGAGTAGATGTGGTAATCCATCTTCTGGAGTAGAAGCTCGGTGTGTCATCCGCTTTGTTGAGTAGATGGAGATTTGAGTCTATTTCCCAGTCCTCCACTTCATCTCCTCTTTTGTCAGTATCTGGGTATCCCCATCTTTCTGAACGGCTATTAAAGTCTCCGACAATAATGCAATTTGTGTCAGTTATTTTCATGTTTGAGAGTGTAAGATCCTTATCTGCTGGGCTATAAAGATTGTAAATTCTTATTTTCACGTCCATTATCATTATATCAACACCTATAATTTCTGTTTGGTTGTCAGAGATCACAGATACTTCGCTGCAAGGTATTGTATTTCATGTAAGTATTAGAACTCCTCCTTTATGTCCTTCGCGGTCGAAACGTGTGGCCTGATATCCCCTGACTGAAAATTTGCGATTGGCATTGAGGTGTGTCTCTTGAATGCATGCCACATCTATTCTATCTTTATGAAGACGCTGTCTCAGGGATTCTTTCTTGTTATAAACTCCTTCGGCATTCCACTGTAGTATGTTGAGTGTCCTTGGTATTTGGTCAATAGCTCTTAACCTACTCCTCTGTGCCTTGACTCCACAGCACAGGGGAAGGTGACCACCAGTAGTCATGGGTGGACCCCCTCGAGGCAGGGGGCCCGGCACTATCACCACCTGATGGGACTTCACGGGATTAGCACCATAACGATTAATTGTCATCTGTGGCATCATGAAATGATAAAGTTACGTTGCACTTCTTTGTCAAGCCTGTGGCTCAGTACATCCGATTTCGACAAGCATTTTTTGGGATGCTTTCCCTAGCCTTTGACTGTCCCCAGTCTACCTACAAGGCAGCAGGTTTGTGCGTCACTTCGTCTGGTCCCTCTCCCTTGACCTGTCCGACATGGGTGACCCTACCAGTAGCTGTGCTACCGTCGGCATAGCTCTTGGGGTCATTAGGACGCGCAAGCCCCTCTACCTCGTCAAGGTGGACGCACGGCAGAGGGGCAACTTTCATTTGAATACATGCATTACTATTTCACGAAACTTGTAAAAAATTATCAATGCAGCTTTAAAATAGTATTATATGTTGCTAACAGTTTTAAACTATTGGGGTAAAAATAATACTTTGTTCTGGCTTTCACTGTGTGGTGTGCTTGACAGTGTTTGTTTTTAAATTTGCTCTACAGCAGTTAAGACTTTGCATTGCCAGGGTTGAGAAGCCATATCTCCAGATTTCAGAGACTGATATCTAACATCTTGGGCAGTCACTCCATTTAATAAATCATATAAATGAATGTACTATTCTCTCAGAAACTGCACAATGTGTACATAAAACACTGTCAGTAAAACAGTGGCTTGTATAAGCCACTAAAACTTCAAAATACTAGTAAACAATATTTCTAAAACAAAACATCACATAGATCAGTCCAAATTAAAACAACAACAGTGCCCCCGAGCAAAACTCTGTTATGTGTAACAGCAACGGTACCATGTCCATGTTGAGTGAATGCAATGAGATATGAGTAAGCAAGCTGTGTCCAACACTTGTACATTTCAACTGGCTTGCAACTTTTAGTAATGCCAGATTTCTGACAAATTATAGGCATAAGTATTATACACATACACTGATGAACCAGACACAATCTTTGTTATCTGTTCAGCGAGTACAAAGCACATGCTTCTCAGGCAACAGACATGAGTGAAATTAATCATTAGCATTTAAATGATTCTAGTGACACCTAATGACATGTCTCTGCAGATTAACAGTGTCAATGAATACAGCACTGACTTGAAATGGTGTGTCTAAAAGATCTGAAGTGGATAGGGAATGAGTAAAAGTGTACGCATCTGAGGGTATCTCAACTACACAGGGTGAAATAAACTGAGGTCCTAAAAGGAACAAAATTACATTGTGTAATAACAGGGCATCTATAATGTTCTTGTGCAGCTTAAACTTCAATAATTTTACATGTGTACACATGTTACACTCTCATAATGAATTTCGAAAGATGAATGATTTAATTTTTACAAGATACAATTATTTTTAATTACCATGAGAAAAAAATTGTTGTTGTTGTTGTTGTGGTGTTTTGGGGGGGGGGGGGGGGGGGGGGGATCTTATTAACCGATTGAAATAGCAAAAAGAAACATTCAGCTTTCAAATGTTTATTCCAAGCTTGTACCATTTATACACCTAAATTGATTATTGTTTAAAACTACACAAGGACTTTATGGTGTAACATTCTTTAAAATGTCTTTAAAGGGTTCAGAAAATCTAAGAATTGTTTCTCTAAAACTGATGAAATAATAAGGCATTCCCAATATGAAATAAAAAGGTATAGATTGGATAAAATGAGGTAGGATTCCTCATCACAATGGAAGTACATTACACGGCTATGTCATGTTTTTCTGGTAACAATATATCATATTGACTCCAGCTGTCATAGATTGGTTTCTTGGTTTCTAGGAATCGACATCACAGCATTCTGAGCAAACCTATAGATGCTGAATCTCTCTTAAAGATTGTCATAAGGTAGAGATGTGGTATTGGGTAAAGAGAGAGGGACGGTTCCTCGCAGTGAGTGGCAGCCATATGCTAAGGGATAGACCAGTATCCCATTAAGGCTCCCATCTCTTTACATAGCTTATTTATGGCTCCATAAATATCACTTGTGTATCGTCTTAGCTGCCTGGCTAAACTAAATGAGTGAAGTAGGGGTAATATCCTACTATACAGGGAATGTCCATCCCAAACACAATAAAGAAATGAACAAGGCGGATGAATCTGTATAGATCAATGGCTTGGAAAACGACACAGCAGAGTTTGTGGTTCATATGAGGCGTGCTCAGGACACGATAGAGAACATGGCTGGCCATCGTGGAAGAGATTGGGACCTCACCGCGTAATACTCCAAAGACAGCAATGGAAATACAACAAAAGAAAAGCAGCAATATGGGTAACTCTTGGCAGCCTGGAAATGAGCCTGTTGTAAATATACTCAGGGAAGAGACAACTCCTGTAGGGAATAAGGCAGTGAATAATGACAAATGCAACTCAAATTCTTTTAACAGGATGCATTCTGAGAATACCTACCTGAAAAGTAGAAGGAGATGTCTGCAAATTGGTACATGGAACGTACACATATTATACCAAGCAAGAAAATTGATAACCTAATTTAGGAACCAAAAAACATGAGATGGATATTCTAGGTGTATCAGAAACAAGAGGACAGATGCTAGTTACATAAGGAAAGACGATTACATTTACATTAACTCTGAAGATCACCATCACAAGCAAGCAGTAGAAATGTTAATAAAAGGTAATATAGAACAAAATATTAGTGGATTCTGGGACTATAAAGACAGAATGATACTACTCAAAATTAAGACAAGACCTTTCAATATAGTAATTCTACAGACATATGCTCCAACAACCGATTACAGTAATGAACAAGTAGAAGAATACTATGAAGACCTACAACAAACACTAAAAGTGGTTTAATCATCAGAGATTCTTACAGTCACGGAAGACAAGAACTCCTGGAAAAATCAAATATGAGCAGGTTGTACAGTAACATGGTATGGAAACCACAAACAACAGAGGAGACCAACTAATAGTTTTGTGAAGAAAACCATCTTATTAACTGTAACACATTTCTCCAACATGACCCTAGGAAACTACTCGTGGAAAAGCCTTGGTGATAGAAAGAGAAACCAAATTGACTACACTATGAATAGAAACAGATGTGAAAACCATGTTAAAATGCCAAAACATACCCTAGTGCTGATATCACCTCTGATCAGTTGTTGATAGATAATCTTCAGAATGTCTGAACTGTCGATCACAAATGTTCCAAACTATTGGTTCTCTTGAAGCCGGCCGATCTGATCATCGTTACCTCACACTCCAGCATGACCTAAACTATATATCCATGTACATCTTTGAAAGAGTGAAGTATCTATGCAAGGTGATCATTATCATGTGCCCTGTCACTGGCAGAAGCATTCAAGTCTCTCTACAGATCTCAGTCTTTGGTGTGCTAGATCAAGACTGCTCCATGCCACTCTCTCAGTCCACCCAACATCATTTGTCTAGGTCTATTTCTGCATCTTCCACTGATCTTTCCAGTCGTCATGTTTTCCAATGAACCTCTTCTCATTATAAGACCACAGAACACTTTTTGTCTAATTTTTATAGCTATATATAATGTTCTACTTTTATCAGTCTCTTTCAGGCAAGCACTGTTAATTACTCTGGCAGTCCAAAGTATTCACAATATTTGCCTCAGGAACCCCATCTTCGTTGCTTCCAGGATCTTCTTTGTTTATTCATGTTCCATGATTAACCGCTATACAGCAAAACAGGTTATACAACATCTCGGTACTTTCTGTCTGACATTCACCGATAGTGGTTTATTGCAAAAGATACTTTTCAATTTTTGAAATGCATCTTTCACTTGACCTAACTAATCTGCTCTTAATCTCTGTTACATATCTGTTTGGTAAACGTAAAACAAAAAAGTAAAGGACCCTTTAACACGCCTTAAACTGCATTGGGCAAATGCCGTTAGACTCATATTTAGGGTGTATTTTTAATTACTGTGTCAGTGTTTGAAAATATTGCCAGTCCAAGTTTTGTATTTACCCTCTGTAAAGTTTATGCAACGTAACAGGTAAATAAAAAACTTGGACCGGCAATATTTTCAAACACTACACAGTCATTAAACATACACCATGTATTTATAGAGCAATGAGCACTCAGTGGCTGATGTGGTCAGTATCACGCTGGCCACCTTTACTTCCCAAGACACTTCCTGGTACTCATTTTAGGCTCCAAGACCAAGGGGCCACCATGTTACTGTGGCTCCCATCTTTTATACATAAGCTTCATTCGGACAAGCAGACATCCTGACAAGCTTCTCAGTTACGGAGGAATGATAAAACTAGGAGATGAACTACTGAGCGATGGAAAGACTCAGAAATGAGAAAATAAACGGGCTGGGGAATGAATGAGCTAGTGGACAGATGCACTGACACAAGACTGGCCTATGATGTGTGAGCTGATGTCATGAAAAATCAAAGGGGACAGATACTAAATATCATGCAGCTAAAAGTGTTGTGATTTGATTCTTTCACGTATGGGACACTGCCCATGCTGACTTGCCTGGTACAAAATATGCCTGCCTTTTTTCTGATTCTGTAAAAATTTGAGTTGCAAAATAAAATAATGCATCACAGCAACATTAATTAAGGAGCAAATAGTTGTTTCATTTAATTATTAGCCAAGAATTATGTGAAAATAATGGAGGAGTTATTTCTTCTACAGATAAACTATAGTGCATGTGCTGAACATGGCTAAGACAACTATGGTACTGATTGTTGTCCTTCAGAGATCTTCACACCTTTATTTGAACATGGGACTGTAAGGTCATGGTAAAATTAAGCCGTCATGTAAACACAATCAATTAACAACACTGAAGGTGAAATAGTTACAAATATAGCCTTAATTAAGAGATTATATCTATTGAGTGATACATTTTCATTACATTTACAGTTAACTTTTGATTTCATAAACTGCCATAATTTGTTATAGCTATATTTTCTTTTCATTTAAGTGTCTATAGTTCAGATTTAGAATAATGTACACAATCAGACATAACATTATTCCCAAAAATGTGTAACCAGTTTTAAACTTTTAACAATATACAGTTCTGTAATCTCCATGATTTAAATAGAATAAATAAATAAAAAAAAAGAAAAACAACCAGAAGCTTTGTATTCATGCACCCTGAGGAGAAAGTTTTGATAACAAGTAAATACTAAACATTTATAAGGTTGCACCCAATATTCATAAAGTTGTACCCAACATTTATAAATTAACATAGTTCTGAATGGGGAAAACACATAAAATGTTGCATTTATTTCTTAAAGGTTACACAATCTAGCATTGTTCATCACCCATGCACCCACCCTCCCTCCCTCCCTCCCTCCCTCTTTCTCTCTCTCTCTCTCTCTCTCTCTCTCTCTATGCCTCACAGATTCTTGATCATTTGCCAGCACTCCTAGGCTCATGCATTTTCATAGCCAGGGTGTCATGTCTTTAGTGTCCTGTGTCTTTAGTGTCCTGTGTCTTTAGTGTCCTGTGTCATTAGTGTCCTGTGTCTTTAGTGTCCTGTGTCTTTAGTGTCCTGTGTCTTTAGTGCCCTGTGTCATTAGTGTCCTGTGTCTTTAGTGTCCTGTGTCTTTAGTGTCATGTGTCTTTAGTGTCCTGTCTGTAGTGTCCTGTGTCATTAGTGTCCTGTGTCATTAGTGTCATGTGTCTTTAGTGTCCTGTGTCTTTAGTGCCCTGTGTCTTTAGTGTCCTGTGTCCACTACCATGTTGGTCAAACCTGGTTTCTCCTTTCAGGAACATTGCCTTCCATTATTGTTCTAGAAAGCCTCAGTGGTATTTAATATCACCAAAGTATTTCAGTTTCCAAGACATGAAGATGTTTATGAGTCAGGTTTCTTCTCTGTTCAGATCCTGTGAAATATCCTTGACAGAAGATTTTGAAATATTTGCCAGAATGGTACCAAATGCAGACAGCTACAGTGATCATTGATTATTTAAAGGCAAAATACATATAAAGTTAAAGGAGATCAAATATAAACCAAACCATCTAATGGCAACAGAAGTGTATTTTCTGAGAATAATTCAAAGACAGTCCACATTTTTGGGGGCATATTATGAAAAGAAATAAACTTGAAAACTTAGTACAACTTGCAAACTTTCTGGGAAAAGAGCAAGGGAAAGGCAGAGAGAAGGTGTGGCCACAAGATAAATCAGGAGAAGAACATAGACTTGATCTTCTTCTTCTTCTTCTTCGTTCATCCGGAGTTTTTTTTTCCGGATGTGATTGCGTTGTGCCTGTTTACAGCAGAGCTGCGTTCTTGCGCCGTTAGGCCGACACATCCGACTTCTGCGGGCATTTGTTGACCGGGTTAACCTTCCCGGAGACTTGATCTGAGACTCTGATGATCATGTCAAATGGCGGATCCATGACCGTCCTCACTTATCTGCATGACACATGATGATGATAAATATCCTCATCTTCTTTTTATTTAAAATGATCATCACCTAACTCTGGACACGACACTCTCAAGCAGAAGTGTTTCAACAAAGGCTGCAAAATGTTTGACTGACCTTGTAAAAATAGGCCATGATGGATAAAGCATTAAAGAAGAAAAACAACTAAAAAGAACAGATCTGGTCAAGCCACCATATGAACTGTCAATTCAGCATACTGAGACCTCCACATACTGTATTTCAATACTAGTCGAATAGTGGGAGCTGGGAGACATTTCTAAATTACAAGCCTTCAGGTACAATTTTGACAAGCATGCAACTGTGGCTAGACCTACAGAAGACAAGTAACTAAGTTTCTCAATGGAACTATATATAATATAGCACTACACTCAAATAATCACCTCTTTTGCTTCTTGAATCAGCTTCAACATGCCATTCAACAGAACCACATCGAGCATTGCAAACTTGGCTTCATCACAACTGGAGGAGTGGAGGAAAAAACATTAACTATGCATCATCACTTTTGGGCAGTGCTTCGCCCAGGGTTTTCAGAATACCTTGATGATGAAGCATACACACTCAGGTTCCTCCATGCTTCCATATCCTCAGCTATTTGTAGAAGTGGAGGAATACAATAGTCAGTCCATTTTTTTAAGTACTCAGTCCATGATTTCCTTTGCTCTCCTCATAGCCAGCCTTCAACTGTCCTGTAGGAATACTTTTAGAAAGGTGGCACTATCCTGTGCCAATTTCACAAGGCTGTGTTGTTGACTGAGCCATTACTGGCTTGACAAAAATCAGCCCTGCTACTACATACCCCATCATCATCATGTTGCAAGTTCTGTGCAGAATGTTGCTCACTGCTGACTAACAAAAGACACAATGTTTGGCCGGTTCCCCTGCCTTGAACATGTTCATGCCCTTGGTGTCTTTAATGTCCTGTATCCACAGTTGTGTTACTGACCCTGCCCCTTCTACCAGCAACCGTGTCTTCCCTTGGTGTCTGTAATGTCCTGTATCCATGGTTGTGTTACTGACCCCTGCCCCTTCTACCAGCAACCGTGTCTTCCCTTGGTGTCTGTAATGTCCTGTATCCATGGTTGTGTTACTGACCCCTGCCTCTTCTACCAGCAACCGTGTCTTCCCTTGGTGTCTGTAATGTCCTGTATCCATGGTTGTGTTACTGACCCCTGCCCCTTCTACCAGCAACCGTGTCTTCCCTTGGTGTCTGTAATGTCCTGTATCCATGGTTGTGTTACTGACCCCTGCCCCTTCTACCAGCAACCGTGTCTTCCCTTGGTGTCTGTAATGTCCTGTATCCACGGTTGTGTTACTGATCCCTGCCCCTTCTACCAGCAACCATGTCTTCCCTTGGTGTCTGTAATGTCCTGTATCACATGTTGTGTTACTGACCCCTGCCCTTCTACCAGCAACCGTGTCTTCCCTTGGTGTCTGTAATGTCCTGTATCCATGGTAGTGCTTACTGGACCCCTGGCCCCCTTCTACCAGCAACCGTGTCTTCCCTTGGTGTCTGTAATGTCCTGTATCCACAGTTGTGTTACTGATCCCTGCCCCTTCTACCAGCAACCATGTCTTCCATTACTGTTCTTAAAAACCACTTTCATGTTTAAAATGGCCAAAGTATTTCATTTTCAGAGACTTGATTCTGATTATGAGCCAGTTTTCTGTTATGTTCAGATCTCGCAAAATATAAGATTTTTCTTCTTAATTCATGATATTTTAAGAATTTTTATGTGACATTTAAGATCAAAAGCTTTAATTTTCGTTAATGTTTGTGAAATGGTTAATACATGCAAGAACCCTTTGAAACCCCTTCAGACCCATATTTTCATAGACCAATCAGCAGTGAGTGGGTTTGTGGTCAGCCTCATGGTGGCCATCTTTACTTCCCAAGACATTTCCTGGTGCCCATTTTAAGCTGGGTCAATCTGGCAGCTCAGATCTATTTGTAATGTTCTACCCTGATGTGGATTTGAGCCCCTGACCTTGAGGCTGGCAGGCAAGTATCTAACCACTATATTAGCGCTGCTCCTACATATATAAAATGAACAGAACCTGAAAGTCAATTATCATAATCTACAGTCTCAGAAAGATCAGAAAATGTAAAGATTGACTAATTAAATGGCAATGATGAAGTTGAAGCAATCATACGGAACTAAGTGAAAACACTTGAAGCAGACTCATTCAGAGATCTTATACATCGTGTAAACACCTCAAACTATGTGATAATTAAGCTGAGACTTAATCTTTCATTTCTTTCAAATTATGTTGTAGTAGTGGCACTGCTTGTGACATTGTTTCTTCAATTTCCTCTTTAGGTTCTTTAACAATATTTTTAGAAATAAATAAACTCCCTCCTGTTTTGCTAGGCCTGTTATGGTTTCATTACGTATTTGAACACTTGTATTGGTAATCAGACAAGCATATCTTTATATAATTATATAAGTATCTTATCTGAGAAACTTTGCTTCTGTGTTTGACTTTGTTTGATGATAAAGACTGTTGCTGTAATGTTCATCCTGCCATTTATGATCAAGTTCTTGTAAAGCTGACCTTTTCCATATTCTGCATTTTTCTTTAATTTGTGAAACTATTTGGCAACCAATGAATATTAAATATAATTCAGTTTTAAGTCATAAGAAACATAGCAACAAATGATAATTATATTTATTCATTAGTTTTATAATTGTTCAGCTGCAAAGGATTGTTCTATAATTTGAAATATAAATTTCACATCACATGATTGTACACAACTTGAACTACACATTTACAATAAAGTACATAGCAGGAAAAATCAAATACTGACTTACTTGAGGCAAATATGATGGACAAACTCTACAGCCATTATACGAAGTTTAGCATTTGGAGATGGACCAAACAGGCAGTCAAACACAAGCTGTAGATGATAGAAATCAGATCAATCTTACAGCTGTAACAGGCTACAGAGAGGAAGTAAAATTATGAAAGTAAATTTGAGTCAAAAGATGGTCCCTTTTTACACAATGTAGGTGTAATGGGAATGTGGTGCAAGACTCATATTTGTAAAGGCCAATCCAGGGTGGCATGGTCAATCTCATGTCACCCGCCTTCACTTCCCAAGACATTTTCTGGCACTCATTTCAGGATGGGATGACCTGGGAACCCAGATCAGTACTTAAAACCCATCTCAGGTGCAGATTCAAATCCAGGGACAGCAGGCAAGCATCAAGCCTCTACATCACAGCAGCTCACAAAATGACTGAAGTAGCCAGTTTATATGACATTAAGGTATGGGGGCGTGGCAAAGACTTTTTTGTGTCTGCATAAGCTAGCATAATTTTGACAAAAGTAATGGAACAGTCTCAGCACTTTCGTAAATAAATACGGGGATATGGTGTTCAACTCAAATATTGTGACTGAATAGCACACAAAAGAGAGATATAATCAGTATCATGTTGGTCACCATTACTACTTCTTTCTGCCTTTCATTTCCCAATGGAACACAGACACTCAACCAACCTACGCCAGGCCTTTTGGTCTCATGCCAATTCTACTTAGTTGACTATTATGCTTGCTTGCGTTTGCTGGCTGTGAACTCCAGCGTGAAGTCTTGTATGTCAGATGAAGACATCCTGTTGTCTAACATCAGTGTGATGTCATACAGGAGCCGAGGTTTGCGTGAGTATCCGTTGATTATTATGACATGCATGGTAAGTTGCAGTGTTACTATTCTTTCTTTGCTTCCCTGGTAGCGCAGTCATCACCATTATTTACCCATAGAAATCTCTGTATCAACTTCATGAGATTGGTTTAGCCCCATTGATTACTTCTCAGAAAAAGATTATGCCACTACTGTGAACCAAGACAAGACCCATGTGTAGCTAAGTCAATGTACAAACCATTGCTTAACACAGGTCAACAAAGAGTCAGGGCTGCTGCACACAAATGTGGTTTGTTTCCAGGTTTGTTACATTGACCTGGGTTCCCAAGCTGACCTAGCCTAAAATGGGGACCAGGAAATGTCTTGAGAAGTGAGAGCCGCTGATGTGATATTGACCACTTCACCCATCAAGTGTCAAATGGTCTGTACAGATTATGGAACCTGCACCATACACCAAATATGCCTCAAGACGTATACAAAGGTCCTTTACTTACTTAAACCTATCAGTGGATTAGTAAATATAATTATGATATTCAATATATTTCCCAACTAATGCCACTAAAATATGTAGTCATTACATACATATCTTATTGGTAACAACTAATACACATATATAATCTAGAGCCATCTCAACATTAAAGAGCGACTGTAGAGTCTCCAACACCCGTATACATCTGTGTGCACTCAGACCTGCTTCTTTCAGCCCATCTCTTAATGTTTTATACCCACATGTAACATTGCCCATTACTTTCCCTCTTTATATGCCTGAAGTTCCTCAATTGTCATGACTTTTATCTCAAGGAGTAATATTCTCCTCAGTCCCAGTTTTATAATTCATTCAATTCAATTTCAAACATAAACTTTAAACATTTTTGCCGGAAATTTATCAGGGGATTTTGAGTACAAATTATAGACAGATGACAAAGAAATAAATTATGAATTCTGCTCTTTTCTTCTGTTTATAACATCTTCTGTGGGTCATTCATCATCATAAATGCCTTGCCTGCTGGCATAGGCTTTCATGTCTCTTCACATATCTCGGTCTTATGGTGTTCTGGATCAACTCTGCTGATTATATTCCTCCATGCTACCGCCTCAGTCCATCCAGCATCATTTCTCTTAGTCTGCCCCTGCCTCTCTTCCCATTGATCTTGCCAGTTGTCACGATAGTTTTCCAATGCCTCTCTTCTCATCCATGACCAAAGAAAGCTGTTTGTCTTATTCTTACTGCTGAACATAATGTTCTAGTTTCATTAGCCTCTCTCAGACAGTTGTTGTTAGTCGCTCTGGCAGTCCAAGGAATTTTCAACATTTCTCTCAGGAACCACATCTCTGTTGCTTCCAAGTTCTTCCTAATTGGGTTTTTGGAGAAGCCATAATGGATACATCTGTAGTCAAGTCTGTTACAGTTGCCTATCTTCAGCCCAGTGTTTAAACATTATCAGTCTAAGATGTGGTTTCACATGAATTTTGTTTTATTCACTATATGCTAATGTGTACAGTTTTCTACAACACTTGAATTCAAAAGTCTGAGATTTTCTGTCTAAATCTAAGGCAATTGTCCAGAAGTATATTTAAATTGTCTCATAAGAAATTAATCGGTGCTGTAGCTTAGGGTATAGTGAGATCCACAGTTTCACAATTCCCGCCACATCGAGGGTTCAAAATCAGCAGACCGCTTTGTGTTGATTTTGATGGTATGAGGTGTCAGTCGTTAAGAAAGTAATGGCAAAAACATTTTAAAATAGGTTATGGAGAAACAGTTTCAAAAATGAAAGATACTTCAGACATGTAAATGATATTAACTTTTTCTATCTTAAGCATTTGTTGCTTTAAAGTAACAATTGCACAGACAAGACTGATTGTAGGTATATTAGATGATCCTACCTGCAAGCAAGCAGGGAACATGTTGCTGGCTTCCCTTGCCTTCAGGAGGATGGGGAAAATTTTCAGCCTGATCCTAGGACTTACAGCACTGCGACGATCATCAGGTTTTACAGTAGGCTGGAAATGAATGTTCAAACATCACTGTGTTATGAATATACTGTCATTTCAATGATGATATAAAATGAAACTTAAGGAACCTGTTTCTATTCAATCATGGCATATTTGAGATATGATACCTGGCCAAGAACAACTCAAGTAAATGATAACCCAATCTTCCTTGGTGAAACCTCACTTCAGACATGGAATCATACGCCTATTTAGGCAGCAATGTAAACAAAGATGGCGGAACGCATACAGATATTTTTAAAAAAGAATACAAATGGCAAGAAGTGCTTTCACAGCATTAGGAAATTTGTGTAACTTCAAAGAAATTAAAATTAGCATTAGTGTATGAATCAGAAACATGAAGAACAACTAAAACAATTACCCCAAAAAATAAAAACATTCATTAATTGGTGCCTGCACAAAATAGGACTAAAATGGTATAAGAGAATTACCAATGTGCAACTCAAGGAGAGGACTAGACAAATACCAGTGAACCAGGAGGTGAAGAAAAGATCCTGGCGCTGGATAGGACATTCACACTCTAAGGAAACCTGAGAATAGTACAACTAGAAAGATCTTTGTCAGGAATCCACGGGGCAAATAAAAATAGAGGAAGAAAACATAAAAACACATGCAGAAGAGAAGATGAGGCAGAAATTAATATGAGGAGTACATGAATGTAGCTGTATGGGATAGCTAAGAGCACAACAGCTTGGAATGAGTTGGTTAAAGGCTTATATGCCACTGCGGAATAAGGGCAAAAGAAGACCAGACATTTTTGTGTGGACAAAATTGGATTCAATGGGTGATATTATCTATATCACGTCCATACCCTCACCTCCTATAAAATGTTCTGTCCATTTTGTGAGGTTGGGTTTATCCCAGGGGTATGTGGTCACAGACAATCCTTCCTTGAGGGGACTAATGAAGATGTAAAATATAAAATATCTTCATACACCAGTTACATTTTCCTGACTTTATTTACACATCAAATTCTTTCGCTAGCGAATGTATGCTTCGACAACGGTTCATCTGTACTGCTGCATCAATTTTGCCGATGGTTTTTTCTGTTGCAACAATATGCGCTTGACACAGCCGTCGGAGATCTGTCGTGAACTGACGTCCTTTCCAAAACATTTGTGCCCAGTCTGTCACTGTTGTCTTCGACACACATTTATTACCGTACGCTGCCTGCATTCTTCGATGAATGTCCACTGGTTGACATCGTTCAAATGAAAGAAACTGAATCACCGCTCTTTGAGCTTCTTTGGACTGATTTTGGATCAACCCTGTCATTTTCTCAACGGTCAGAAACAGAACCTATGCATCACGGGACGATAAGCACGTGCTCTTTTATTCATTGGTCAGTACTTATCACATGACTATGACATGATTATGTTCAACGTATACAATTACGCGCGGTGCGGCATGAACAGATTTCAAATGAATGCCCCTTATAATAAAATAACATTGAGATATTTACCTGTCCTTTCACCACGACAGTGCCTTGAAATATGGAAAAGAGTTTGCTCAGAATCTCTTTGGAGTTCCAATCCACAGACCTAAGACAATATACATATACTTACAAAATTTATAAAATATTAAAATGTTTGTAACATATCTATTACACTTAGCTCCAAACCAACTGAATCAATAAAGAGTGTCATTCTATGCCCTGTACTAAAGTGTGAGCTATAATATACACTGTATTTCAAATAATCTGGTCTGTACAACATAACATTTAAGCTAACAGCCAGCCAGCCAGCCAGCCAGCCAGCCAGTCAGTTTAGTTAGTCAGTTAGACAGTCAGTTAGACAGTCAGTTAGTTAGTTAGTTAGTTAGTTAGTTAGTTAGTTAGTTAGTTAGTTAGTTAGTTAGTTAGTTAGTTAGTTAGTTAGTTAGTTAGTTAGTTGAGGTTCCAACTACACGGCAACGGGTCGTCCCCATTATGCTCCATTTCTGTGCCAGTGAATATCACACAAAATGCTCCCCACTGTCCAATGTGAAAAGTGGAACAGACAGGAGTCTCGGCAATCCAACAACCCGCACAGGTACACTGTGCATAATGCCGCCGTCAGAATGCCGACACAAAAGCTAACAGTCATCCACATATATTTTTACAACAATAATATCTCTTCTATGTAAAATTATCTCAAATATGTTCATGTTTTCTTTACTCAAACCGAGAACAACATGCATAATTTCTGAGAGACCACACAGAGCAGCATAATTTCTGAGAGACCACATAGAGTAGCATAATTCTGAGATTGATTGATTGATTTAGGAACCGAAATCACAGCATTCGGGGCATTCCCATAAGCGCTCCATACCCATCCTCAGCAGCCAGCGAAGAGTTCCAACACCATAAGTACCAGTAGCAATCTGATTATATGTCCGTCTCGCCTTTCCTCTGAGCGTCGAGCGTCGGCCAGATCCCCTCATCACTCCTTGCTGTCTTGTTCTTGCCAGACCATGGTGATCCATTTGCTCCTCCGAGGTATACACGTGCTCCCACAAGGCCGCAACCACGTCTGCCTTGTCATGCATCAATACTCCACCAAGTTTTGCAGAGCCAGCCAATCTGTCTGCCTGTTCATTCCCCAGCACACCGGCATGCCCCGGAGAAAAGATCTAGGCGATGCTTGCCACCCGTGACCTCTGAAGCGAAGCAAGCCACTCTGCCCGAAGCGTGCCTGTCCTCACCTTCCTCAGCATGCTTTCTGAGTCATTATAATCACGATGTGTGTGTGTATCGTATTCTCCATCCAGCGGAAAGCTGCACTGACCGCCTCCACCTCCATTCTTAAGCTAGATGTTGTGGTATCATATGCCAGGCTCTCCTGCACCAAACGTCGACCATTAGCTTTTGCTAAGAACCCCCAGGCACTTCTCCTACCTCTCAACACTGACCCATCTGTGTGGATAATCATATCACCCAAGCGAGCATTATCCTGAAGTAGTTGCTGGATTTCCACTTCTGTGGCACCTGCTGGCCACTCCCTGCTCAATGTGATTATAACTCTGCACAAGTCCTCTCCTCGCCTGATGTTCTCCAAGATGCACACCTGTCTGATTGTATCCTCCGCCTGAGCCATCAATGATTTCCCTCTTATCAGTCGCTGACCCTTAACTGCGTCCAGCGCCTCATGCAACGGGTGATCTGTGTCTGCAGCTACTCTGAGGTATGCCTTCGCCTGCATCACCTTGAGCCTAACAGCAACAATCGGCAGACCAAGGATGTAACACATACACACTACTGGGGTGTCTCTGATGCATCACAGAATAACCCGCATAGCTTCGTTCTGTATGTGCTCTAATTTCACCGGCTGACTCTGTGAGACAGTGAGCAGTCCTAGTCCATAATCAATAACTGAGAGGATCAAGTGCTGGTATAGTGTGAAAAGCATTCTCTGCTCTGTGTCCATTGCAGCCATAGTTTTAAATGCATTGAGTCTCTTTTGAGACCTTGTCACAACCGTCTCCACATGGTCCTTGAAGGACAGGCTCCTGTCAAATGTGATTCCCAGATACTTCAGTTTATTCTCTCTGTTGATGCTTCTACCATCTATCGCGAGGCTTGGGACATCAGCTCTCACAATTCCGTTGTCCAGAGAGCACCACAAAACAGCCACCTTTTCCGGATGGATGACAGCGCTAATTTCAGTGCACCAGTCAATCACTTTGTCTTCTGTCGCCTGTAGCTCCTGGGCTGTTTGCTCCCTATCTCTCCCCTGCATGTATGCAAGAATATCATTCTGAGAGACCATATAGAGCAGCATAATTTCTGAGAGACCACATAGAGCAGCATAAATTCTGACAGACCAAATAGAGTAACGTAATTTCTGAGAGACCCTATAGAGCAGCATAATTTCTGAGAGACCATATAAAGCAGCATAATTTCGGGGATTTCAGCTTTTGGGGGCAAGTAATGGCAAAAACATTTTAAAATAGGTTATGGAGAAACAGTTTCAAAAATGAAAGATACTTCAGACATGCAAATGATATTACTCTCTTTCTGTCTTAAGCATTTGTTGCTTTAAAGTAACAAATGCACAGACAAGACAGATTGTAGGTGTATTAGATGATCCTACCTGCAAGCAAGCAGGGAACATGTTGCTGGCTTCCCTTGCCTTCAGGAGGATGGGGAAAATTTTCAGCCTGATCCTAGGACTAACAGCACTGCGACGATCATCAGGTTTTACAGTAGGCTGGAAATGAATGTTCAAATGTCACTGTGTTGTGAATATACTGTCATTTCTATTCAAACATGGCATATTTGAGATGTGATACCTGGCCGATAACAACTCAAGTAAATGATACCCAATCTCCCTTGGTGAAACCTAACTTCAGATATGGAATCATACATCTATTTAGGTGGCAATGTAGACTAGTCTTGGTGTAATACAGATATTTTAATACAAACAGCAAGAGGTGCTTTCATAGTACTAGGAAACTTGTGTAACTTCAAAGAAATTAAAATTAGCATTAGTGTATGGATCAGAAACATGGAGAACAACTAAAACAATTACCCCAAAAAATAAAAACATTCATTAATCGGTGCCTGCACAAAATAGGATTAAAATGGTATGAGAATTACCAATGTGCAACTCAAGGAGAGGACTAGACAAACACAAGTGAACCAGGAGGTGAAGAAAAGATGCTGGCGCTGGATAGGACATTCACACTCTAAGGAAACCTGAGAACAGTACAACTAGAAAGGTCTTTGTCAGGAATCCACAGGGCAAATAAAAATAGAGGAAGAAAACATAAAAACACATGCAGAAGAGAAGATGAGGCAGAAATTAATATGAGTACATGAATGGAGCTGTATGGGATAGCTAAGGGCACAACAGCTTGGAATTAGCTGGTTAAGCGCCTATATGCCACAGGGGGTTAAGGGCAAAAGAAGACCAGACATTTTTGTGTGGACAAAATTGGATTCAATGGGTGATGTTGTCTATATCACGTCCATCTCCTCACCTCCTATAAAATGTTCTGTCCATTTTGTGAGGTTGGGTTTATCCCAGGGGTATGTGGTCACAGAAAATCCTTCCTTGAGGGGAATAATGAAGATGTAAAATATCAAATATCTTCATACACCAGTGGCATTTTCCTGGCTTTATTATTGATCTAAAGGACTTTGAACTCTAACCATTTGACACGATGATATGCAGTTGAAATCTATATGTGCTTTCATACTCTTCTTGGTTCATCAAATGTGTCTATATGTTGCACTGTTCTTTTTGTGGTGTTAACTTGTTTGTCTTTCAATGAAAGTAACAATTCTGCAATATCATCAAGTGCAGGGTTCTCAAAGGTATTTCAGTTTTGTAAGAATGTGGGCACAACTAACAATGTAACTTATTGTGGCTGAATTCTTTTCGGGGGCATGTTAAGTGATACTAGTAAACTTTATGCTGATAACACAGTTGTCTTCAACCAGTCATTGGTTCTAGTGCACAATTTATTTTTGAGATTAATAATTATACACGAAGCTATAATTCTCGACTGACAATTAAAAAAAACACAAGTTCAGAACTTATTCACAATAATAAATACTGTCGTGTGAAGACAGGTGATGTTCTACCTTCAACACACTTATAATGAGCATGCATCTGCAGGATTTTTTGCAATATACATAATTTGTTTGTACGTTAAATGAAACAATTTCCTATACTTAAAATTACTCTTCAGGGTCTATGGAGAAGCTATTTCCCTTTCATAAATACTGGAATTTAGTTTTTTCCCCTTTAAATTGCCAAACAGTGATACAATCTCTAGCATCCCTCTGTAACGCAGCAAGTGGTTTAAACACCATCCCATGCATTCCTCTTTTTGGTGGTCGGTCAACATCCGTGGTACCCACTGTGAACACACCTTCCAATATTGCAGTTTCTTATGAATGACCTTTTGAATTGTCCCAATTGACACATCAAATTCTTTCGCTAGCGAACGTATGCTTCGACAACGGTTCATCTGTTCTGCTGCATCAATTTTGCCGATGGCCTTTTCTGTTGCAACAACATGCGCTTGACCTGGCTGTCGAAGATCTGTCGTGAACTGACGTCCTTTTCGAAACATTCGTGCTGAGTCTGTCACTGTTGTCTTCAACACACATGTGTTACCATACGCTGCCTGCATTCTTCGATGAATGTCCACTGGTTGACATCCTTCAAATGAAAGAAACTAAATCACCGCTCTTTGAGCTTCTTTGGACGGATTTTGAATCAACCCGGCCATTTTCTCAACGGTCAGAAACAGAACCTATGCATCATGGGATGATAAGCACGTGCTCTTTTATTCATTAGTCAGTACTTATCACATGATTATGACATGATCATGTTCAACGTATGCAATTACGTCCAGTGCGGCACGAACAGATTTCAAATGAATGCCCCTCATAATAAAATAACATTGAGATATTCACCTGTCCTTTCACCACGACAGTGCCTTGAAATATGGAAAAGAGTTTGCTCAGAATCTCCTTGGAGTTCCAATCCACAGACCTAAGACAATATACATATACTTACAAAATTTATAAAATATTAAAATATTTGTAACATATCTATTACACTTAGCTCCAAACCAACTGAATCAATAAAGAGTGTGAGTTATACAATGTATTTCAAATAATCTGGTCTGTCCAACATAACATTTAAGCTAACAGTTAGTTAGTTTTGGTCGGTTGGTCGGTTGGTCGGTCGGTCGGTCAGGTTGGTTGGTTGGTTGTTTAGTTAGTTAGTTGCTTAGCTTAGCTTAGCTTAGTTAGTTAGTTAGTTAGTCGAGGTTCCAACTTCACGGCAACGGGTCATCACCCTCCATTCCTGTGCCAGTGAATATCACACAAAATGCTCCCCACTGTCCAATGTGAAAAGTGGAACAGACAGGAGTCTCAGCAATCCAACAACCCGTATAGGTACACTGTGCATAATGCCGCCGCCAGAATGCCGACACAAAAGCTAACAGTCATCCACATATATTTTTAGAAAAATAATATCTCTTCTATGTAAAATTATCTCAAATATGTTCATGTTTTCTTTACTCAAACCGAGAACAAGATGCATAATTTCTGAGACCACATAGAGCAGATAATTTCTGAGAGACCATAGAGAGCAGCATAAATTCTGAGAGACCATATAGAGTAGCATAAATTCTGAGAGACCATATAAAGCAGCATAAATTCTGAGAGACCATAGACAGCAGCATAATTTCTGAGAGACCACATAGAGCAGCATAATTTCTGAGACCACATAGAGCAGATAATTTCTGAGAGACCATAGAGAGCAGCATAAATTCTGAGAGACCATATAGAGTAGCATAAATTCTGAGAGACCATATAAAGCAGCATAAATTCTGAGAGACCATAGACAGCAGCATAATTTCTGAGAGACCACATAGAGCAGCATAATTTCTGAGAGACCATAGACAGCAGCATAATTTCTGAGAGACCATAGAGAGCAGCATAATTTCTGAGAGACCACACAGAGCAGCATAATTTCTGAGAGACCACATAGAGTAGCATAATTTCTGAGAGACCACATAAAGCAGCATAATTTCTGAGAGACCACATAAAGCAGCATAATTTCTGAGAGACCACATAAAGCAGCATAATTTCTGAGAGACCATAGACAGCAGCATAATTTCTGAGAGACCATAGAGAGCAGCATAATTTCTGAGAGACCACACAGAGCAGCATAATTTCTGAGAGACCATAGAGAGCAGCATAATTTCTGAGAGACCACATAAAGCAGCATAATTTCTGAGAGACCACATAGAGTAGCATAATTTCTGAGAGACCACATAAAGCAGCATAATTTCTGAGAGACCACATAAAGCAGCATAATTTCTGAGAGACCACATAAAGCAGCATAATTTCTGAGAGACCACATAAAGCAACATAATTTCTGAGAGACCACATAGAGCAGCATAATTTCTGAGAGACCACATAGAACAGCATAATTTCTGAGAGACCACATAGAGCAGCATAATTTCTGAGAGACCACATAGAGCAGCATAATTTCTGAGAGACCACATAGAGCAGCATAATTTCTGAGAGACCACATAGAGCAGCATAATTTCTGAGAGACCACATAAAGCAGCATAATTTCTGAGAGACCACATAGAGCAGCATAATTTCTGAGAGACCACATAGAGCAGCATAATTTCTGAGAGACCATAGACAGCAGCATAATTTCTGAGAGACCATATACAGCATCATAATTTCTGAGAGACCACATATAGCAGCATAATTTCTGAGAGACCATAGACAGCAGCATAATTTCTGAGAGACCATATAGAGCAGCATAATTTCTGAGAGACCATATAGAGCAGCATAATTTCTGAGAGACCATATAGAGCAGCATAATTTCTGAGAGACCACACAGAGCAGCATAATTTCTGAGAGACCATAGACAGCAGCATAATTTCTGAGAGACCATATACAGCATCATAATTTCTGAGAGACCACATATAGCAGCATAATTTCTGAGAGACCATAGACAGCAGCATAGTTTCTGAGAGACCATAGACAGCAGCATAATTTATGAGAGACCATAGACAGCAGCATAATTTCTGAGAGACCACATAGAGCAGCATAATTTCTGAGAGACCACATAGAGCAGCATAATTTCTGAGAGACCACATAGAGCAGCATAATTTCTGAGAGACCATAGACAGCAGCATAATTTCTGAGAGACCATATACAGCATCATAATTTCTGAGAGACCATACAGATGCAGCAGCTGAAGATCAAAGTGGAGGTTATTTGAATGTTTAAGACATTAAACCAGAAGCTGCAAAAATGGACGCCATTTCCTGTACTTTGAGAGTAACATGTTGTTACTTGTGATCATGTTCTAGTAAGGCTTACTGTCCATCTTTCAATGTTTTGGTGATTTACTCATTTTACTTTGAAATGAAAGGCCACAGAAATTGCCGCTCTACTTGTCAATATAAAATTAACTAAAAATAAGTTATAGTTGGCTCAAATCCAATTAAATTTTTAAACCACAAAGCAGAAAATTTTAGAAACAAAACACTAATTTTTAAACCAATAAAAAAAAAAAAAAAAAAAAAAAAAAAAAAAAAAAAAAAAAAAAAAAAAAAAAAAAAAAAAAAAAAAAAAAAAAAAAAAAAAAAAAAAAAAAAAAAAAAAAAAAAAAAAAAAAAAAAAAAAAAAAAAAAAAAAAAAAAAAAAAAAAAAAAAAAAAAAAAAGCTAGGTCAACCAAACTTTAACAAAATAAGTAGAGTCCAAAATCAAGGGATGCGAATCATAACTGGAAGCCTGAAGACAACGCCTATTAATGAACTCGAAAAGATCACTTGTTTTACAACCAATGCAGGATAGAAGAGATAGCAGAGCCCAGCAACAAACTGAAAAATTTAGAAGATGACAGACCACCCTATGTATAAAAGGTTTAGTGGTTTTGGAAAGGGAAGACTGAAGCGTAGCAACTTTGTAGAAACTGCAAAACGAAAGATTAGGGCAGATCCCATACTTAACATTCAACAGTCAGACCCATTTACAGTGCAGACAAGTTCCCAGCTGGAGACAGCAGCAACTGCCTGAGATGATAGAGAACATTCCTGGTATTGAGAAAAAGAACACTCAGCATGAACCGAAAGAAGAGATACCCTAAACTACATAAAGAACATTACCCAAGCAGCAATTGGACCCATGCATATACAGATGGATCAGCTAAAAATTCAGTAGAGAATGGAGGAGGAGGAATTCTCCTAAATTTAAAAAATGGAGTGAAAAAAAAACATTCAGTGGCAACTGGAAAGTTTTCAAGTAACTTCAAAGCGGAGGTAGAGGCTCTGAAAACTGCAGCAGAAATGCTCTTGATGGAGGAAAATAAAGAGAAGCAAATAGCTATTTTCACAGATGCAAAGTCAGCTGTCTCAATACTGAAGAGCAATAACAGACAGAAATAGAGAGCATAAGAGAGACCCATGCAGCTAATTTCTGAGAGACCAAAAGAGTTGTAATTTTTAGAGGACCCATAGACAGCATAAATTCTGGAAATGAAGAGGGTAACTGGGCCCAAAAGAAAAGTCGGAACCACTACCACAGCCCTAACAGAGACCCTAACCGCATAATTTTAGGCCCAAAGAGGGTGATAAAAGCCATTTTAGAACCAAATTTTGGGAATATAGAGCCAAATTTTTGAGGCCACCAGAAACAGATAATTTCAGAACCTAGACCGAAAGAGAACCCAATAACAATCTTCAGAGACCACAAAAGCACATAACAGGCCTGACAGCACCATAGTTTTTAAACCCAAACAAGAAATTTTTGGAGAAAAACAGAGAATTTAATTTTCTGGAGAAATGACAGCAAAATTTCTGGGCCCCAAAAGCAGCCCAATATTTTGAGAGAACAAAAGCAGATAAATTTTGGGCCAGACAGCAGCATAATTTTTGAGGAAAAAAGCTCTAATGGAGACCATCAACAAGCTCAAGTCAAACTGCAGCTTATTTAATGTTTATTGACATTTAAACGAACTGAAAAATTTTGGGCGCCCATTTCCACAGGCATGTCGGTTACACAAGCTCCAGAAAGGGATGAATGGAATATTTGGTGAAATCCATAACGTGGAAAGTCCAAGAAAGCTCACTTGTCTATAAAATGAAAAAAATGTTTGTGGCACAAAATTAAATTGCTCGGATAGCAAATCCATTGTGTGGAATCCAATCGAAAGCTCAACTGTGTGGATGTCATCTGAATATTTTCTGGTTTCGGAAGAACACCTATGGGAACAAGCAAATAAATAGGCTAAGCAGCCATTTCAGGACGTGACTCCTTGGTGAGCCCAGTAAAGCGCTGTGTTGGTCTCAATTATGGAAGCCTCCTTGGAGGGGGGTCCCATGGTCTGTGTTCCGAGGGTGACCAGGATGTTGGTGTTCTTTTAAGAGGGATGGGAAAAAAATGATTTCCTAGAAACCCCGGAAAGGTTAATTTTCAGGGAAAGAAAAAAGAATGTTGCTGTGGTTTATGCTTGGTTTAATTTTAGACTCAATTTTTATGTCCTGTTCTTTATTTTTTCCAAGGCCATTGAGATGTTTTCCATGGCTGTCCAGACAGCAAAATAATTGGCAATAATAGGCTGCTGGAGACATGTTGGTGTGAGCATATAATTCAAGAAAATTAAGTAAAATAGGAAAATGTGGCAAGAGGCATTTGTGTAGGTCTGAGAGGTTTATGACGTGAATGACACAACTGTAGACAACAATATGGCTTGCTCACATAGCAGTCTGGCAGATGTTAAGGTGAATGCACTCAAAATAATTCATGTTGGCAGCTGACATACAGTTTATTCCTAAAGGATAAGTACCAAAGAAACCTCTACAGTCATCAACTTTCATTATCAAGTTCTCATCCACTGTCAGCTTTGTATCTAGTGCTTGGAGGCCTTCAATAACAGTATACACAGTCATCTTGTGGTATGCTTTTGACAAACAACAATCTTTCTCTTTATCACAACCTGAAGCAGTACACAACGCTGACATACAATAATTATCACATATAGCTGAAGACAGAACTCACTTGTGGTCACTTTACGCAGGAAGCCAAAGAAGATTGATAAACCAACACAGAACTGGCGTCGTTAGCCGCTACACGCTGCGGGATTTGCTGAGGAGGGGATCCGAGCACTTATGGACTGAATGGTCCGATGTGCAACGAGGATGATCTGTCGACTAACTAACTAACTAACTCACTTGTGGAGTACAGCTGCTGACAATTGCTAGAGTTCACTCGCATCACTCGTCAGAACTTTCCATCTCGCAAATTGATTCGTACTTCCACACACACAGTCCTCAAACGACTACAATGTTTGTAGATTTATAAGTCGAGAGACTTATAAGTCTGTAGTTATTTGGGTCTTTTTTATCCTTTCCTGGCTTCACAATAGGTTTTATCTTTGTTTTCTCATCAATGGCATTTTCTAATCTTGTGGTTTTTTACAATTTTCTGGTGAAGAGTTTTTCTTCTATAGCAGTATGTGCTTCACCCAGTTCAGAATGAAGTTATCTTAATGTAACTCTCCCTTCACCTCCAACCATTTATATGGGGTATATGGAATTAGTATTGCTTGAGGCTCTGTAAAACCAACAAGGATCCTTACAGATCTTTTATTTATTATCTCTTGCAGCTAACTGGCATCCACAGCGAAGACACAGGGCAAACCTTATACTCAACACTACAAACCACAAACTTCCCCTGATGCCTTTTATAGAAATCAGCAAATTCTATGTCTACTAGAAGAATTTTCCAACACAGACATGTGGTTAAGTACAAAGGTACTCTACAGATAACATATAGGAAATGGTGATAGTAATTATGCAAAAATTGTATAAATTATAAATAATCTTACCCCATTATTCTCTTCAGATCAACATCTGCAGATGTAGCAACACTGGAAAGAAAGAAATCATTCATAGTTGATGTGATTAATGTTCAGAGTGTTTCTGAAAAGGCATACCATACTTTATACTAGAGGGTTTTTAATTGACACAGTTTAGTGCTTCTAAATCAAACGCCATGATGTCCTGATGTCAGTATGATTCAAGTTTATTTATCAGTGACACTCTGGCAGGGGAACTTATACAAACAAATCATGATGACCAACTCAGTCAACAGCAAGCAATATTACTGTTCTACCTGAAGAAACATTTATTACATATTTAATATGTTGGTGAGAACTAGACAAACACCAGTGAATCAGGAGGTGAGGCACTGGAGAGGACATACATGAGAAAATCTGAGAATGGTATAACTAGAAAGACCTTTGTCTAGAATGCATAAGACAGAATAAATAGAGGAAGACCCAAAACACATAAAGAAGAGAAATAGAGACAAAAATGAAAAATGCAGTGAGGACATGGACAGAAATGCATGAGACAGCTAAAGGGTGAGCTGGTTGTGGGCCTATGCCACAATGAAGGAAAAGGGCTGAAGAAGAAGAGGAAGAAATATATTACAGAGAACTGCCTTCCCATACTTTCACAGACTGACAAGTGTGTTGGAACATCTGGCATTAGCTGAAACTAAAGGATTATTACAAAGAAGAAAAGTTGCAATGTCCGCTAGTCTGCATATCTTCGTCACCCGTGGTGATTATTAGACAGAAAACAGCAGTGAGAAATGAGACAAAAGAAATATTTAACCCACTAATGGGAGTGGAATCATTGCCGCAGACCCAAGTGTGTACTGTTTGCAGGTGGACTGTGCATTTACTCAACAATATATTACCTACATCTCAGCCCTTTAATCTGTGCACCAGCAAACACTGGTCCTTAACAGGAGTATGTTGGACGCATTGTGTTCATTTATGGATGTTGTTGCCATCTGCACCCTTTGCTACCACATTTGACTTTAGCATGGACATTTTTAGGATCAAGTTTGCAGTTGTGAGTTGGTTTCCTCATTTAGAAATACTGCTAGATCAGCAGTTATATGGCCTAATCATTATGACATTCATATCATGTAATTTGAACTCTCTCTACAGAACAGCAGCTGCTTGCCTAGAACATCGCAAAAAGCATGAACTCCATAAAGCCAGTGATGACTCCCAGGGGTCTTCAGAAAATCCCACTCGTGGTCTGACTGACAGTCTGAAAATGAACCCACCACCTTCAGAGCACGAGGCAAACAGCTTGACTACTTCACCACAGCAACACCTGGAAACCTGAACTGAATTCAAACCCGTACTCTTCACATTAGAGAAGGATGTCATTTCTATAAGTTAATTCAATCCCTCAAGACTCACTCTACTACCACTCTAACTAACAAGCGTAACCAAGAAAGCCTGAACATAAAATTCAAATAAATTCTGCAAAGAGGTTCAGACTCATATATGCAAGAAACTCAAGACGCTCACCTGTGCCTTGTATCTGAGGAAGCCACCACAAGATGGCAAGCAATATCTGCCTCTTCCACCACACCACTAGTTATAAATGTGATGATGTTGAGCTTAGCTTTCTCCAGTTCGTCTGGTGACAAGGGGTTCTCAGCGACCAGGCGCTGAAATGCTGCTTGGCTAAGGCCTGGTGGTGGAGGCACAGATGTGGATTGCACACCTGCAGCACTGGCATCAGATCCATCATCTGCACGCTGAGGAGCTGCAGATCCTTGTGAACTGAAACAGACATAGAAAGTTAAAACATTTATTGTCTGATAAAACCATAACACATATTAAATAAAATTACCAAATGATCAAAATGAACTATCATCACTGCATGCCGCACAATCCCACAGATGCTTAGATCTCCTCCTCAGAATTTCAACATGTATGTGGCAACTGATCACTCCAGTTCAGTGTTGAATCACCAGTCTTCTTGTGTCTTTCACAAAGCCGTAAGGCCTCGAAACCCCCTGCTTGAACCCAATGTCTGTTATCCTGAGCCAGGCTGTTGTCTCACGCATGTTACTGAAAACAGATGTTTAACCTAGATATTAATGGTATTTTTTATGTCTACTCTGTTCATTGAAGACCCTCCACAATAATAATTTGTCTTCAGAATTTATCCACAGAAGGCTAACCCAGTAAAAAAAGCTGAGATGAAGTCTGATGTAACAAATGAAAGAAGCAAATATTGCAGCTCTTCTCTAAACAAACACACAATTATATCCAAGACACACAAAATATAGGATGAACACAGAAGAAGAAGAATATGACCAAAGACTTTTTAACTGTTTGAAGTTGGTTTTATTCAATGTTTTCTTCAACCAAACTTTTGTAATATTTCTTTGTGTTTTTTCTTCTTCTTCTCCTGCCATTTGTCTAATAACTACATTTCAAAAGCTTCAATTGCACCCTTACATTGTCTGTTCATTGTCCGTGTTCCTGCACCATTTATAAAACATACACTAATCATACAATTCTTTGTGGAATCTACAATGGAAGATAGAAACCTGAACATTAACAGAGAAAACCACAGTCTTGAGAGGTGTCAACAAATTTAAAGAAGACAATCCACAGTAAGAACTACCACAGGGCAACTGCTACTCCATTAGATGTTGAATTATATGAACAGTTTTATTATTTCAACAACAAAACCAAACAAACAAATGAAAACTGCAACAATGATCTTCCCACTTGTCAAATAAGGCAAGAAACTTACTTGTATGGCAAAAGTAGTACATCCATAAAATAGTCTAAGATTAACCGCTTCACCACAGGTTTGTCTCTTAAAGGAAACATGGCCCTGACTTGTGCATCCGTCTTTGGCATTTTTATGTGCTTGAGAGCTGGCAACAACAACTGAAGAATGCTGAAACAGATGCAGGAAAACTATAAATTGACACACTGACATTTTTGTATGCTGCTGTCTGTAGTATATGTAGCATATGTTTTGGTCAAATTTTATTCTAAATACTAGAAACAATGTGTTTCTGTCAATATTTCATCCATTTCAAGTGATAATGGGGAGATTCATCTATGGGACTGAATTGTTTAATGAATACTAGAAACAATGTGTTTCTGTCAATATTTCATCCATTTTGAGTGATAATGGGGAGATTCATCTATGGGACTGAGTTGTTTAATGAATACTAGAAACAATGTGTTTCTGTCAATATTTCATCCATTTTGAGTGATAATGGGGAGATTCATCTATGGGACTGAGTTGTTTAATGAATACTACAAACAATGTGTTTCTGTCAATATTTCATCCATTTTGAGTGATAATGGGGAGATTCATCTATGGGGCTGAGTTGTTTAATGAATACTACAAACAATGTGTTTCTGTCAATATTTCATCCATTTTGAGTGATAATGGGGAGATTCATCTATGGGGCTGAGTTGTTTAATGAATACTACAAACAATGTGTTTCTGTCAATATTTCATCCATTTTGAGTGATAATGGGGAGATTCATCTATGGGGCTGAGTTGTTTAATGAATACTACAAACAATGTGTTTCTGTCAATATTTCATCCATTTTGAGTGATAATGGGGAGATTCATCTATGGGGCTGAGTTGTTTAATGAATACTACAAACAATGTGTTTCTGTCAATATTTCATCCATTTTGAGTGATAATGGGGAGATTCATCTATGGGACTGAGTTGTTTAATGAATACTACAAACAATGTGTTTCTGTCAATATTTCATCCATTTTGAGTGATAATGGGGAGATTCATCTATGGGACTGAGTTGTTTAATGAATACTACAAACAATGTGTTTCTGTCAATATTTCATCCATTTTGAGTGATAATGGGGAGATTCATCTATGGGGCTGAGTTGTTTAATGAATACTACAAACAATGTGTTTCTGTCAATATTTCATCCATTTTGAGTGATAATGGGGAGATTCATCTATGGGGCTGAGTTGTTTAATGAATACTACAAACAATGTGTTTCTGTCAATATTTCATCCATTTTGAGTGATAATGGGGAGATTCATCTATGGGACTGAGTTGTTTAATGAATACTACAAACAAAACCCAGCTTTATTCACACTGATCTGTGAATTTGAGACTGTGTAGGACATGGAAGCTGTTTTTAATGGTTCATTAATGCTGTCAGTCATTTCACTCGTGTTTGCATTAGCACTAAGTACCAAAATATCATCTGCAAATGTTTGTTTTCTTCCAAGGCTACTTGGATACATACAAGCCAAAAGTTGTTGTATAAATACTGAATAGAAACATTTCTATTGCAATCGTCAGTGTACCAAATGATTGTTAATGTCTTCCAGTAGGGGGACATTCTTGAGATCTGTATTTCTGGTTTTTTAACATCCTGTGAGCTGCAGCAGCTAGTGTTCTAAAAAAGTCGCTTAAAAGTCGACAGGGTCGACTTCATCGCACCGGGTTTTATCCCATATAGCTTGGTCTCTTTCCGCAGCGCGGAAAGCGTCGCACAAATTACGAACTCCGTAGCTTTTAACGACGACCCACAGGAGTCTCCGAAACATTTAACTCGTAAACTGAAGGGCGCGGCCCGGAATCGAACCCACAACCTTCGGAGCACGAGTCAAACGGCTTGACCACTTCACCACAGAGACTCACTTGCAGCAGCTAGTGTTCTTTCACAAGCAAAGGAAACATATGTCTCACTAAGTTATCAGACATACAGAAATATCTTGTTACAATATACATTAAAAAACAAGTCCCGAAGCAGAAAGAAACCTGCTGTTATGTGTCAGGTCTATCACATTCTGTATGACTGAATACACAGAGGAGTAGGTGGCCACTCGTTCCCTCTCTTAGCGGACGATGAGTGGAAACATTAAACCCTCGTCTGACCTTGCAATTGACATTAACAGTGTAACCTCCAGATGATTACACTAACACACCTGCTAAAATATACATAGAATAGCCCCAACATCATCATAATCAATCTTTCCCTTCGATCTCCATCTGGAGTGTATGCAGCCTGCACTGCACTTCGTTCACATTCAGAAAGCCAGTGAAAAATCACCCACAGAAATACTTTCCATAGATGTCTTATTTTATGTCTGCATTGCCAGGATTATTATTCAGTGATTTAGAAACCAAAATGTGTCTCATAACCAAATCTCAAATTTTAAAAATTTCACTATCTTCAATCTGCTATTTTATTGTTGATTAAACCAAACACTGTTATTACAATGAACAGAAATCTGCCATGCCGGGTTCACTACATCATTGACAGCAATATAATTTCAACTCTAATCTCAAGTAAAACACAGCTTTAAAATACAAGTAACAAAATGCCCTCACCTATCCTGATGACTTACTGATCTCCCTTCTAAACAGTTGATAAGCAATGGCAACAGTTGTGCCTGCTTATCTGGTTCAAGTCGGGGAAATCCAAGCTTTATAAACAGAATGGTGAAATTCTGAAATATGAAAGGAAATAGATTATAACACAATTGCCTGCCACTAAGACCTTACTCCTGCCTTATCAATTATTCTTGCAGAATCCATGTCTATGTGTGTCTGGTTCTCTCTCTACCCCCTCTTCCTTATCATCATCATCATGTGCCTGGACATAAAGCATTGGCAGTCATAACTCACCATCTCACAGTCACCAGTTTTAGATTAGGTATGTGTTCTTGTCATAATTATGACATATTTCCAAGCCATCCAGATATTTATCTCATTGCCTTTCTCTTGCTATTTTTTCCCATCAATTTTGGCAGTTGTCACTAAGTTTTCTCTCTCTCTCTTTCTCAATGCTGTGACTTAATATGTGTGAATATTTATCACTTAACATCCCTATGGAAGTTCTTTCTAACATATTTTCTTTTATCTTAATATTCCGAAGCTGTACAAAATATTATATACTTATTTAAGAATACATAAAGCTATAATTAACAACGTAATAACAAATAAAGCAATCAAAATAACTGTAACAATGTCAAACAGCAACCTAGAACATGCCATAATTTAGCAGCTAATTTCTTTCTTCTTCCCCTTCTATCACATAAATCCTAATCTGGGTCATTAGGTTTCACAATGGATATGTTCATAGTCAAGGTCTTCCTTTGAAACACTGCTCCCCAACTTCAGCAATAGCTGTCAGTGCCAGTACCGCTGCTTGTCCTTGCTTTAAAGTTATCTGTGCAGGACATTTTTGTGTTGTCTACCTATTTGTCACTTGCCTTCAAGTGTTCCCTAAGATTTGTGTGCAATGTGTCATGCCTAGAACATTGCCAAACCAGGACAGTTTACAATATTGAACTATTCTTCTGTTGCTGTTGATGACATTATCCCCCAATGGAGCACAAACCCTCTACCAACTCATGCCAAATGCTCATGGTTGGTTTGATTTTACAGCTAAAAGTTCTATGGGATGGGGAAACAGTCCCCAGCCAACCCTCCTTGGCCACCTCCCACTTGCATGTGGGTTTCAAGCTTACTATTCTTTGCTTCCCTTATGGGTCCTTGTAACACTCTGGCAGTTTCACTATTGACAAGATCTAATTTAATAACAATACTAAGTCAGTCAGTCGGTTGGTTAACTGTTAAATAAAATAGCATGAAACAAAACCATACTGTGATGAAAGGTGTAGCACTGGGATCTTGAAACTGAGCCAGTAGTGCTTCAAGAGGAAGTTTAATTTGACTTCGGCTTTTCAGTCGTGTTTTGATATGAGCCAGCAGATTAAGAACCTGTAGTAAATAACAAAATACAGTCAACTGCCACAAACCATATTTTAGACATACTTTTAAGAAAACTGCTGCCAAAGATAAATCATTCTACATTAGGCAGTTTTGGGATATATACTATTATTGTTTCTTTTTTCCCCTGTTATATTACTAGTACATCAGGCTGCTCTTCTTGTGCACCTTCCTTAGCTAGTTCAACAACTCTCTGGATTCCAGGTACCCACAGTGAAATGGTATCTACTGTATCTACCTTACTCTGGCTGTCTAGTGCAGATAGTAGTGTCCGAAGTATGGGTAATTTCCCAGGCTAGAATGCCTTGAATACTGCTTTCGCATCTGTCAAGAGAACCTGATTGATTGACTGATTGAGGAATCAACATCACAGCATTCGGGGCTAGAGAACCTCAGGCTGTGTACCATGTTTGGTAGTTATGACAGTCTAATCACACTTCTAATTATGATTGTAATAAACACCCATTATGTAACTTACTATTCCTCCTCAGAATATTTATAACCCTCTACTCCTTTCTGTGTTCTAATATTTAGCCAAAATGATGTTGCTTATTTTATTATTTGTTGCCCACAGCTTTCCATATTGTCTTTCTTTGCTTTGCTTCTCTTGCCTAGTATTTTTTCACATAATAATAAAGTATCTATTCCACTTCTTCTGTTGATATATACTACAATTATCATTAGTCTTTTCCTTCAGGTTTTTATGAGAGATCTAGTAACACCCGCAACTGTCATTACCTTGATGCTAGTTTTCTTTTTAACCCATGATATTCTACATTCTTCTCAAAATTCCTATCTCCACTGCTTACGTTATGATGTAACCACTGGTAGGAATTAGCATGGCAACAACTAACAACACGTATTCTTCACAGTTAATGCCAAGAATGTTTTTTCTCCACAAGCTGAACAGAAAATGTGTCCTTGGCTCTTTCAGAAATAAACTGTTTGACAACATTGGCTGAAGGATGATTTACGGGTCCCACAGCACCAAATTGGACAATTAGTAAACAGATGAAAAAATCCCTGGAAGCCTTGGAGATGTGGTTTTATAGAAAAATGCTGAAAATTAACTGGACAGCCAAAATGAGCAATCAAGACGTTTTAAGGGAAGCCGAGTCGCAAACACAACTTATCACAAACATCAGAAAGAGGCATTCATCGTTTTTTGGCCACATTCTGAGAAGACAAAAACTGGAACATGTGACAACCAGAAAGATTTGCAGAAAGAACAATAGAGGAAGACAGCGTGAGAAGATTCTTGACATTCTTGTGTCATGGTATGGAAGGAGGTCAAGACACAAATTAATCCATGACGTCGGAGATCGTAAGAGGCATGATCGTCCACGACAGCCAGCAAGGCACTGGATGATGATTCGAAAAAGTGATCACACATTAAAAATAGAATAATAAGAAGTTGAAAGAAGTAACAAAGCTGATTGTTGCCTCTGACGCTCCAGTTCATAAAAACCACATTTTTAAAGAGAAATTGAGGCATTATTAGAGTTGGAGAGATCTGAAATCAGTTTTACATAACTGTCACTACTGCCTATAATACCTTGCGGTGTAAGACAGTTTTACATGGGTTCCAGAAATGTTGAAATAGTATGTATCTGTAACCAAAACTTTCCTTGACATAATATGGCAAACAAGTGCCAAAGACAGTGAACAATTCAACTAACTAACTATCTCTCTCTCTCTCTCTGTTTTTTTTTTTTTGGGGGGGGGGGGGGGGGGGGGGGGGTTTAAAGCCTAATGATGATGTTAGAAATGTCACTGATCACACATTAAGATTTTGTTTTATTACACAGAACTGGCATCTATGATCATGTCCGGAGTGCAAGGATGATACTCCAAGTAATAACTAACAATGTGATTCCAAAGCCCAGATCCAAACAATATGAACTTAAGTATAGGAAAATGTTAACACCGTATGTACGAAAATTAACATTATATAATCACATTATATAAATTACCTTAGATCGAACAGACTCACTGGGACTGTTAAGTTTTAACAGCAACGGAGCTAGAAATTTTCCAAGTGCAGTCTCCAGCTGTTCATCACTTTCTGCTGATCCAATACGCAGGAACACTCTTTCAACCAATGCTGAAGAGTGACAAGAATTAACACTGCAATTCAAGTAGATTAATTAATTACTGCAAAAACATCACGCTGGTCTTGTGTGGTTTGTACACATAGCTATCTGCTGATGGTGAAGATGGCAAAGTGACATGGAGGTAAGATATGCATTAGCCTCTAATCAAACCTAGATCATATTAGGGTGAGGAGGGTGTAGATTTTTACTAAATATGAAAAGTACCTGGGACACTCCTCTTGTACCTGGGGCATTGGATCAGACATCTAGCCTGCCCTAATAAGGGTGAAAATCTTGGAGTACCTATGTGCACATTCCACAGCTTAAACATCCCTCCAATAGGAGGGATGTTTAATCAGGTGTCATCTGCACAATGATGGTTAGCCACAGTGGATCTACAAAACTCTCTGTCTCTTGCCCTGGTTGTACACTCTGACAGATTGCTGTTCATCTATCTCTTGATGTTTCCTTTCCACGTGTATTCCTATCTACCGCTTGCTCACTTTATTTCAACTTTTCTGTCCAGTCTGAAGAAAGAGAAGTGACCAGGCTGGGATGGAACTAATCCAGACATTATGCGAAGCCGTCTCTTTATCTATCATGCCTTATGTGTGAAGATCTGAAACAGTGCTGTTAGACCATTGCAGGGAAGACAGCAATCTATATCCTTTTCTCATGGAATGGAAATTTAAAACTCTGTACTAACTATTGTACTAATAAGTAATTCTGGCAATAACCTCATTTTTTTTTAATTACATGAAATACAAGCAGGTTTCATATCAGAAAGGGCAGGGGAACCAATGGACCACAACTTCAACACCAAGCACCATATTTAAGAAATGTAGAGAGTGCAATATAAATGTTCATACTTGTTTCTTGGACTACAGTAAGGCCTTTGACTAAGCTCAATATCAGAAACTATGGAGAACCATGAAAGATTTGTGGTTTCTAGCATATCTGATCTACTTAACTGAATCATTATATCATGAACAACAAGCTGCTGTCACAGTAGCAAGTGAAACATTAAACTGATTTCAGATTCAAAGGGGATTAAGACAGGGTTGTATTCTCTCCCAATACTTGTTCAACATCCTGTGCAGAAAATCTAATGAGAAATGTCAAAAATGAGACCAGTGATCCATTCATAATTGGTGGAAATTCAATTCCAGAATTCATATGCGCAGATGATATGGCTCTCCTCTCAAATAGCACTAAAGGAATAGAAGAGTTAATTATATATTATATATCAAAATGTATGGTGAAGATAACAATCTTTTTCTGAACTTAAATGTAACCTCTGACTTGCAGCCGGTCTCCCTGGCAGAGGAATTAAGGACGTTGTTCGTAATCCTGTATACTCTCGTACGAAACGCAGCTGCGCAAGATTCTACACGGATCGCGTCACATTGGTTACTTACAGAGGGTATATGAGCTGGTTGTTCAGAAAGCAATATCAAACTACTGAACATAAAAACTTGCCAAGACATCAACAGCAGCTGAAAAATGCCGGTGTTGACTGCAATGTCCTATAAAAGGATATGCAGAAAAAAAATGTTATCACTGGCCCTAGGTAACTGAACTTCTTTAACTGCTTCAGTATTATCTCATTTGGTGTCACTGCACACTGTGGACAGGTGATATTTTATCTTATTTGCAGATGTTCATTTCTTAAGCTAGAAGAGAAATTGAGCTATATTAATTGCTTTTATTGTGTTTTTCACATCTTAAAAGCTTCAACTGTCACATATCTCATATCACGAAGTAGATGCAGCCAATTTCACAGTACACTTTGGCTGCTTCTTTTTCTGAATCAATATCATAACTGATGTTTTTACTATTTTAATTGTAGTTCTTGTCACTTTCAGTGTTTACGATTATTTCAATTCTTGCAATTTTCATTTCTTGTTATATGCACTCATCACAAGCACACAACTGATTATTTACAAACAATCTCCAACTTTAACACCTCATTAATCTCTTGTACATCTTATATTCTCTATGTATGAAGTAAAGATATCTGGTGAGATAACATAAAGCTGCGGACACCTTACTTTATTTTAATTGATAAGCCAATCTTATATTCAAAGGGGCATAGGTGTTTTTCAGTTGATAAGTGAAATGTCTAGGTATCTTCTTCTTCTTCTTCTTCGTTCATCCGGATTTTTTTTCCGGACATGACTGCATTGTGCCTGTTTACAGTAGAGCTGAGTTCTTGCGCCGTTAGGCCGACACATCCGACTTCTGCTGGCATTTGTTGACCGGGTTAACCTTCCCGGGAAATGTCTAGGTATAACACCCATATGTTGCCACACCATATCTATGGTCTAAAAAAGGCCTTGACTTCTGGATGTGTATAGTACAGTGATGAAGAACATAAATCATCCTGGCCTGGAAAGAATGGTGTGGCGGCGAGTGACTAGGGATCTGGCTGACACTCATCAGTACTCAGCACTCAGAGGAGGAAAGCCCAGAAAGACACATAATCAGGCTGCAACAGATACCATCAGTATTAAGCTCTTTTGTGGTTGTTGAAGATGGGGATGGAATGTGTATCGGGATGTCCGGAGTACTGACTGTGATATCAGTTCTTAATTCAACACATGCCCTCACTTTTTGTGTTCTATTTGTACCAATCCATAACATATTTTATTGCTTGCTTTCCATATTTACTTAGACAGACTACTATAGTTTTCTAGACAAGAAGATACCCTACCAACCATTGCTTTTGAACTTTCATTCCTGGCAATGGCCATACTGGTCAGTGACTTTAGTCATTTCAAGCCACCCTTTTTTTTGGGGGGGGGGGGGGGAGTAAATGGATATTTTACCTTGCCCAAGAATGTCTCTTCCTACAGGAGGGAAGGGAAGGTTGTGTCATATTTCTCCTTTGATCCGATAGAAGATAAAGATACTCAAGCTGGAAGTCTATTCAACTCAGTAGGTAGGAGAAGAAAGAATATGGCAGAGTAAGTTATTTAATAATATTATTAATATTAATATATTTTATTATATAATTAGCAGTGCTGATTTAGTAACCAGACTACTTTTTAGCACTATCTACGCATTTCTTTAAATCAATGTTCATAATAATTTATTTTCAAAGGAAAAGACGCAAATAAATAGAGAGCGATCGTCGTTGGATTGGATCCAATCCAATGAAACGTTGGGTGGCTGAGTTGAAAGAAAGAGAAAGCGATGCAAAATACGTTAAAACCACCACCATTCTCATCCTGTACTGAATTGTCCATTGCTGGCGAAAGATCTCGGTTTCACTACTTCTAGCCTGTTTTTGTGCAGATCCAACCGAAACGTTTCAATAAAACAACCCAAGTAGTTAGTCTCCTGTAGACAGTACTATGATAAGGCAGATTGCAGACTTCACACTTCTTTTCGTTAAATGGTTATCACATCATTGTTTTCAACTATGGGGCAGTTTCGTAACTCGGATACCAAAGAGTTAAATAAATACTAAGTGTGCCTCGCTGGCTGTAATTGATTGCTCTACGTGTAAGTAAGTAGCAAGCACGGAAATGGATTTTCAGGGGCATTCCTCTTCATCGGCATCTGCATACCTCATCATCGGCATCTGTATATCTCATCATCGGCATCTGTGGCTTAAACTATAGTGAAAAACATACGGAAAAGAAGGTTCGAAATCACCGATTTGGAAGCAGATAACTCTGCTTTGAATTCGATGGATGAGACATTAGCCTACAAAGTGTGGACTGCTTCTGGCCCTGCAGCTAGCACTCAATTAGCAGGGTTAGGATCGGCTAGCCTCTCCCGGGTGGGGTGAGAAGTGAACATTATTAGTAGCCTGCCGATGACCTGAAGGCTACACAAGTCAACCCCACCTACCCTTAGTGTAGACCGGGAAACTGACCGCGAGGTCATGAGTCAAGATAATCAGTCTGTTGGAGAACTAGCTGGGAAGACACAGCATCGCCCAGCTACGCAAGACACCTAAAAAGGAGTAGTGGTCTCCATCCACAAGAATGCAAAGGCCACCACACTAATGCAGAATATATCATAGCAAGAGAAAGCCGACATTAAGCTTCCCCGCGGCATCTTATTGGAAGTCACCTGACACCGCATGATGAAAAGATGGGTCATCAAGCGAGTCAAGACCCATCTCACCAACGACCAGATAAGAGAGATGCTGTCGAGAGAGAACTCGACTCTAAAGATTAACAGTGCTAGAAGATCATCTGCAAGAATCCCTGGGAAGATTAACCCGGTCAACAAACACCCGCAGAAGTCGGATATGTTGGCCTAAGGGCGCAAATAAACTCGACACAGCGAAATTACGTCCTGAAAAAGAAAGAAAAAATTCCGGATGAACGCAGAAGAAGAACCGGCGAGAATAACACCCCTCCACAGTTGTCATCATCACAGTGGAGGTCCGAGTGATCCTTCAATCAACCAGATAAGGCAAAAGAGAACAAGCTCCAGAGCACCACATACCTAGAGTGCTGCAATGCCACATACCCAGAGTGCTGCGATGCCACATACCCAGAGTGCTGCGATGCCACATACTCAGAGTGCTGCGATGCCACATACCCAGAGTGCTGCGATGCCACATACCCAGAGTGCTGCGATGCCACATACCCAGAGTGCTGCGATGCCACATACCCAGAGTGCTGCGATGCCACATACCCAGAGTGCTGCGGTGCCACATACCTAGAGTGCTGCAATGCTCCTGGTGCCAGAAATGTTGATATACCCGTGCCACATGTAAAGTGAGGTGGAAGTCTGTAGATACTGCTCTGGACCCTACCCATACAGTCAATGTCCGCATGCGAAGATCGACATGGACTTCAAGAGGCCTAACTCAAACAGAAAGTGCCCCAACTGCCTCGGCAACCACGGCGCCAAATACCTCAGTTGCCCCTGCCACCAAGACAGCTAGGAAGCCTAAAATTTAAAAAATCGCTATCAAAACCAGTCTGCCTTATAAAGAAGCTAGGAATCAGTACAAGGCGACCACTCGACTCATGAAATGTGACAAAGCACAACTGGAAGGTCAACTGAAGGACCTAAGGTCAAAGTTCTCCAGCATGGATTAGAAAAGAAACAAGACACAAGAGTCGCAGATAAGAGCCGTCAGAGCATCCTGGATGAACTAAAGCAAGTACAGCAGAAGATTGAGCTGGATGTCGCTCGAATGGCTGCAATAAAAGATGAGACGGAGGAGACTGACAAAAATAAGAGAAAAAAAGAGAAAAGATAGAGCAGCCCAAATTTTTTTTTTAAAAAGAGAGAGACATCAGAAACAGAAGATACCAAATCACAGACAGAAGAAACAAACAAACAAACACTCTATTTTCAAAGGGTAACAAATTGGACAAGCCGGTCCGTTTTACATTCGGCCCTTTCAATCACTCAGAAAGAACAAGAAGAATTTATTTTTTTTGTTGCGTGTCCCTTACAGTCAACACAAGCATTTTTCAGCTGCTGTTGATGTACTAGGCAAGTGTTACGTTCAGTAGTTTGCCATTGCTTTCTGAACGACCGGCTCCCACACCACGTTATAACACAACGCGACACGGTCTGCTGCACAAATCGGTCGCAGCTGAGCTTCGAACGCCTGGTACCCGGCTCACGAACCGCGTTCGCAAGCCTTTAGCCACGGAGCCGGTACAAGAAGAGTAAATAGAAGAAATAGAAGAGGAGGAAAACCAAAACGACAGCCACCAAGAATGGACGGTGACCAGGGGAAGAGATTACTCTCCAGCAAGAATAAGCTATCGAGCCGTCTAAAACACACGGAACCAAAGAAGATTTTAAAAAAGATACGAAAATGGAACAAGAAGTTTGGAGAAAGGATATACTAAATAGAACCCGAAAGCAGAAACACCATAATTATTGGGAACTTCAATACAAGACAGGCAAACAGAACTATAGAAATATAAATCGAGCAGGCATCATAGGGACTTAAAAACATGATAATCGGAGTAGATTGATAGAGCTATGTGCAGCCAAATACTTTTTTTAGAAAATTAAACCACACACACACTCAAAGTATACAACAAGAAAAAGGGAAAGATCTAGGTAAAAGCAAAATCATTTAAAACAAAGGGAAAAACAGAAATAGAAATAAAATTTGATACAAAAGGGAGTGCCCAACTGAGAACAAAAAGACCGACAATTATTAATATACACAATAAGAAAATAAAACCCAAAAATATCAAAAGCAAAGATTTAGGCGAAGACATGCTATGGCAACTTTAAAAAATAGAAGAAGAACAAACGGCAAATTACACCTTAAAAAACTCCTAGTGCGGACGTAACACCAATAAAAAATATAATTTAAATTTAAACAACAAATAATTAAATTTAATGATATGAACATAACGTGAAAAATAGGTTTAGTAAAACAAGTAATGACTTAACCAAGAAGAAAGCAATCAAGTCCATCTAAAAGAAACCCTGAAATAAGGGAAAAAGCTTCAAGTACCCGGGAAATAAAATATCACAAGTTTTTAAAAGAAGACGGTCGAAAATAGATATTGTCCTAGATTGATTTTATTGAATTGGGACCGACATCACAGTTCGGGACATTCCCTAAGGCACAGTCGGGAATACATACGGCAAACCACTCATTGACAAATGGCACCAATACTAAGAACAAAACGACAAGAAAAACTCTGCAAACAATCTTCCTACCAACTCTATGTACAAATGCCAAACCTGGTAAAAGACGAAAAAAGAAAGAAAAATCACAAAATTTGAGATTTCAGAGAGAATTATGAGTGTGTCAAGAAAGACACAGAAATGAAAATATCAGAACTTAAGCGGGGGAAGCAGCATTAGAATTTATCAGAGACGACAAGTTAAAAGGTTTGGCCATGCAACATTCCAACTAACAGTATACCAAACAAGGGAAATGTTTAAAAAAAATTTTGGGGGTAGATCGTTCCCTTTTTAAAAATGTTAGATGGAATACAAAGTCCATGGGAATTCGACACCTGAACACAAACGGGCACCTCCCAGGGCTTATCTTTCCAAGACCCCTCAGACCACTGAGAGAGATAAGCGAGATGTTAACCCTTGACATTTAAGAGCAAAATACTGAACCAATTTATCGCTAAACAATACAAACTTGCAATAAATGCTGCTTGCGAATCCTGTGAAGGACATATAACCAACTTTAACCTCATTGGAGGGAATATATAATCAGATTACTACTGTACATTAGAAGTTGGAACTCTCGGATGCTTTCTAGGATGGGGACGGAGCGCTTATGGGAATGCCCCGAATGCTTGTGATGTTGGTTCCTAAATCAATCAATCAATTAACTTCATCGGCAGCATCATCCAGTGCTGTTTCGCAGTGAAGGTTGGCGGTGATGGGTCTCCAGCAGTGTCTGTCCTGATCCTCCATTGTACAACGTTCTGCTATGTGGTCTTAAAAAAGTCGCTTAAAAGTCGATAGGGTCGACTTCATTACACCGGGTGTTATCCCATATGGCTCGGTCTCTTTCCGCAGCGCGGAAAGCGTCGCACAAAGCACGAACTCCGTAGCTCTAGCGACGACCCACAGGAGTCTCCGAAAAATTTAATTCGGGAACCGAAGGACGCGGCCCGGAATCGAACCCACAACCTTCGGAGCCCGAGTTAAACGGCTTGACTACTTCGCCACAAAGTCTCCCAAGAGTAAGACTCCGAAGACTCGCTATGTGGTCTGTCCAATTATATCTTTGGCGTCCTCTAGCGCGTTTGCTCTCAACTTGTCCATCCATTCAGGCGTTCAGTGGGAGCCGCGATGGCACAGTGGTTACCTACATGCCTGACGGTCATGTAATCGAATCCCACCGAAGTCATGGCCTTTTTTTTTTGTATTGACCTGGGCTTCCCGGTACCGGAAATGTTATGGAAAGTAAAGGTGGCCGGTAAGATTTTGACATCACCCATCGAATGTCGGCTGGTCTATAAAAATATGGGTCTAACTCCATATTCCCAAGTCATCTCAACGTGTGGAACACGGTCTTTCAGTTCACTTCAACAATTTACGTCTTTCAGTAGATTTGTATGTCGTTTGATGTGATCAACCACATTTTTCTTCTTCTCCTTCTGCGTTCATCCGGAGTTTTTTTTTTTTTTTTCGAACGTGATTGCGTTGTGCCTGTTTAAGCAGAGCTGCGTTCTTGCGCCGTTATGCCGACACATCCGACTTCTGCGGGCATTTGTTGACCGGGTTAACCTTCCCGGGAACCACATTTTTAAAAACAATATTTTTTTGGGCAGCGCTTTATTATACTGATTTCTTTAGAATTTGTTATATTATCACAAACGATGTCACTGCACATTCGACATTCTCATACATGCTTAGTCCTCCAATGCAGCAGTCGTTCAAAAGTACCTCAGCCCACTGTCCTAAAGGGAAGCTGTTTATACACCCTCAAGTGACTTCGAAGACGGCATCGACTTGCTTAACCATGCTTCACTCCCAGGTCTATCGTCAGTCTTGCCATTTTCCGCTAAGCGAATCCGTACTGTATTGACTATATCAGCCATGCCCAACCTTCTTCCCCTTTGTATTTGGTGAATTATTTGCCAGATAGTCCGCACGTTCATTAGAAGCGCGACTTCGGAATGTTATCTATCAATTTCGAGCGAAGGTTGCGATTATCTGTAACATATTCATGGAGTCTGATGTGATTATGGCATGTGTCGATACTTGATCTGCTGGCCATGCGAGAGCTCTGGGGCAGCTCTGAACCCTATTGTCAAGCTTGATGTATCTAAAATCTGTTATCCTCTTACGCCCACGCTTTTCATGCTTCTTGGACTCATCTGTGTAGACGACGATGTCTTCTGGATATTAATCTTATTCTACCAGTTCTCTTATTTCATTTGACCACCGCTGTCGAGCAACTGATAAATCCTATCAAATATGAAGAAATTCACAGAAAAGTCAGAATAATATGTAAGGAGGCAAAAGAAGCATGGCTCGAGAAAAATTGCGCAGAAATTGAAAAACAGCACAATAGAACCTGTACTTTTTATGGATGTGATATGGGTTATAGCAGTACTAGATTTTATTAGAAAGCAGCAAGTCTCGTGGTATGGTGTCCGCCTCGAGATGCTGGAGGTCGCGGTTTCAAGCCCCGGGATTTTTTCACGATGACTTCTAGTAACAATATTTTTCCTGGTCCGTGTGTTTTGTTGCGCGCGTAAAAAATCCCTTGGCAGATTGGAAATCGAAAAAGAGTAGCCTAACAGCGCTGCCCGGGCAAAATTTCGAGTTAAAAATCTACCCAAAGTATTTTCAGGATCCTCGCCGGTGCTACGGAGTTCGTGCACTGAGCTGAGCTTCTCCGGACTCAAGCTTGAGTTAGGAGTAGAACGGAGCACTTATGGGTTATACCCGTGATGTTGATCCGTCGACTAAACTAAACATCAAGCATGCGAATGAAGTTACGACTGTGATGTCTGCCTTCCGAGGGTCGGAAAGCAGGACAGCCAGAAGCAGCATTGCCAGAGGTGTGTTTCGGAAAGTGGAAACTGGCGTGTTCCGGGTGGAGTGACTAGCATTGCTCGGCAGTACGGAGACTGTATGCATACCATGGATTTTCTGCTGAGGATATGCAGGGCAATGAAGATAAGTTGCTCAACCCATCCGGACGGAGAGTTTCTCGTCTATAAATTTGACGCGATGAAGGTTCTGTGGGTTTAGGTAGGTTAGTCGTTGCTAGACCTGAGTATCCATCTCTTGAAAACTGGCTCAGAAGGGATTGAGTACAAGATATGGACGATACTGAAAGAGTAGAGGAAAAGACAGGCTGACCTTAATTGAAGTGTTACTGGAATAATCAGCACGGTTGATGGCTTCCGTAGCTTATGACACCAAACACATATTTTTCCTAGAGAAGAAATAGAAGACGTTGTTTAATGGCTACCGCCATCACTTTCCATGTTTTCAAACCTTTCCTAGCTTTCATTATGGCATTGTCTACGTGATACTTGTATGTCAAGCAACTGTCACAGGTAAAGCCGAGGTATTTAATTGTATTTATTCTGCTGTTATCTATGCATCCTGTGCTGACGGCTGTCGTTGGCACATTGACAATGTCAGTGTTCAGAAAGAACTATGTCATGGGAGCTTTTGCCGGGTTCACCTCACTTTTGATTCCTAGCACCATTCACCGAGTATTGTCAAGTTCAGTGGTTCTCAACCGGTGGGGACTTCCCCCCCCCCCCTAGGGGGTAATTTTAGGGTTTCCAGGGGGGGGGGGAATGAAGATTATTTTAAGATCGCTTTAATACAAGAACCGATTACTTGATATTGTTTTTCCCTCCATACCTTTACGGTTCTGTACTCCTCGCCCTTCTGATATTCGTCTTATAACGTAAGTAGGCCCACTAAATCACGTTTTATGTAGACGCCCAAACTTGTTCTAGTATGTGTTATTAAAGTTAGCTTCCATTTTTACGTATACTATATAGGGGCAGGGTGGGGGAGGGGGAATTTATAGGGAGGAAATACGAAAGGGGAGGAATAACATTTTCAACATATGGTGAAAGGGGGGGGGGGGCATGGGCCAAAAAGGTTGAGAACCACTGGTCTAGTTCATGCTACTCTGCAGCTGACACTTCATCTGTTTTTTTGTTTTTTTTTTAATCTCGTCGGTAAGCAAGGATATCTCTGCTATGACATTGAACTGCCGAGGTCTATTGTCTGTGCGCTTATGACGATACTGATTTTTTGTTCTATTGCTGCAATCCAGTCGATCAAACGTGGCTTGAAGTGCATGACCATAATCATGTTGAAGTAAATACCTGGATGGCTTTGCCGCATGACATGGTCGAGACAGGAACACGGAGCTCCATAGCACAGACTTGGGTGATTGAGTGAGATGGCAAAACATGACCGCCCACGCTTATCGGCATGGCACATGATGGATGGATGGATGGATGGGGCACTGTTGCACGCATCATCTCAGTCAATGGTGGAAGCAGTTGTTTCTATTCCCATCTGGAAGTCCTCATACAGATTGTGATGTGGGAATACGACAGTGCAGTGTCCTCCAAACGATTACCGCCTAGAGTAGGCCATTTCTTTGTCCATGAGTTTTCTGTGTTCTGTATGTAGATAATTATGATTTTATGTAGCCAATTATTTTGGTATGATCTTTTCTAGGCTTAGTGAGGGGCCCGAGGTAACACTAACAGTGTAGCTAGTTATCAGGGTCAATGTCGGATTTAATCACGTTGAATGCCATGGGTAATTCCCTTATGTCGGTCTCCTCTGGGCCTTTTAAATCACTGTATCCAACGTTATCCGATTCGGGAATTGTGTCCGGGAATCTCGGGATTGCTGTTGCCTTCTGTCGATATGTATTATGTGTCCTCTTCTGTGTCTAGTTCAGGAAGGTGCATGTGATGCACTGTCTGTTTCATCATTTCCTCCTCGTTTGTCTTTCAGATCTGAGGGAGAAACCTATTCAGGAGAACCTCTATATTGTTTTTCGTTGTCAATGTTTAGCGTTGTACGCTCGTTTACAACCATTCGTGCCCTGGTGGAGCCACCAGAATATTTTGTGGGACTTTTTTTTGACCTATTTCATTACAGAACGGGGGGATAAGTGGTCTCCAGGTATGATGTCCGCCTCGAGTGCTGGAGGTCCGGGGTTAAAGCCCCGGTGAAAGCCGGGATTTTTCATGCGTACTTCTAGTAACAAAACTTTCCCTGGTCTCTGGGTAGAGTGTACTTGTACGCACGTAAAAAATCCTTTGGCGGTTGGAAATTAAAAAAGAGTAGCATGGTGCTGCCCGGGCAAAATATCGAGTTAAAAATCTACCCAAAGTATTTCAGGATCCCCGCCAGTGCTACAGAGTGTATGCACTGACCTCAGTTTCTCCGGACTCAGGCTTAAGTTAGGCTTAGAACGGAGCACTTATGGGTTACACCCGTGTGCCGTGATGTTGATCCGTCAACTAAAACTAAACTAACTCGTTAAAGAACGTTCCCATGTAGTTGCTTAGACCACAGTTTCTATCCCGATAGTTTCTTAATTCTATGACTTGTTTCTGGGCATCAGACAGTCTGGAAGATTATATTTCTCCGAATCTTTGGTAGCATTTCCATTCTCAATCCAGTGCCGGGCACGGGAAATACTATTTTAAAACTTCCTTGCTTTCTTTTTTTTTCCACCCAAGAAACTTGCAAGCCTTCTAAAGGTCCATATTTGAAGTGCCTAAATTTTATATGCCAGTCTCCCTGGTGAAGGAAGTTAAAGACGCTGTTCGTAATCCTGCATACTCACGTACGAAACACAGCTGCGCGAGATTTGGCAGCAGATCGCATCACGCTGGTTACTCATGGAAGTATGTGAGCTGGTCGTTCAGAAAGCAATGGCAAACTACTGAACTTGACAAGACATCAACAACAGCTGAAAAATGCTGGTGTTGACTGCAATGTTCTATAAATAGGATATGCAAAAAATAAAAATTTATATTAAAAAACTGTAATGTACTATCCTGGCAGCTTCCGTCTTGACAGACAATAGTTATTACATTGTGCTTTAAAAACTCTTTAATAACCTCTCCATAGCACAAAGCCTGGGCTGAATTGTAGAGACCATGTGTTGCTCATGCAGCATGATTCCTCTCTCAGCCTGCCTAATTTACTCCAGAGGAAAGGTAACACCAATTGAAACACTTTAGTCAACATTTTTATAATAACATTACTGGCTTAGATTACTGGTAATTCAAAGTAACAAGACTGACAAAGTTCAGAGAATCCAGTAAGTTAGTACAGGAACATGGAACATTTACATGCCTTAGGCATATGATATGATTCTAGACTCATATTTATATAGACCAATCACCAGGTGATGTGATCAGAAACAGGTGATGTGATCAGAAGCAGGTGACGTGATCACAAGCAGGTGATGTAATCAGAAGCAGGTGATGTGATCAGAAGCAGATCAGTCGCCTTTACTTCCCAATGCATTTCCAGATACAGATTTTAGACTGGGTCGATCATACAGGCCAGGCCAATTGTTAAAATCCACCCCAATATGGATTCGAACCCATAACCATCGATTCAGGTCATGGACAGTGTCTTCCTGCTGTAGTCAGCAGTATAATAAAACACTGATAGCTAAAGTTCAGGTCATGGACAGTGTTTTCCTGCTTCAGTCAGCAGTTTAATAATACACTGATTAGCTAAAGTTCAGGTCATGGACAGTGTCTTCCTGCTTCAGTCAGCAGTTTAATAAAACACATTAGCTAAAGTTCAGGTCATGGACAGTGTCTTCCTGCTTCAGTCAGCAGTATAATAAAACACTGATAGCTAAAGTTCAGGTCATGGACAGTGTTTTCCTGCTTCAGTCAGCAGTTTAATAATACACTGATTAGCTAAAGTTCAGGTCATGGACAGTGTCTTCCTGCTTCAGTCAGCAGTTTAATAAAACACTGATTAGCTAAAGTTCAGGTCATGGACAGTGTCTTCCTGCTTCAGTCAGCAGTATAATAAAACACAGCTCAAATTCAGGAAGAAGACACATAGAGGCATAAGAAACACGAAAGATCCGGTCTGCAAAATTGACACCATTATAGAACTTCAAGATCCATGAGCCAATGAACTATCTTGGAATCAGCTGAACACTGTAATTATTAGGCAAAAATGCATAAATCAACCACAGACTGGAAACCAAAGAATATTTGTCATTTACTAGCTTGATACAAAAATTACAATTATTAATAACAAAAATAATAAAACAGTAGCACTTCTCAGCCATACATTACATCTAAAGCTATACGAACTAATAATAAAAATCTGGAGGACTGAAGAATTACCCCATGACTGGAAAGAGTCATTATTGATACCTATCTTTAAGAAAGGAGACAAGTTCCAGTGTGAAAATTATAGAGGAATATCACTACTGTCCACAAGCTATAAGATACTATCCGCAGTATTACTAAATAGACTAAAACCATATTCAGAATACATAGTAGGTGACTACCAGGTGGGTTTTAGACAAAACAGATCAACAATAGATAAGATATTTATCTTACGACAAATAGCCGAGAAAAATTGGGAATATAAAAGAGATCTCCATAACATTTTTGTGGATTTTAAAAAGGCCTATGATAGTGTCCATAGGAATAGTCTATGGAATGCTATGAGGGAATTTGGAATACCAAGGAAGTTAATCAACATGACCAGACTATGCATGGAAGATACTTATAATATAGTAACATATAAAAGCAGGAAATCAGGCCCTTTCCAAATAACATCTGGCTTGAAACAGGGTGATGCACTATCGCTGCTACTCTTCAATCTGGCTCTAGAGAAAGTTGTAAGGAGGGTAAAGGAGGAATGTGATATTGGAGGAACATCCAAGCTGCTTGGTTATGCAGATGATATAGATATTATAGGGCAAAATGAACAAAAGACATTGGAAATATTGACTCACTTAAAGGAAAAAGCCCAACAGATGGGGCTGGTTATCAACCAAGATAAGACAGAATATATGGTAATTTCAAGAGAAGGAATGGCTAAAAACTCTGGCCACATACAAATAGATAATATGACCATTAAAAGAACGGAAACATACAAATACCTGGGTACAATCTTCAACTGCTCCAACATCATAAGGGAAGAAATACAAACTAGAATCAATTCTGGAAATAAGATATACTATGCACTACATCTACTAAAATGAAAGGCGCTATCTCGTAACACCAAGATCACAATATACAAAACACTGATCAGACCAGTTGTGCTGTATGGCTCTGAAACCTGGAGTACAATGAAAGGAGATGAAGCCCTGCTGCAAACCTTTGAGAACAAAGTTTTAAGACGCATCTTTGGACCCATTAGGGATACACAAAGTGGAGAGTGGAAAAGAAGAAGTAACAAAGACATTTATGATCTGTTTAAGTCCCCGCTAATCACTGGTATCATGAAGGCTAATAGACTACAATGGCTGGGGCACATAGAAAGAATGGAAGATAATAGGGAAACAAAACTCGCTTACACTCAGGAAATAAATGACCGTAGACCCCGAGGTAGACCAAGAAGACGGTGGAGAGATAATATATATACAGACCTACAAGCACTTGGAATCAACGACTGGCAAGAGAAGGTCAACCAGAGGGACGAATGGAGACGGATTGTATCTGCAGCAAAGAACCTCAATGGCTCGGAACGCTGAAGAAGAAGAAGAGTAGCACTTCTCAGAAACATAAGTAATCAAACCATCTAGTCTCCCCCGATGTGTCTCCACCTTGACGTGGTGGGGGAGCTTGCGTGTCCCATCGACCCCATTTGCTTGCCGATGGATGAAAAACTACATATCGGACAGCTTATGGGATAGGGATCAGACTAAGAGAGACACAACCTGCTGCCCTGCAGGTAGACTGAGGATAGCAGTCAAAAATTTAAATCAGGTGCACGAAGGCAGAAGTTCTTGGTCCGGACAAAACTCTTAAGGCTCCCTGTCGAGGGCTGTGGCTGAACGCCTCTAAGCCACAAACCCTCGGATCTGAGAGCCAGGCTGATACCCACCTACCGAAAAATAGAGGCGTGATTCTGAGCAAGCTACATGCTCAGGTCTGATACATGTTCGAAGGCTCTCAGCTGGGGGATATGAGAGATTCCCGGATGAGAGGGCCAGGCCATTTCTCATTCACTGCTGCACGAAGGTAAGGTGCTGAGCCGGCAGCACATGTAGCCTACCTCGTGAGCGAGCACAAAAAGTCAGAAGTCCCCCAGTCGAAGGAAATGGTTATGCAAACTGTCTGTATCTAACTCATAGAGAGTGTAGACAAAAGTGGAAGAACGTCTCAATGACGCGAAATGGAACGCACGGCGAGCGAACCTATTGCGTGGTCCGAAGTCAAAAGCAAAGCTTACCGAGTGGATGTCGCCCACAGTCTGACCGTTCCTGGTGTGTGCTTGAGCGGCCAGTGGCAAGCGAGATGCCCAACATATGGAAGTGAGGAACTAAAGCAGCCATGAGCAGGACGTGGCAACTCCTCGGGTGAGCCCAGTTTCAGAGCAATATGTGCCGGCTCTGCAATTATGGAAGCCTCCTTGGATAGCGAGAGAATGCCCATGATCTGTCCCTGCCTTCCCTTGAGGGTTGACCATTTTGTCATTGACCGTTCTATCCTGACCAGCTGAGAGGTGGGCGGCATCACAACAATAAGTCTAACGTGCCTCAAAACCCGAGGAAGGCTAACCTCATTAAAAAATGCCCGCCGAAGCCGGCAGTGCTGGCCTACGGGTGGCAAAATAAAAACTGGCACTATGCATTTTACGTCCAAGTGAAACGTCTCGTCCATTTGTCTCTCGTGCTAGGAACAGCTCTGTCTACCTAGTTTCCGAATGCCGCTCTTGCTCGGAACAGCTCTGACTAAGTAGTTTTCCGAATGTCCGCCGTGCCTGGAACAGCTCTGAAGGGCGCAAGGACAAGCACATGTCCGAAAACTCGCTGAGTGGATACCATCTGCAGACTTGTCTGGTTTGTGCAGGAACGGCCCATGGTGAAGGAAAGCCCAATATATTGAAGTGAGGATTTAAAGCAGCCATAAGCAGGACGTGACGATTCCCTCAGCTAGCCCAGAACCAGGGCGCTATGTGTCGGCCCTGCAACTATGGAAGCAACCTTGGATGGCGGAAAATGCTATGGACTGTCCCTGCCTTCCTTTGAGGGATGACCGTTGTCTTCGACCGTTCCATCCTGGCCAGCTGGGTTGCAGACGGCACCGCAAAAGTGAGAGTCTCCCAGGAATGCTACCTGGTCAAAAAAGCACGCTAAAGTCGATGTGTTGGCCTACGGGTTTCGGCCCAAGGGCGCATAACAGACACACCGCAATCACATCTGAAAAAAACACTCCGGATGATCGCAAAGAAGAAGAAACATAAGTAAGAAAAATACCTTATCATTCCACCCCACAAAAGAACTGAAAAAACCAATTCTAAACACATTTTTATATGAAATACAAATAAGATACACAATCCTAACACTACAGCCCGAGAAATTAGATAGCTAACCTTACACAACTGTATTATTCACTGGCACAGGAATAGAGCAATATGGGGACGACCCGTTGCCGTGAAGTTGGAACTGCGACTAACTAACTAACTATATTACATGCATATACATATGCTCCGCCTTCATAGTCTCCATAAATGCATGGTTTGGTGTAAAAAAGCAGCACCCATCTGATAAGTAAAATTAAGTTGAAACAAGAGATACATAATGTTTTCTTCTTATAGTCTATTCCATGTGGCGTTGGTGATCAAGTCTGTTCACAGTCTTCTGTCTCATGTTTTGCAAGTCATATCTGATACTGATGTTCTGCCATGCTATGATGTCAAATTGTCCAGTATCTTCTTTCTTGGTCTACGCCTGCCTCTCCTCCCTTCCAACTATCCTGTTGTCATGTATAGAAGTCCTTGAAAAAAGGGAATGAAAAGGAGTAGTAGGAGGAGGAGAAGAAGTAAGAGTAACAAGACAAGGAAGTGAACAGAAAGAACACTTGAGAGATAGGCACAGATATGTACTATGTGTTTGCCCAGGGTGCAATGATGATAATTCTGTTAACAAGTAACAAACAGATAACACCTTCGGTTATAGAGCAAACACAGAATAACACATTTTACTGTAGAAGAAATACAGAACATATGCAAATATATAATGAACACAAGGTTTCTATTTAACACCACCAAGACAAATATGGGCATTTAATGGAACAAAACATTCAGCTGAAATATCTTACAAGTGTGCTCCCTTGATGTGTATTGAAAACAGCAGAAACACTCCATTTCTGCTCGGATTACTCATTGAAATCAGAACTAACCAGTCACTGTTTGTAAAGAATATGCCAGTTGTACATATTTACTATTCAGAAGCATGCAGAACATTAGCTTCTATCTATCACTGCATGTCATACTGGGGAAGAGACTTCAATGCATCAATGAGCTCCTGGTACTGAAAGTTATGTGGCTCGTAGTTGAAGCGGTAAACAAGGTTGTAAAACTTTGAGTTTTTGCCATAAAAGATGCTCATTTGCTGAACAAGACTTAGGGCAACCTGCTGCTTCTGTTTACAAGAAAATAAAAATTCAAAGAATATAATACAATGTGTGAAAGCCACCACAATTAACTTTATACAATGTTTATTGTTTAAAAACACTAAGTAAACAACACACTAAACTGACTACAATTTTACACAATAGAGGCCACAATGGATAAACACAAAGTCAATTATTATCAAATTACTATGGCTAAATAATTATTACTAGCAAATACAAAATAGATGAAACAAAGTGAAAACAGAAATATGCACAACTACATATATGGACACATTTAAATATCAACTATTAAATAATTAACTACCATATAAATAAAATGAGCCAGTCTTTACTAAGCCCAGTGGCTGTAGCAACAAGACAGAATAGTCACACACACAAAAACTCAAGAGCCTACATGTTATTTGAAGAATAGGCAGACATAAATATGCTGAATGTCTTACAGAACCCTTTCCCATGCCATAGAGCATATTAGGTGTACAGTACAAACTCCGTAGTTGTGTAAACCAATCAGATCTCCATGGGTGATGTGGTCAATATTAAGTCAGACACCTTTAGTTCCCAGGAATGACCTGGTGCCAATTTTAGGCTGGGTCAACCAGGAAGCCCAAATCAATTTTCAAAAATTAAGCCTCTTTGGGGGATTCGAACACATGACCACCTGGGCCAGCAGACAAGCATGCTAGCCAATTTGCTATTGCGGCTCCCAGAGATAAGTATCATTCACCATAAATGTCTTAGATACAGGACATTTTCGCAATGAAGGCTTAACCTCTTACGTACACTACAACCGATTCCCATGCTCTATTCTCCTCTTATCCTTATCATCTCCCTGCCTATAAAGACTCTATTCCATTCTCACTATGTAGCCTCAACAGCTAACTTTTTTTCCCTTTATTATCAAGCACTTGTGTAAAGTTGACTACTGAATCCTTTATTTTATGCCTTTATAGTATGAAAACCTTACAAGAGTTAACCTGCTACTGCAAACACTTGGCTTTTAACAAGACTTACCAACACTTTCTCATCATACTGGCCATTCATTAACACAATGCCTGAGAAAAGAATAAGCAGGTACTCTTGAGTCATGCAGGGCCAATAAATTGAAGGAGAATCTTCACAATTATAAAGGACAAGTATTATTCACTTCATATGATATATAACTCTGCTGTATGCACCTGACGAGATGCAGTGAAATCTGCCAGGCAATAAATCATGCAACATATTGATTTTGGCTTCTTTGCTGAAATAAATGATAGAAATAATTTTAAAACATGAAAGTTGTGATTCTTGAAAGGTTTCTATATCTTGATATGTTTCATTAACACAAGAGGGCCACTGCATTACTGACTGAAGAACAGACAACCAAACATGTTGTGCAGGACTGCAGTATGTTTCATCAATTGCAGACTGAACACTCACATACAGAAACAAACATTCACAATAAGCTATTTAGAAATCTCAGTGAGCTCTCAAAGACATCAACATACATCCACAGAACTGGAGTTCTTGTGCAGACACTGCTAGAACAGTAAATGAAAATAAGGAGTTATATTAAAGGAATTTAACAGATAGAGGACCGACTTTATTGCCCTGAGTTTTATTTCAAATGGCTCCGTCTCTTCCCTGAAAGCACCGCATAGAACACAGACTGTAACTCCACAGCCAATTCTCAGAAGGCTCTGAAAACAATTCACTCGTGAATCTCGTGTGTCCAAAAATGAATGTACCCACTTTGCCACAGAGTACTCCAGAAGATGTACATATTACTATTGACTACTGTATGCCAAAGTATTTAAAATAATTTTTGAAGACGAAGACATTGTTTTCTGTTTCTCACCTTTGTCTTCCATCAAATCTGTGAAATGAGTCAGCGTCAAACACGGAGGTGCATTTTCTCTCACCAGCTGCAAAAACATTAGCAAAGTTAAAGGTCAATAATGGAGTTAAAAAAGTTAGTTGCATGTCCTTTACAAGACGCCGCAGTCAACCCCGCAATTTTTTGGCTGTTTGTGATTTTTTGGTAAGTTTACTTTCAGTAGTTTGCCATTGCTTGCTGAATGACCGTTGTATGAAAACCAACGCAAGGTAGCCTGCATCCAAATCCCCCGCAGCTGTGTTTCAAATGTGGTATAAGGATTATGAATTGCATTTGTAACTCCTTTGCCACAGATCCGGCTTACTAATGGAGCATAACTAACTATATCTTATATGTATAATATTACGACACAAAGCAGGAATAATTACGATGTGCCATGCTGATAAGCGCAGGCGGTCATGCTTCGCCAACTCACACGATCACCAAAGTCATGGATCAGCTCCATGTTCTTGTCTTGACCATGCCATGTGGCCAAGCCATCCAGATATTTACTTCTCTGTTTTCCCCTTGTTCTTTTCCCCTTAATTTTGCTGGTTTGTTTCTTCTCATAAGGTGCCCAAAAAATTGTGACTGTCTAATTTCTCTAATAAGTTTACAGTTTTCATTTGCATATTGCAGGACTTGCTCATTGGTATTTCTGTCTGTAAGACAGGAATAGGACAATGTAATTATACATATTTCTTTTGTGAAAATGGATACATTTTGAAAATGGTATACATCATTATCAATGCTGACTTCACAGTGAAAATAGGCTGTACTGGAGCTCAAAGAGTCTCTATCTTAAGTTTTGGTTACACATTTTGCTGATCTTTATCCTGACAATATCTTGATGCCCATTTATATCTCTGACATTCTCTAGCTCTTTTATTTTCCAATTCTTTCTTCTATTATGATCTTCAGAAGATTTTGTCATTTGATATGGTCAAGGCATCTAATCTTTCTTACTTGTATTTCTTTCTGCAGCAGGACCTTTCATCCCATAATGGAGCATACCCCCCTCCACCAACTCACATCTTCCCATCTGTTGAGTCTCCTGCAGCTCCGTCCATGTCCTGCCCATATTAGTTATCTCTGTGTCTAATTCTCTTCTCTGTGTTGTTTTAGTACAATATCCACCTAAGTAGCCACAATTACACAGATATTGAGACACTCTAACACATTTTACCACTTTACCCCATGGTGAGACTCATTTTTATCTAGTGCATGCGTGTGTGCGCGCACGCAAGTTAGAGAGTGTGTGAGAGAGAGTGTGTGAGAGAGAGTGTGTGAGAGAGAGTGTGTGAGAAGAGAGAGAGTGAGTGAGTGTGCGTGTGTGTGTGTGTGTGCAGCTTTATGCATAAAGTGACTGAAAATCACACCTGAAACATTCCTAATGGAGTGAAGTACACTTCATTTCTGTCAAATTGTGACAAAATGAACTCGAAACCATCATCTCTGCTAACTGGGTATACAAACTGAAATGATTTAAAGAAAAATAAAACATGTAAATAGGTGCAATAATAACAATAATGGTTTTGTCTGCAATGGATTACTTTCACTGCATACAGGCATCTGTACAAGTGCTTCAGTCTCCTCCCATAGATCACATACAGAGAATCCCATCCCAGTGCACAAACTCTGTAGCACCAAGGGGCAATAACAATAGTGGTTTGGTCTGCAAAGGATTACCTTCACCGCACACAGGCATTGGTATAAGTTCTCCAGTCTCCTCCCATAGATGACATACAGAGAATCTCATCCCAGTGCATGAACTCTGCAGCACCAGGGAGCAATCACAATAATGAACACTTCTATTTCTTATAGTCCATGCCATGTTGTGTTGATCACGTCTGCCAACAGCCCTCTGTCTTGTGTGATTACTGATGTTCCTCCATGTCATGATGTCAAACTGTCTAACATCATCTCTCTTGGTCTTCCCCTGCCTCTCCTCCTCTAGCCACAACAGACTCCAGCTTTCCACTTCCCATGACATGCCCAAAAATGTGGACTGTCTTTTTCTGATGCAAAATAAACATTACTACCAAACATAAAAGCCATTTGTGTAAATTCTGGCTGCTATGCTCTAGAATTTCTGACAAATACATGTGTATATGTTGGTGCCTATGATTTCATAAAGAATTGTTTGCTTCCATCAATGCAGTTATTAGTGAATCAACACACATATACATAATTGACTTCTGCTGTAGAAAAACCTGCATATTCTAAGTCAGCCAAACTTTAAAGAAACATTGGCCAACAGCTCATTCAAACTAACAGCCACAGCATACTGCATCCTTGTAAATGAATCTGAAGTGTATATCCCAACCTCTGTCAAGTTGTTAACTCTTTTTATGTAACCTGTGACCCCATTTTGTTATACCATAGTGTCTAGACACTCATCTACAGTACCGGTGGTCTTGAGTTCGATCCACATCTGGTCAGTTGCAAATTTATTTTTTTAATTGACCTCGGCTCCTGGGTTGACCTCACTTAAAATAGGTACCAGGAAATGTCTTAGAAAGTAAAGTCGGCCAGCATGATACCGACCACGTCCTCCACCGAGTGCTGTTTGGTCTATACAAATATGGGTCTAGCCCCACGTGCACAATGCACATTAGGTGTGTCAAAGGGACCTCTACTTTACTTACAGATAACCTGCAACCACATTTTTAATAGGGTAAAGGTGCATTTCATATCCAGTTATGCATCAAAGTGAATATTGTCTTTCTGGTTTGCTATTTGTAATATTAGCATTTTATATGATTGATAATGTATAAAGAGTGTGGTCAGATGAGGGTTTGACACCTGTATTTACCATTCGCTAAGAGACTGACAGACTAGCCACCTATTCTTCCATGTGTTCAGGATGACAAAATCTGATGAACGTTAACACCCCACAGGTCCATAGTAGGTTGCTGCTTGGGGCCTGCTTTTTTCTCTTTTCTTTTTTTGTGTGAGACAGTGAGTTACTTCCTTTACATTGGTCAAAATCAGGTAGTGCCACCATTAGTAGAAACTTCTAGACACCACTTCATGACCCCTTGGGGATTGTTACATGCAGCCAGGGAAGCACTGAATCTGACTGTCAAGGCATGATTAGTGGAAAGAAATTAAACAATGCTTATACTCATATACATATTACTTACAACTGGACATTCTTTGGATCTATCCCTCAGATTCTCATATTCCTCTGCCTGCAAATAAGTTAATATTAATATTTCAATATGATAAGTTTAGTTTAGCTTAGTCGATGGATCAACATCACGGCACACGGGTGCAACCCATAAGTGCTCAGTTCTCCTCCTAACTCAAACCTGAGTCTGGAGAAACTCAGCTCAGTGCACGAACTCCGTAGCACCAGCAAGGATCCTGAAACACTTTGGATAGATTTTTAACTTGAAATTTTGCCCGGGCAGTGCCGTTAGGCTACTCTTTTTCGATTTCCAACTGCCAAGGGATTTTTTACATGCACAACAATACACACGGGTGTCCGATCTCACTACCCAGGGACCAGGGGAAATTTTATTAATAGAAGTTCACATGAAAAAATCCCGGTCATCACCGGGGCTTGAACCTGGGACCTCCAGCACTTGAGGCGGACACCATACCTCGAAACCACGCAGCCCCCTATTTCAATATGATAATACAAAAACCAATAACTAAATGTATTTGTAACCCCCCATAATAAGGAAATAAATCAAGGTAAACTAGTTATGCTCATGATTTACTACACATATATGACCAGATATGACATCAATATGGATACTAATGATGCACAAGGACTTGATTTTATGGTCTAATACTTAGAGGGTCTCAATGCTAATTCATATTTGGTTGTGATGTGTTAAATGCAATGACACTTTAAAAAAAAAAAGATATCTAAATTATAGATACTTGTTAACAGATGCCACCTTTGTATTCTCCAGATAACAAATGAAATATTAAATACATGTATAAATGAAACATTTTAGAATCTTTCATACTGTCTACAATATTGTATGTTTGTGAATGTTTCATACTGTCTATCCTACAAATTAGGAAGGGCTTGGAAGGAGCAGAGATGTGGTTCCTGAGACGGATGTTACTACCTTGGACTGCCAGAGTAGCTAACAACTGCCTGGAAGAAGCGGATGACTGTAGAACATTATATACAACTATAAGACAGCGACATTACATGAGGAGAGAGAGGCACTGGAAAACATTGTGATGCCTGGATAGATCAGTGGAAGAAGAGACAGACCAAGAGAAATGATGCTGGATGGACAGAGATGGTGGCATGGAGAAATATCATCAGAGGGTTGATCCAGAACACCAAGGACTGAGACCTATGCAGAGACATGAATGCCTGCCCAGTTGGCAGGGAACATTTTGATGATGATATTGTAGAAACTAGAGGTCGCAGAGACATGGTTCCTCAGAATGCTAAGAATTCCTTGCAAGATTAAAGAGACCAATGTCCAAGTACTACAACAGCAAATTAACAAAAATAGATAATTACCCACACCAGAACAAAACAACTGTTATTTGGGCATGTTGTGAAAAGAGAAGTCTTGGAAACTGTTTTAACAATTAAGATGTAATGTATTAGAGACAATAATAGGTTGACAGAGGTGAAAATGCTGGATGGATAGGCATACTGCCATAAGACAATCTCAGCAGCCAAACATATCAACAACAAACAGAACAAAGGGATGTAGAGGAATACGATCACCTGTGTAGTGCAGTGTGACACATGAAGGAATATACTTAAATCCATTTTACAATGTAGGAGTGGATAGGGCAAAACGTATGTGAAGACAGAACAAAGCAATAAAGTGAAACTAGCAATCAAGATAACATAGCACCCTATATAGATAATAAGTAAAGGCAGCTGGCATGATACTGACCACATCATCCCTCATGGGCCAAGTGTACTATAAAAATATGGATTCAGCACCAGATGAAGTTAGTCCACATTAAGAGGGCATGTCAAGAGAAGAGAAAAACTGGAATATGTTGTGACAACACTAAAGTTAGAGGGTAGAAGAGGCAGAAGATACCAAGAAAGAAGATGTTTGACAGTTTGCCATCGTGGCATGGAGGAATATGGCATCAGAAAATATTGGCAGTAAAATAATATTTTGTTTTTAGTTTTTAAATCCAATCAAAATAACCACAAACATTAATGAAGTCTTGCAGGTTATTCATTATGTTTTTTGTACATCGGAATTGTGAAACTATTTCAGGAAATGGGTGCATTTCTGTTTCTGTCTGTGAGGTTGCCTTAACAAAAGTGCTATCAAATTCATGAAATGAGAGAGATTTTGTTTGGTCCATCAAATGGACAAGTGAAGAAACTAATTCAAATTCAAAGAACTGACCGAAATCTGTCAAATTTGTGAAATTGGCAGTTTCATGAATTAGGTGAAAATATACATAAAAATTATGCTGGCCTGTCAAATACAAACAGACATGAAAATGTTAAATAGTGCATACTTAAAAAGAAAATTCTATAATGTGATATTTTTTTGACATGGTAAGATTTTAAATTCTTGATAACATTTAATTCAGGATCACATATGCATCTGAGTTCTGTATTCCTTAATTGAAATGAACGTCTTCAAGATTCAATGACACAGTGCTGTCATGTTTTATGTGCTCAAGATAAATATTACTGAGTCTTCTTTTACCATGTGCAAAACACAAACTTTAACAAGAAATTTCACAGTCTGTCATCAGTTTTTTAATACCTTCAACACAGCATAAACACAATCCTTGCCACTGTGGTATTGATTCCAAATCTGTATAGAAGAAAACAGGAGATACAATAAGACATATATAAAAATTGACTTAGTGTCACAGTTTAAAAAAAGCCACTTTTGGGCCACATGTTTTATTTCTTCATAAACCCACTACAGTTTGCAATGGCTGACTACATTTTACAGCTTATTTTCAGAAACAACTTTTATGTTATTTCATGCAAGTAAACATGTATACTTCTTTCCATCCCAGGATATCAGGAAAATGGAATGTTAACCTGAAAAATGGTCTCCTTGAATGCTTTTCTCCATCACTACACTACAATATGTTTACTTCCAGTACAAAAGAATATGAGAACTGCAGTTGTGCATTGGCTGGCACGCTTACCCGTTGAAATGGTGGTTATGTAGTCAAATCCTCATTGAGGCTGGGGTTTTTAAAAACTGACCAGGGCTCCCTGGTCAACCTAACCTAAAATAAGCACCAGAAATGTTCTGGGAAGCAAAGGCAGCTGGCATGATATTGGTCATATTGCCCATCAAGTGCTGATGGGTCTTTTAACACATGAAGTTAGCACCATATATTCCACTGTGCCTTGAGATCTGAAAAAGGGTCCTTTATTTACCTGCTTACTTTAAAGAATAAATACATTTTCAAAACAGCTTATCAAATCAACGGGCAAGTTAGTGTAATGGGTAGGATGTTATGCTGACAGCATGGTCAGATGATAATTCAATGCCAGCTCTCACCATTTGCTACAGCAGTGAAAGACTGGACACCTTTTCCTCTGTGCCCTCAGGCCTAAAAAAATGTGATGATCCAAACACTTCACATATCAACAGCAAGTTCCTGCTATAATACGTTTTTTTTAAATTTAAATTGTCAAATCACATTAAAATGATATTTTAAGTAAGCACTCACTTTGCTGATTTCATCTGGTGTTTTGTCATGAATCAAGTCCATCTTAAGTATAGAATCTAAACTCTTGAAAATAAATAAAATAGAACAGTTTTTATGACAAGAATTAACCTATGTATCAAACTAGACAATAGAATAATAAATAAGCATTACAATAAATATTTATTAAGGTATAAAAGAATCAAAGATATTCTCTATTGCTTTATGTGAGTTAGTAAAATACAAAGTACATAAATTATCTCCCTCGTTAATGAAATTACCAATTTGAGAGCGAGATTATTCTATAGTTAATCTCTTTAATAAGGTAAGATGGCAATGCTATAGCAGTGCGATATTACAATAACTGCTTATCTTGTTATGGCAGACTCACAATTTTTGCAGTGGTAAAAATGATAGCTCTAAGCAGGAAAGAAACTAATCATGACACAATATTTCAGTAAAATCTGTAGACATGGTAAATTATAATTTATCAAAATCCCTTTAACAGAAGCAGACAATCATGCTTGGGAAAATAAATATAATAATAATAATAAACACTACATGGGAGGTCAGCATGGTTGAATGGATAAGAACGCGCCTTCTTAAACATCAGGTGTGCTGATGCCGAGATAAGGGGTTCGACTCCTACACTGGACTGTTGGACTAAAATGTTGGCTTCTCGTCCTTGACTTGGGGATGTAAATTACAAATACCTCTGAAGTCGGAGTGGGTTCGCCTGATGGTGAGGGACACTGGTAATAGGGAAAGCTAATCCACACACAAAATTCAGTCTAGTGCCACTAGAAGTAGTGTGTATGGACTACGCTTGTGTTCAAAGCGAGCAAACCGAAAATATATTTTTTAAAAGCAAGCCTGTTACCTTTGTAGATGTCATGCCAGCACCAGTTCTTGCAGTTTCTGATGGTGGTGTCACCTGGAGAGGATTGACACCGGGGACTGACGGTGATGTTCTTGCACTTACATTTGCTGATTTTGGTTTCAGTCTTTCTGATAATTCTTTGACTTTTTCATCATACTCTTCTGGATTGGCACTATATGCAGCATCACCAAAATGAACTGCATTAACATTTCTAGCAATATATTACGTTAAACAAATAATAATGTCAACTACAGCAGGCTCTGTCTCAATTTTGTGTTACAAAGTTTAGCATGTTTATACATACAAAAACAGATGAAATATTTAATAGTCATTAAATAAGATTAAACTGTTTCAGTGGAAAGCATGTAAATAAGAACCAAGGACAATTCAAAGTATCTTAGACAAAGTAGCAGTCTACCAATAGATAGTAAGCAAAAAGTGATGGAGCATTTTTCATGCCATGATGGCACTGGGTCATGATGCTAACCCCCCATATCCACCAGCCACATTTGCTTGCATGGTACCCACTTTAAGACTGGGTCAACCTGCAAGCCCAGGTCAATGCACAATAAACCTATATCAAAGAGGATTTGAACATAATCACCAGGCAGAAGGAAAGCATGTTAAATAACATTTAAAACAATTCATTTAGCTTGAAGTTCTCACTAATCCATCAGCTCTTGGACTCCCTTCAGTCCAATGTCATACACGCACATTTCTTAAGTAGTTGTGTTACTCCTAGTAAAGCGTTACTCTATCAGGCTTAAGTGGAAGTAACATTTTCCTATAAGAACTGGACACTCAAAGAGGTAGGAGCTTCAGTAGCACAGAGGCCTGGGCTCTTGCCTGCCAAGACAGTGGTTAGTGTTCATTCCTCAACAATGGCAGGGAAAACAACAACAACAACCCCCCTCCTCCCAGCACAGCACATAGGTCAACCCATTCTTGGGACCACATAACTTACAATTTTTAAAGAATTGTATTGGAAAGAAAAGCTAGCCAGGAAGGGAACTGGCTGTGCCAGCTTATTTGCTGTTGCCTAGAATCTGTGAAGGCCTAACATTTAACACCCCAAAAGTAGCATATGCTGTATCTAACATTACCTTTCAATAGTTTATACATTCATGGTGAAATAATATCAAGCTCACAAACAGTCATAGATCTTACATATTCAGGACAAAACTATTTTCAAAAAACTAATTAATTATAAATATAAAAAATAACTAAGCAGACACAAAAATCCTGGCAAAAGAAAAAGACTTCAAAGATGGTGTCTACATCAAAAGGAAAGCAACTTCCAAAAGAAGCAATTTGATATAAAAACAATGTATGAAAGAAAACATTTACAAAGGACCAAAAATAGAAAGAGATATCCCTTAAACACAGAAAGTATATATTTAAAAAAATAAACAGATCAAGCATGAAAGCACAAAGAGGAAACTAATTTTTGTTCTCAGAAAATGGATTGATGAACCCAAGATCCAAGCGCCGGTCTCCCCGGCGAAGAGATTAACGACTTTCTCCGTAATCCCGTATATCCACGTGAGGAAAAAAGCTGCGCGAGATTCAGTAGTGGATCGCGTCGTGTTGGTTACTTATGGGGTATGTGAGCCAGTCGCTTAGAAAGCAACAGCAAACTACTGCGCGTAATCTTGCCAAGAACATCAACAACAGCTGAAAAATGCTGATGTTGACTGCAACGTCCTGTAAGGAATATGCAACTTTAAAAAAAAAGAAAAAAGATCCAAGCAGCTATTGCTGAATAAAAGAACTGGACATGGAAAAAAAACCTGAGGAAATCATCAGATTATCTTATCTTCTCATGTTTGGGGGTCTTCACAGCAAAGTGGTCTAATCTTTTATCTCATGCTCTGAAGGTTGTGGCATCATTTCTAGACTCATCAGACCACGAGTGCAATTTGTTACAGAGACCCCTGTGGATGAATGCTATAGAGTTCGTGCTCTGTGTGATGCTCTTGACAATCAGTTGGCCTTTCTGTGGATAGAGACCTAGCCAGATGAGGTAATACTTGGTGCAATGAAGTCAGTTCTCTAATCTTTAACCTTCTTAAGTTCATGAGCAGGTAACATCTGGAATGGAGGAGTCACATGTTCTGACACTTCATTCCAATCTTCGAACTGAAGAACCTGGTGTGACACTTTTTAATTAAAAATGGACACTGTACCCATAGGCCGGATTGGCAGTGCTGCCATTGTGGTTTTCCAATGAATGCAGCTCTGGGGTTGGCCTAGACTCATGAAAAAGTGCACCAATTTTCAGGAAATTGTATTAGGAAAAAACGGCAATAAGGGAAGGCCTCATTTGTCATGGCCTAGACTATATGAAGGCCTAGACTATATGAAGGCCTAGACTATATGAAGGCCTAGACTATATGAAGGCCTAGACTATATGAAGGCCTAGACTATATGAAGGCCTAGAATATATGAAGGCCTAGACTATATGAAGGCCTAAAACTTCACACCCCGTGGTAGTATCTGCTACCTTTACCTTCTTTTCACCCCTACGCCATCCCAGCCTCATGATCAACTGTTCAAATCTACACGAAAAATGACAATACGCAACCCCGAAGAAACAGCTAAAATGATAGAATAAGCACAATAAATTAAACAAAAATAGGAATGCAATTTGAAAAGACTCAAATATTGGCTCAGAAAAAAATGATGTCAACAAAGCACTTGTTAAATCAAGGTCCTCAATAACTATGAAATCACAGAGTCAAAGAATGACAGAAACGATTTGAAGTCTGATTATAGATCTAGTAAAATAAGTTTAAAAAATGTGTTGCCAAAACAATTCAAAGATGGAATAATAATTATTTAGTACTTACCTCTGCATATGTTCCAGTTTTGATTTGTATTTGTCAAAGAATGGATTCTCTGATATGTCAACCATTTTCCTTTTTGAGTTTCCATTGCTTGCTTGTGATGTGGAGGTTGTTGAAAAAGTATGTGTGGAACACACAATACTTCGAATACCAAAGTGACTTATAATATGCTTTCGTCCATACAGCTGACATTTAGTGCGGACATAAGATAACGTCTGAGATACCAGTGACATGGTTTGTGATGTTTGATTTTTCTGTGCTTGAAAAACTAAGATAAAAACAAGCATATAAATGCACAATATATTTACAAGTAATTCTCTGCTATATACATGAAGATTTCAAAGGTGTTTAAATAAGAATAAAATGTTTTTCACATTTCTATTAAGGCTCCCTATTTGTTTCCTCACAGTTGCTTTTCTTATGACTGCTATCAAGTGTTTCATCTGCTTACACCTATTTTGCAACAGCACACAAATTCATGCAGGGCATAGAAGATCTCAGATGTGGAGAAACATGATCGCCTATGCCAGTTGGTGCCTTATGCACAGATCTTCTCAGGAAACATCTTCGATTGGCAATCAAATTCAAACATTATGGACTTCTGAGTGGTTTGTTGCAACAAGACAATAGGACTGTCTAATTTGTTTTCTATTCATCCATATTATTTTCATTTTCCTCAGAAATCACATTTCTACTGCCATTAGTTTCCTAGTTTGTCTGCTTCTTGTCCATGTTTGAAATGTACACCAAAGTTAAGGCCAAGGGGCAGTCCAATAACAGAAACTGATGTTAGGGTGTGAAGTGTTGGGCCTTCACATTTTCTAGGCCATGCATATAAGGTGGACCATGAATATAAGTTAGGGTGTGAAGTGTTGGGCCTTCACATTTTCTAGGCCATGCATATAAGGTGGGCCATGAATATAAGTTAGGGTGTGAAGTGTTGGGCCTTCACACTTTCTAGGCCATGCATATAAGGTGGGCCATGAATATAAGTTAGGGTGTGAAGTGTTGGGCCTTCACATTTTCTAGGCCATGCATATAAGGTGGGCCATGAATATAAGTTAGGGTGTGAAGTGTTGGGCCTTCACACTTTCTAGGCCATGCATATAAGGTGGGCCATGAATATAAGTTAGGGTGTGAAGTGTTGGGCCTTCACATTTTCTAGGCCATGCATATAAGGTGGACCATGAATATAAGTTAGGGTGTGAAGTGTTGGGCCTTCACATTTCTAGGCCATGCATATAAGGTGGGCCATGAATATAAGTTAGGGTGTGAAGTGTTGGGCCTTCACATTTTCTAGGCCATGCATATAAGGTGGACCATGAATATAAGTTAGGGTGTGAAGTGTTGGGCCTTCACATTTTCTAGGCCATGCATATAAGGTGGACCATGAATATAAGTTAGGGTGTGAAGTGTTGGGCTTTCACACTTTCTAGGCCATGCATATAAGGTGGGCCATGAATATAAGTTAGGGTGACCAGTTCCCTTCCTTGTTACCTTTCTTTCACAGATAATTCCCAGAAAATTCTATAAATTTTCTAGTACCTATTTTTAAACAATTATAACATCTGATGGGAGATAACCTGAAGAGATTAGAACAAGAATCGCCATGGCGAAGATAGCCTTTTGCCAGATGGAAAACACACTGGTCAATAAAAAGATAGATGCTGCTGAAATTACAACCCACTTCGAGGAAGAATTACATCTACTATCTGCATTCTCCAATGCTTGTTCTGAATTTGGTTTAATAATTGGCAAAATGAAGACACAGATTATGTCACAAGGTGCACATGGGGTACCTTCAATCTTTATTGATGACGCCGAACTAGATATAGTAGACCATTTTACATATCTAGGATCAGAGATAAATAGCAAATTATCCCTAGATCAGGAAATCAACATCAGGATTGGTAAGTCAGCAATAACAATGAACAGGTTAAGAAAAAGAGTCTGGGAGAATAGGAAGCTTACTGCCAAAACAAAAGTCCTTGTCTATGAAGCCTGTGTCCTTAGTACTCTTCTTTATGGCAGTGAAGCCTAGACAACTTACTCACACCAAGAGAAACGTTTAAACCACTTTTAATGCGTGTCTGTGAAAAATACTTGGTATTAAGTGGCAAGACAAAATCACAAATACTGAAGTATTGGAAAGATCAGGTTGTGTGACAGTTTGTTCCTTGCTCAGTCTTCACAGACACTTAGATGGATAGGACACATTAGGAGGATGCATGATGGTACAATTCCAAAGGACATCTTTTTTGGTGAATTACAGATGGGTAAAAGATTTAGCTGCCATAAGGATTGATAATGAAGTGGGACAATATCAGCCTATTAAGAGAGGTGTTAGGCAGGGATGTGTAATGTCTCCAGATCTTTTTTCCCTGTACAGTGAAAATATTTTCAGACATGCAGAAGATATAAATGGAGTCAGCATTGGAGGACGAAACATCAATAACATTAGATATGCAGATGATATACAGTATTGATTGCAGACAATGCGCAGGATCTGCAACAATTAGTAGATGCGGTTGTTGTACACAGTGAGAAACTGGGGTTAGAATTAAATTGTAAAAAGACACAGGTTATGGTCTAGGAAGAACGAAATACCACAATGTAATATACAAGTAAATGGGAATAATCTTCAACAAGTGAATCAGTACTATTATCTCAGAATAGTCATAACATCTGATGGGAGATGCCTTGAAGAGATTAGAACAAGAATCGCCGTGGCGAAAGTAGCCTTAGCAAGATAAAAACATTCTGACCAATAAAAAGATGTCAACTGAAATAAGAAAAAGAGTGTTAAGGAGTGTTCTTTTGTATGGATGTGAAACTTGGACAATGTGCAGTCAAGCTGAAAAACATCTGATGGCTGCAGAAATGTGGTTTCTGAGGAAAATGCAAAGAATACCATGGACAGACAGAAAAACCAATGACCAAGTACTACAGGAGACAAGTGAAAATCGTAAATTGATTAGAGAAATTAGACGTAGACAGTCAACATTTTTTGGACATGTTATGAGAAGAAATGGATTGGAGAACTTAGTGACAACTGGCAAGATCGAAGGGAATGGACCAAGAGGAAGACCGAGAGGAAAATACCCGAATGGCTTGGCCACATGGCATGGACGAGACAGGAACACTGAGCTGATCCACGACTCTGGTGATCGAGTGAAATGGCGAGTCATGACCACCCACGCTTTCCGGCATGGCACATGATTGATTGAAAAGATTTCGGGGTCAGCTTCTACTTCGATACAAAGATGTGTGTAAGAAAGACATGACTGATAAAGGCATTGATATTGCACCTTGGGAGCAAGTTGCCGCTGATCGTATTGCTTAGAGGGCAAAGATCAGAAATGGAAAAAAAGACAAAGGGGAAAATGATTTCTGCATCATAGTTATGGCAGTGCTTTCCTTTTGGTACTCTGGCTGTGTCCCTAGTATTACAAAGGCTATTCCAAAATCAACCACAGATTGGCTGTTAAAATAAACTGGCTGCCATAGCGACACCATTCATTGCTTGCATCATTCTTTTAGCTCACTACACATCGACCTGCAGTCGCATTTGTTCAGTGGTTCATGAATCGCAAATAAATAAACATGGACATTGTTACTGATGGTTACAGTGTTCTGGGACTGCAAGAGCATTTTGTTGATGGAATTCATGACAATAGGGACAAGAATAATATCAGAAGCTTATTGGTAAATACTGAAGGAGCTTCGTCACTCGATCTAGAATAATAGGCATGGAATGCTCACCAGTGACATCATTATCCTGCACAAAAACACTCAGCCCCATTCGACTGACCGCACAAAGGCTTTACTTGAGCAGTTTAAGTGGGAAATTTTCAACCCCCCCCCCCCCCCCATATACTACAGCCCAGACTTGACACCAAGCTATTATCATCTCTTTGGCAAGATGAAGGTCTGGCTGGCTACCAAGCGCTTCGACACCGCCAAAGTGTGGAGTCATCAACAGGCAGTACCCTACAAGCACACTGGTGATGCTGTCTTTTGTCGAGGGATAACAAAAACTCATGCCATGGTATGACAAATACCTGAATTAAGGTGGTGACTATGTGGAAAAGTAGAACAGTGATGTGTGTAACTTTTGTACGTTAAGATGTTTCTGTCCTTATGTAGTGCAATCTTTGAGTTTTCTCTGTGCCCTCGTTATACGTTGTTTTACTAGCTTCCACATCTTCCTTGTGTCTCTTTCAAAGTTCAGTGGCTGTTTTCTCCTGCCAGCTTTAGTTTTCCGTCTAGCCTGCAACTTGGCCCATTGAAATCTAACTTTAGCGTGCTGGTATTTATTATGGTCCTCTTGGCTGGGTTTGGCCTATCTTTTGGTGGTGGTCCCATTAGAAAATACTCAAATTTAAAAATCTGATGGTTCATGCTATTAATAGTAGCGTGATCCATCAGTACTGAAGCATACTTTAACCGGAAGCCATTTTTTCCGCGCTTGCGCAGAAGGGTTTCGTCGTGTCACACATCATTGACTATTAACATACCCTTTGTACATCTCAGTGGATATATTTAAATAACTCGTGACAATAACGAATTACCATCTCCGCTTCTGGTAAAATGGCCGGTCTAATCATTGTGCATATAGCCGGTGGTTAGATTTGAAATTGTCTTTGAGATAATTTCGCTATTTGGCATACCATAAATAATTATAATAATTTTAGTACAGGGCATAGATATTCATTAATTTTAGTTGCATTTTCGAATTGTGCATGCAAAGATACATAAAATTGGAAAGTTTCATTAAAAAATATGGGTAACTTCTGGTAGAAAAAAATTAGTTTTGCGGACATGATAAATTCCTCTTTGTGATTGTAAATCCACATTGTCGGCACGCAATAAAAATTTTTTTTTAGTACAGGGCATAGATATTCGTTAATTTTAGTTGCATTTTCGAATTGTGCATGCAAAGATACATAAATTTGGAAAGTTTCATTTAAAAATATGGGTAACTTCTGGTAGAAAAAAAATTAGTTTTGTTTGCGGACATGATAAATTCCTCTTTGTGATTGTAAATCCACATTGTCGGCACGCAATAAAAAATTTTTTTAGTACAAGGCATAGATATTCGTTAATTTTAGTTGCATTTTCGAATTGTGCATGCAAAGATACATAAATTTGGAAAGTTTCATTTAAAAATATGGGTAACTTCTGGTAGAAAAAAAATTAGTTTTGTTTGCGGACATGATAAATTCCTCTTTGTGATTGTAAATCCACATTGTCGGCACGCAATAAAAAATTTTTTTAGTACAAGGCATAGATATTCGTTAATTTTAGTTGCATTTTCGAATTGTGCATGCAAAGATACATAAATTTGGAAAGTTTCATTTAAATATATTTGTAATTTCTGGTAGAAAAAAATTAATGAATTAATAATTATTTTTGCGGACGTGATTAAATTCTCTTTGCGATTGGAAAAATAAATAAATCCTTTTTATAAAAATATATGTACTTTCTCATTATATAAAGATATCATCTCTTATTATTATATGAATGCATGTAATTATTAAATATTAATTTTACATAAATTTATTTAAAATTTGACTGACTATCATGGCAAGGACTGCTGATGATCTCAGATCCCATCTATCTGCGTTCGAAGGAGGATATCCTATAAGTACAGGATACATTGCCCGGCTGCTGGTTGTGGACAATTGTTCTGTACCTGATGTGTTAGGAAAAGTCCAAACCATTGTGGCGACAAATGATCCAGGGAAAGACATATTTTTGCCGACATATTAAATCCCTCTTTGACTTTGCCTTTGGCTATCCAAAATGTCGGCACACGTCTGTGTACAAAATTAACTGTTTTTAGTGCAGGTAATAGACAGCAATTAATTGTAGTTGGATTTTCACATTCTGCATCCAATTCTAAGTATATTTGGAAAGTTTTATTGAAATACAAGCTCAACTTTGGTAGAAAAACATATTTTTGCCGACATATTAAATTCCTCTTTGACTTTGCCTTTGGAAATCCAAAATGTCGGCATGCGTTTCACTTTTTAAAACGTGCAATTCTTATTCTTCTTCTTCTTCTTCTTCTGCGTTCATCCAGAGTTTTTTTTCGTATGTGATTGCGTTGTGCCCGTTTACAGCAGAGCTGCGTTCTTGCGCTGTTAGGCCGACACATCCGACTTCTGCGGGCATTTGTTGACCAGGTTAACCTTCCCGGAAACGTGCAATTCGAACTACTACCTTGTGAGCCAATCTCTTTAATTAATGACAAATGTTTAAATGTTTGCATAAAGGAGAAATCTTTTTTTAGAAAAATATAATTTATCATTATAAAAAAACTGTCATTTACTGCCAATATAGTACCTTGCGGTGTATGGCAGAGGGGTCTTTGAGCCTGAGGAATAAAGGCCGCCTGGCTAGTGCAGTCGCCGCGAACTGTGCAGGTTAGGATTTTCATTTTGCCCCCGACAGAAAAAAATCCGACACCTTACCGAGGGATCGAACCCGGGCCTCCCGAATGAGAGTCCGGCGTTCTAGCCTCTCGGCCAGCCGCTCCTCTCTCATTATATAAAGATATCTATTTTAGCATGAACCATCAGATTTTAAATTTGAGTATTTACTAATGGGACCACCACCGAAAGATAGGCCTTGAGAAACCGAATCTAATGGTACCAAGATGTTGCATTTATGTCAATTAGAAGCGAAGATATGCAACTTTGAGTGTCGTGATCGTAAACACAGAAATTAATTAATATAACTACTAATTAGCGGCCATTTTTATATGCTAATTAGGTAACATTGCATACTATCTAAACAGGATATAACACATATCGTGCGTTGCACAATTCCGCAGAATACAAGATACAACTTACCAGGGTGTAAAGCTAATATAAAGAATGCTCGTGGTAATTAATTAATATAACTACTAATTAGCGGCCATTTTTATATGCTAATTAGGTAACATTGCATACTATCTAAACAGGATATAACACATATCGTGCGTTGCACAATTCCGCAGAATACAAGATACAACTTACCAGGGTGTAAAGCTAATATAAAGAATGCTCGTGGTAATTAATTAATATAACTACTAATTAGCGGCCATTTTTATATGCTAATTAGGTAACATTGCATACTATCTAAACAGGATATAACACATATCGTGCATTGCACAATTCCGCAGAATACAAGATACAACTTACCAGGGTGTAAAGCTAATATAAAGAATGCTCGTGGTAATTAATTAATATAACTACTAATTAGCGGCCATTTTTATATGCTAATTAGGTAACATTGCATACTATCTAAACAGGATATAACACATATCGTGCGTTGCACAATTCCGCAGAATACAAGATACAACTTACCAGGGTGTAAAGCTAATATAAAGAATGCTCGTGGTAATTAAATAATATAACTACTAATTAGCGGCCATTTTTATATGCTAATTAGGTAACATTGCATACTATCTAAACAGGATATAACACATATCGTGTGTTGCACAATTCCGCAGAATACAAGATACAAGTTGCCAGGGTGTAAAGCTAATATAAAGAATGCTCGTGGTAATTAATTAATATAACTACTAATTAGCGGCCATTTTTATATGCTAATTAGATAACGTTGCATTATATGTAAAAATAGATGACATGAGCAATTAGGCTTCGCTACACCAATCGCAATGATGTATGGTTGCTAGGATTTTCGTGTATGGTTGCTAGGGTGTTCATTTAAAAATAAACAAACTACACTAGTAAGAACATAAATTTTGATAACTTCTGCTATGACCTTGGTTTGGACACGAAAAAAAGATGCCCGGAGGAGATCTTTTGTGTCAATTTCTGCGTTAATGATCAAGACACTTAAAGTTGCATATCTTCGCTTCTAATTGACATACATGCATCATCTTGGTACCATTAGATTCTGTTTCTCAAGGCCTATCTTTTGGTGGTGGTCCCATTAGAAAATACTCAAATTTAAAAATCTGATGGTTCATGCTATTAATAGTAATATAGTGTGTGTTAGGGGACACTCACGCACATACGTGATAACTTTTGTAAACACAGACTCATCATACCAGGTCTGCTCAAATTAGAGGTGGGTGTGGTATGTCTTAGCCTCTCCACCTCGCATAATAATCTTGAAAAAAATTCCAGCACCTTAATGAAAGTTAATGGGTTAAGTTAGATAATCTACAATTTAACTTCATTTATTGGTGATATTTTAAGATGAGGTGTAATACTACTGTAAACGTAAATTACAGATTTTCCAGTTTTGACAAATAATTCTGCTATAATTATATAGGAAATCTGTCAGCATGTATTTGTTGACGTTCTGACCTTTTAAATCAAAACATGTAAGCCGCCATCTTGTAAATTAAAATATAATTCTTAATATTATTCAAACAATAAACTTAAAATATTAGTCATTAGTCATTAAAATATATTGCTATTTAAATGTAAAATATTACCTAGTAGAATAAAAAAATTGCAAATGCTTGTAAATCATCATATTAACTTATGAAAAGAATAACAATTAATTAGCTATACAGATGAAGTAAAATAATAATATTGTTTCGTGAAAATTATTGAATCCCATTTCTGGAGTAATGAGTCAATACTATCCCAGCAGACAAGAAGTAGATTAGAGTTAGTTGCTGGTTGTGTATATGACTGTGGTAGATTTTTAACGCATTTGTTCTAAGTGTTTAGTAATATATTAATAATAACTTGTTCATCCTTGGACAAGCGATGTTTTCACAAGTACAATCGAGTTCATCGGGTATGTATAAACTGTGACCTAGTAATAAATAAATGAGTCTTTGTTTACTGAGGAACGACTTAATATGGTGACTTAACGGAACATTCACCCATTCAGTTTTTTTAATTTTTGAGTTTATTTTCATTAATTTTGTATTATGTTTTATTATTTTTAGTTTGTGGGAGAAATTCTGGCCTATTTTATTTATACTTATAATTCAGTCACGATATTAACTAAACGGCACTCTTCCGAATTCCGGTCCCAAATAGTTCCGCAGTGAATAGGTCAGGGGTTAAGGGTTAGGGTTAGTTGTTAACTAAACACTGACCCTAACCCTTACCCCTGACCTATTCACTGCGGATCTATTTGGGACCGCAATTCGGAAGAGTGCCAACTAAACAAATGCTAACAACTGACTAAATTCTCAGGCACTCTTCCGAATTGCGGTCCCAAATAGATCCGCAGTGAATAGGTCAGGGGTAAGGGTTAGGGTCAGTGTTTAGTTAACAACTAACCCTAACCCTTAACCCCTGACCTATTCACTGCGGATCTATTTGGGACCGGAATTCGGAAGAGTGCCTCCTTAATTTCTTTCATTCTGACCAAATAGGTCAGCAGCATCTAATCTATAATTTGGAAAGTTTTTAAGTGTCATAAGAATATAGGGTCTATAATGATTTTGATCTTTAATAACCTTGCAACAACAGGACACATACACATGTGCGCACACGCAGACGGATGGACGGCACGCGGATGGACGGACGGACAGACAAACTATATATATATATATATATATATATATATATATATATATATATATATATATATATATATATAGATAGTTGCATGTCTTTCACAGGACATAGCAGTCAACCCCAGCATATTGGATGTTACGTGGTTCCTGTGCCCGTTTTACATTCAGTAGTTTGCCATTGCTTCTGAACGACTGGCACCAATACCTTTTTCGAAAAAATCAGCACTCCCATGTTTCAAATCCAGGTATACAGGATTACGAATTGCGTCCATAATTCTCTTTGCCATGAAGACCGGTATATATATATATAAAAACTCATTCACAGAACTAATTGTATGTCAATCAATCAATCATGTGCCATGCCGGAAAGCGTGGGCGGTCATGATTCGCCATTTCACTCGATCACCAGAGTCGTGGATCAGCTCAATGTTCCTGTCTCGTCCATGCCATGTGGCCAAGCCATCCAGGTATTTTCCTCTCGGTCTTCCTCTTGGTCTGTTCCCTTCGATCTTGCCAGCTGTCACTAAGTTCTCCAGTCCATTTCTTCTCATAACATGTCCAAAAAATTTTGACTGTCTACGTCTAATTTCTCTAATCAATCTACGATTTTCATTTGTCTCTTGTAGTACTTTGTCATTGGTTTTTCTATCTGTCCATGGTAATTGTATGTAACATTCACAAAAATTATTGGTGATCTAGTATTTGGAAACAATTTAATATTGAATTGAGTCACCCCTAGGATGAGGATGGGGACGGAGCGCTTATGTGAATGCCCCGAATGCTGTGATGTCGGTTCCTAAATCAATCAATCAATCAATCAAACCCCGGGAAGGTTAACCCAGTCAATAAATGCCCGCTAAAGTTGGATGTGTCGGCCTAACGGCGCAAGAATGCACAGCTCTGCTGCAAACAGGCACAACACAATCATGTCCGAAAAAAACTCCAGATGAATGCAGAACAAGAAGAATTGAGTCAAAAACTGATGTCACAGCGCTCAGGACATCTTATTTGTGTTCCGTCTCCACTTCAACAGCCAGCAAAGAGTTATAATTCTAATGGTACCATTTGTAGTCTGTTTAATGTGTCCATCTGACATTTCCTTGGAAAAGACTTGGTTAAAACAGTGCAAGAGAAATTTCTAGACAGATTCAAATGTTTTTAAATCAGAATTCATTCTAGTAAGCTTTACGTACAATGAAAAAAAATCTACCATTTAGCAGCACACATATCTACATATTTTAAAGTCAGGTCTTAGTCAGATATGACTGAGCTACTGTATGACAGTAGACGGTACTACCTGCTTCTGTTAGCGCCAAATGTTGGGCGACGCTTACCAAACCCAACACCCCACATTGTGCCAACGGCTTCGGACGGAAGAGCGCAATTGGGAGGGTACAAGCCTTATCCTGGTGTGAGGAAATGCAGCCTAAAGACTAAATGTCATGATAGGGAAGACCAGGCCCTAAACCTTGGTCTAGGATCGAAGCTCCGACAGACGGACAGTTAGAGCATTGCTTTGCTGATCCGGCAGCTTCTGCTGCTTGTCTTGTTCCAGACATATTGGTGTCACCTTTCCTCTGGAGTAAACTAGACAGGCCGAGAGAGGGATCATGCTGCATGGGCAACACATGGTCTCTAAATTCAGCAAAGGCTTTGTGTTATGGAGAGATAACCCCATTTTACAAACTATTGTCTTTTGTCAAGACAAGGTACCAGTCAATTTCTACAGTTTTGAATAATCATATCCCAATTAGTCATGAATATTACAGGGGGAAAATGACCTCAAATTACTGGGTCACCACATAAGTTTAATTAACATTAGAGTCAATAAAATCCTCATTCCTCTTCTGTTTTTAACTCCTAATGGAATATAGACTCTCAACCAACTCAGACTGAAGCCCGCCTATCTTTTGACATTTCAAGCAGCTCCCACCATATCCAGCCTGTATTGTTCATCTGTCTCAAATTCTTCTTTCTATGTGTTTTAGGTCTCCCTGTAATTTTGTTGTAATTTGTTTTTAATTCTTTTTCCTTTATCCCCCCAATGGAGTACAGATCCTCAACCAACTCAAGCCAAATGGTCCCAACTTTTGCTATCTGCTGCAACCTCCTCCATTTCCTCCCCATATAGATTAATTTCTGCCTAAAACTCTCTTGCCCCTGTGGGTTCTAGAAATATGGGTTCTAGTTATACTGTGATCAGGTTCTCTCAATATATTTGAATAAAAACACAAAATATGGCTAAGGAGCTTGACCAATGGAAAAACACACAGACAGAGGCAAACTTTTCACTGATCTCTTCATCAATGGGACAACAAAAACAACACAGTAACACACAGATAACACAAAGGAATACTTATCTTTTCTCATTAAATTGTCTATCCAGTGCCAGTCTTTTTTCTCATCTACAGATTGACTGGAATCTGTTTAGTTCTCTCAATAAGCTCATTCATAGTATTGACCTGGAGTCCTAGGTCAGCCCAACCTAAAATGGGTACCACTTAATGTCTTGGGAAGTAAAGGTGACATGCATGAGGCTGACCACATCACCCACTAAGTGCCATTTGGTCTCTAGACATATGGGTTTAGCCCAGTGTACCTTAAGGCTGGTAAAAGTGTCTTTAAATGTTTCTTTATTTTACCCCTGGGGAGCTGATTGGTCTATAAAAATATGAGTCTGGCACCATACACCTGATGTGTCTGAGACGTGTAGAGGGATCCTTGACTTGACTGATACTTACTTCATAAGTTCTGCATTAGTAATTCTGCCATGCCATTTTAATCCTCCTGCTTTGGACATGGAAACTCAATTGTATACATGCGAACTGTGAAATAGCATTGTTACTATTCTTGTGCGTATTCTTGTTGTCTTTCTAAAGACAACATTTAGTTATTTCGGTGTGATAGCCTATATTGTTCCTAAATACATCAAGCAGTTATAATATATATTGCTTCTTCATTTCATATTTACAATTTGCATTGCTTTTAGAAAATAAACTAACCAGTTTAGTTTCTTTCTTTTGTTACCAGGTCAAGGAAACAACCCTGGTCTTTATGAGGTATAATTGTTTTGTGTGTGCATGTTGAGTTATTTTATTCATTCATGGCTTTATGAAAGTACAATACCAGTATAAATGCATGTAAAGATGAAAAATAATTATTTGAGTTGTTTAAATTGTTATTGTCTAGAGAAAATAAACCTGATGCAAGCTGCAAGCTAGAAGCTATTGACACCTCTGAGGTGCATAACTTGGTGGGACACACTCCACTCGAAAGAGGAACAAATAAGAAAACTAAGAAGTGTTGAAGGATAAGTAACCTGTTGCCATTATTTCTTATGCATGTTCCATTATTCACCATGGAGATACTCATGTACATTGTTTATATACTCACAAAGTAAATTCATTATTTTGACATGGATGTATTTGTGAAGGGAGCTAGGGTAGCACAGTGACTAGCATGCTTGCCTGCTGGTCATGTGTTTGAATCCTCTTTGAGACAGGAATTGGTTTCATTGACCTGGGTTCTCAGGTTGACCCAGCCCAAAATGGGTACCAGGTCATTTCCAGGGACATTAAAGGCAGTCAGCATGGTATTGACCACAACACTAATTCGAGTGCTGATAGGTATATAAATATAGGACCACCACCAAATACATAATACACCTCATGACATGAAAAAGGGTTTCAGTTTTCCTGAGACTGTTTTCATTTAGTTGTTTGACTGAATAGTAATGATGAAGGTAAAGAATCCCGAATTGCTTGCCACCATGGCATATTGAGAATATGATGCAATAATCTTATTATCTTTACCAAATAGCACAAGATTGGTAATGAGGTCATTATCACACCATCCATGTCATGGAAACAATCACTCCTTGAGGGAGTTTCAACCCAGGACAACTGGGCCAGCAGGCAAGTTCACTAGCTGCTATGCTACTGCAGAATTGTTGACTGGATTCTAGTATGTTTTATATATCCTAATATTTTAATTTCTCATTATTCTGTTTCTCATTTTTTTAGGAAGTCAAATTATACAGAACAGCAAGAGAAAGAGAAAAGTGAGTAAATATATTCCAGGTATATTTTGTGATTCTATTTTTGTTTAAATTCCTGAGTTATCTTAATGCTGGAGTATTGAACCCGGACCACTGTCTTGGCAGGCAGCTCACTAACCACTTTTAGGTCAAGGTAGTCCTATAGGGATGTAAAGTGTTTGATTTTCACATATACCAGGTCACAGCATAATGAGGTGGGGGTGACCATTTCCCCTTCTTACTGCCATACCTTCCTAAATAATTTTCAGAAAATTCCCACATTTATATTTTCATGCTGGGTTGGCCCTATCAGCAGTATTGGTCAGGAGACAATTCTCTCACACTAGGGATTGAATTGTACTAGTATAGTAATAAATAAATACAGAAACTACGATGTCACCATGGCTTTTGCATTTTAATAATGATGATGATAATATTCGTATATTGTTGAAATCTCCTGTCCAAATTAATTTCTTCAATCGAGGAATATTGATATTTTTACTTGTGATTTAAGGGTGAAGTAACATTTTATTGTTTTTATTTTGTGTGATTTTTCAGAGATTTATAGTTGTGAAAGAAAACCTTTATTTTTATTGTGTATTTTTATTATTATCGACCTGAAATTAAATATGTACTAGCATTTTACTGGTCAGTACTTAAATTACCTGTCAGTAATAGTAATATACTATGAGAGCAAAGGAGTTAATACTAAACTCTCCATTTGTTGCATGTGTTTCTGCTATTATATTCTGATATTGATGTTCGCCAGATATGACAACATGGCAGATCTGTATGCAGTTATAAACACCCTACAAAGTCTGGAAAAGGCTTACATCCGAGATGCAGTGCTAGCTAAAGAGTAAGTAGGCTGTTTAATTTGAAATCTCCTCAAGAACGTGATAAAACAAATATTAGAAGCATGCAGTCTGTACGTTTTGGCCACATCAGGAGAAGAGACTAAAATGGAACATATCGTAACTAATGATAAGATCAATGAAAAGAAAGGACACTGGAAGGCAGTGAGATCAAGTTTCTGGACAGTTTTAACTACTTTCTCTTGATTACTATTGTAGCAGTATAAGATTTTACTTGATCAGTAACTGGCCAGCATGTTTCCAGATTTTACTGTTAAAATAATCAAGTAAAGGACCTTTTTACATGCCTTAGAATGCATTGGTGATTTGGTGCTAGACCCATAATTTTTCTAGATCAATTGGCACTCACTGGGTGATGTGGTAGGTATCACTTTGGCTGCCTTTACTTCCCAGTACATTTCCTGGTACCCATTTTAGGCTGGGTAACCTGGAATCAGATCAGTTTTTAAAATTTGCCCCGATGAGGATTTGAACCCATGACCACCAGACTGTCAGGCGAGCATCTAGCCACTATGCTACCACAGATCCAAAGTTAAGTGTTGATTCATGTTGTAGATATTACTGTTTACGTAGGTCTCTTCAAAATCCACGAGAGAAAGTCAGTAAATAAGTTACAAACTGATATTGGGAAGCTGAAAATGATAGTTGATAGTTTGTAAAGGTGTTATGTGGTGGCAGCATCATCAAAATTTTCTGATTGGCTTATGTAGCAGACTGATAGATGTTGCATGCGCAAAACTGACAAAAATGAAGTATACAAAGGAAGGGAGGTGTTTTTGTTGTGAGATTTTTTTGTTTTGAACAGAAGCACTTGCCTCATATTCATCAACATTCACTTTGCAGTCCTGTCTTAGCTCTGAATTATTTTTTACCTGCTTGGTCTACTGAAAGCTCACTTTGGTAGTGCTTGCTTGTGTTCATTGGCTTGAGCTCCAACGCGATGTCCTGTATGTCGGATGAAGGCATCCTGTTGTCCAACATCAGTGTGATGTCATACAGGACCTGAGGTTTGCGTGAGTATCCGTTGTCCCATGTCTGGCTTATTGGTGTGCAGACTGGTGGTTCCTCGCAGTACAGGCAGACACTCTCCGACTTCGGAGGGTTCGGCGATCCTACTGACTTTAGCCAGGACTCCGAAGGGACCTGTTGCCCAGGTCTTGGCCAGTATATAACCCGGCCCTGGTGCCTTGGAAACACCTCTGCGTCCCACTTTGGTAGTAAATATTTTGCAGATAATGCAGAGGTTAAACATAACAATTATGGCTGAAGTAGGACATGCATATACTTCTATGCTTCAGGTTTCAAAACGCTGACACAGTGATGGTATAATTCCATCAATCACAAGCTAGACCATGTCTTATTTGCTTTCAAACTTTAAAAAAAAATGCAATGCAATTGATGCAGTCACTGTCTCCTGCAAATTGCTTTTCATTGATCCAGATCAAGATAAGATTTTCAACTTTCTCTAATATTTGAGGTCTTTGCATCTGCAGCTAAGTTATGCCTTTAGCCGCATTGACTGATTTTAGTAACTCTTTGTTCTTTATGATGGTGGAGATAGTTGATTTTGACATGCTGTACTCATTAGCAATGTCACAAAAACGAACGCCATTTTCATGTTTCATAATTATTTCCTTCTTTACCTCCACTGTAATACATTTCTGCTTCCTTAACAGCACCACTATCAGTTCTTGGAACTCATAATTGATGGGGTTAACAAGGAAAATAAGGAAAGAGATAAACTGAACACAGTGACACTGCTAAGAAATCTTTTACTGCTGTGTAGTAAGGCCAATGAAAGCGAGGCTGCGCAAGCGTGCAAAACTAGGCTACTAGGCTAGCACTAAGCGATGTTAGTACTGAGTGGCCTTCATTTGTACTGTATGCGATCGTTTGTCTCCAACATTAAACCTTGCTCTCTCTCTCTCTCGTCTTCGTTCGTAACCCGAGGCACTGTTCGTTACCAGAGACAACAAATTTTGATGTTGTTGTTCGTAACCCAAATTATTGTTTGTGACCTGAAGGCGTTCGTAACCCGAGGTACCACTGTATATTTAATGTAAAATGACAGTCTAGGAATTAAGTTGCAATGTTAGCACAAATAGTCTTGTTTAGTAGTTTCAGTATCTTATTTCCTACCAGTCTGCTTACATGACAAGAATTGTAACAAATGTATCAATGAGTATGCAGGTAGACAATTGTAGGTGACAGCAGATTGTGACCAGTGAATTGTGCATTTATCTTTGAATATATGTGTGTGTGTGTGTTTTAAAACTAAATTTGTATTCTGGGTGTTGGTTATAATACAAAATACAGAGCTTATAATTGCTTAACTCTTTCTGTCCCAAAGCAATTATTATTTAAAGTAAAATATGTTTAGATATGAAATAATAACACTGCAGAACAGTGGATTAATGTATCAACTGGCTGGGAATGATAGGGTTCAGAAAAGTATTCTTTTTATGTAGCCGCCAATAATTTATGGCAAATTGCGTGGTACAGAATGAGTTAAGAACAAAATTTGAGGGTCGATATGGAAATAAATTGTAAGTGTTCCTACAAATGTAGTTTTTCTGTGTGGATGTATTGTGCAGGTACACAGCCACATGCTCCAAACTCCTAGTGCAGTACAAGGCAGCATTCAAGCAGGTTCAGAGTGATTTCTCCACTGTGGAAGAATTCATGAAGAAGTACCGGGTATGTAGGTTATGTCAGAGAAGCAATAATACATGATTTTATTTTCATTATTAGTACCTTCCCATTTCATATTATTTGTCATGTGTCATTGGATGTATATTATATTATCAGTTGTACCCTGGGAAGGCTATCCTAATCGATAAATGCCTGAATAAGTTGGATGTGTTGGCTGACTGGCGCAAATATAGCAGCTCTGCTGTAAACTGACACAACTCAGTAACGTTGAAAACAAAAAATATTGGATGACAAAGAAGAAGTATCGGTTGTACAATGTTGCTTGAGGACTTTCTAGTTTCATCTGTTATATTTGGTCTCAAAACAAGATGCTTATCCCTGTGGTTGACTAGTCACAAAATTTGTGTCAGGCTGTGAGTTGAAGATGGCAAAGGTTATGAACATAATGCTGGTCTCATCATGTGATAATTCTATTGTCTGATATGTGGAAAATATCATAAGTAATACATCAGAGAAGACTTTCACGACTTGGTCATAGTCATCTTCTTTGTTCATCCAGATTATTTTTTTTCCGGATGTGATTGCGCTGTGCCTGTTTACAGCAGAGCTGCGTTCTTGCGCCGTTAGGCCGACACATCCGACTTCTGCGGGCATTTGTTGACCGGGTTAATCTTCCCGGGGGTCATAGTCTAAGACTCAAAGAAACTCTAAAGAGAGTATCAGCAGGCAAAAAACTGTACAAGAGAGGAAGGGGTTTCAGTCCATAAGTAAGTCAGACATTTCACATAATCTTTTTGTTTGTCCATGTATCCTTTACAGGACATCTCTGTCAACATCAGCGTCTTTCAGCTGATTGTTGATTTCTTGGCAAGATTACGCTCAGTAGTTTGCCATTTCATTCTGAGCGATCGGCTCACATACCCCGCAAGTTACCGACATGAAAAGAACTGCTACTGATTCTCGCACAACGTCACGTTACTTACGAGAGTATACAAGATTACGGAGAAAGTCGTGTAACCTCTAGACCAGGGAGGTCAGCTCACATAATCTAGTGCAGCTAAAATCAAAACACGTTTTCCTTACATGGAAGGATGTGGTATGATTAAGTTTGTAACAAAACTAAATATTTGGTTATTCCACATAGCTAGAGAAGTTTTCAATATGGTTAATAAAATGTGATCAGCACCAGATAATTGCTGTCAACATTGAGTATTGACAAAGTATACATCTTGTTACGAGTACAGCAGCATTGATATTTTCAGCTAGTGTTCAAGAAAAGCAGATATATGACAAATCCTTGTATATTTTATATTTTATTTTTTGCCAAGTTATTTAGACAATGACTGATGACAAATGTACATGAAATATGAAGTTGATCATGTTTGTTTCTTGCTTGTTTGCATAGTTGGACTGTCCTGCAGCGCTTGAAAGAATTAAAGAAGATCGTCCCATTACTATTAAAGATGATAAGGGAAACACAAGCAAGTGCATTGCTGATATTGTTTCTGTGAGTACAGTAATAAAGCCTTTTGTGAATTCCCTTGTAGACTGTAAGCTCTAAGTCCCAAATGTTGCTGTTCAGTTCACCTGAGCCCTGAAAAGGGCTTGGTGTGTCAGAGTGAGGTTGGTGTAGAGACTTTTCTACCAAAATACCATCACCATGTGGACCGTGTTGCAGTACTCCCCTTCTTCTCTGCAAATTCAGAAACCAGCGGGACTGTACAAGACCAGTTAGTTAGTTAGTTAGTTAGTTGCATTCCTTTACAGGATGTTGCAGTCTACACCAGCATTTTTTGCTGTTGTGATCTCTTGGCAAGTTTACGTTCAGTAGTTTGCCATTGCTTTCTAAACCATTTGCACCCATACCCTTTCATAAAAAACTAATGCAAAGCAGTCTGCTGCCAAATTGCCTGCAACTGTGTTTCGAACGTGGGTATGCAAGATTATGAACTGCGCCCGTAACCTCTTCACCACGGAGCCGGTGCAAGACCAGTACTAGAGCTTATTATCTATATAAACTGGTTATTAGTATATAGCCGGGTCATGATTCAGCACAGCATCTACAGGCTGGTTGGGATTAAAGCCTGGGTGGGTCATGTTTCCTCCATAGTTTTGGTATTTCATTGTCAACACAGGATGCAATAGCACAAGAGTTGCAGGAGACTGTAAAGAAAGTGATCGACTGGTGTAGGAGATGGGTAGTGCATTAACACAGCTAAGGCTTCTGTTTTATGGTGCTCTCTGAAAAATTGTGTTGTCCCAGGCCTCACAATCATCATCATCATCATCTTCCACTTCTGCTGTCAAGCATCGTGGGGAGGAATAATTTGCGTTCTAGTGTCCGGTGGGCGGCACTGGATAGTGTCATTCCGTGTGGTTGTACAATGTCTTTGATGTTGTCAATCCATGTTCTTCTCGGACGTCCTCGTGGTCTCGTCGCAGATGATCTTTGATGTAAGGCCAGTGATGGTAGTTGCTGGTGTTGCATTCTAACGACATGGCCAAACCACTTGATCTTCTGTCTTTCAATAAATGTGGCACAAGGTGTTGATCCCACAGTCTGTCTGATAATAGCATTTCTTACTCGGTCTCGGATTGTTAAGTTGGCAGCTCTCCTCAGGCATCTCATTTCGCAGGTGTTGATTTTGCGAAGGTGTAATTTGGATAAAGTCCAGGTTTGAGATTGGTAGCATGGGGTTGGTGTGAATATGCTGTTTATTATCTGTTGTTTTGCTGACATGGGTGTATTTGGATGTTTCAGTAAGGGTGATAGTTGATATATAAGTGCACTAGCTTTTTGACATCTGATTTCGATTTCAAAAAAAAAATATTTAATTAATTATGCCTCACAATAAATGACAAAAATGTTAACAGAGAGAATAAACTGAGATATCTGAGAGCTGCCCTCGACAGAAGCCTGTCATTCAAGTATCATGTGGAAGAAGCTGTTATGAGATCTAAGAAGGAACTTGGTGCGCTGAAAATTATGGCTGCAATGGATATGGAGCAAAGAATGTTGTTCATACTCTTTCACCATCTAATTCTCTCAGTAATTGAGTATGGATTGGGACTGCTCAATAGTGTCAAAGAGTCAGCTGGTGAAACTAAAGCGCCTACAGAATGTAACTGCGGGTGATACTGGGTTGCACAAGTAGTGTGTATGCGATACACTTAGCTTTACAATCAATTGCAGACAGGCTCAAGGTGCTGCAGGCTAAATCATATTTCTGAGTGGCTGCAGACATAAAACATCCTCTGGATGAAGCCATTTGACACAGTTAAAGGCCACAACAAGCTGATCAGAGAAAATCATGGATGACTCAGATAGAGGACACAATCAAAGACGTGTGCATGTTTAAGAACATGGGAGAGGAAAGGAGTTGGTCAGAATGCCAGGGGAAAAGTCAGACCTATGTAGAGTTATAATCAAATTAGATCAGGAATGCAGGGATTGGCCGGCAGGCTGCACTGAGTGGGAGGTGCAATAACTGATTCATGACAATTTGCACCTAGGTGATGTAATCATCTACACAGATGGCTCTGTGCTTAGAGGTGAAGGAGGTGCATAGGGTTTTTGACAAAGGTTAGTTGATGGTGTTTGGTGCAAGAGCCTGGCATATAGTATCACAACATCAAGTCTGAAAAAATTTAGGTGGAGGCAGTCACAGCAATGTTCCGCTGGCTGGAGGACAAACTGCACACACATGTCCTGATTGTAACGGACTTACAAAGTATGATGAGAAAGGTGAATATGCTTCAGGCGAAGTGGCAGTCTTCAATTCAACAATAAAAAATAGGCAGCACCTGTTGGATTTTCTCCCCAGGACATGCTGGTGTGGTGAGAAACGAGCAAACTGACAGATTGGCAAGGTCTCACCACAAGGTGTATTGGTGCATAAGGCAGATATGGTCGGGGCCCTTTGGGATGGTGCTCTCTGAAAAATTGGATTGTTAAGACTGACGTCCCAGGTCTCAAAATAAATGGCAAAAATGTTCACAGAGAGAATAAACGGAGATATCTGAGAACTGCCCTCGACAGATAGAACAGATAGATCATCACGACCTGGGTAGAATGGTGCTGCCGGGAGTGACCAGAGGATCTGTAACTGATTGTGTAGTGACCATAATAGTAAGAACACTTCTTTCTGAAGCAAGTGCAACTACATACTTAGCAGGTGTGTAGTATTTTGCTGCAATTGTTTGTATATTATGTTGCAGACGTCATATCTCCTATTGGGTATATGATCTCAGATCATAAACTTTGAGCACTTGTTATGCAACTTCTTTAACTAGATTCCAGAATTTACATCAAATGGCCAAGGGGAAAAATAACTGTTACAAAGTCAGAGTACTGAAATCATACATATTTCCTGTGACAACATACACACAATTGCGACTTGGGCATTTAACAAACTAGCTCATGCGCCTTTGAATATAAATGTTACAGAATACTAAAAACTGATCAGATGGAAATGAGATGAAACAATTATGGAAAAGATGATGGAGGAATGTGTACTGTGAAAGTGGAGAAGAGGGAGATGACATCATAGATGGATTCAAGGTGTCATAGATGATGTACACATGACAGCCACAGAGGCAGTGTGTGGTAGAGAAAGACAGTTATGGGGGAAAAGTTCTGCACAGAACAAACCACATGGAGATTGATGGAGGACATGCATAGATGTGGTAACTTCAGAAGCCAGATTTTGTTTACAATACTCTGACCAGATGTAAAATTAAAACAGTGTATTATGCAATGGTTGGGATTCACGATAAGAACACTCATTATGCGTTGCTTAGGGCTGAAAAAGTTCAAGAATAAATATTCTTTCTTCTCTGCCTCTTGTTTTTCCTCTTCTTTATCTCTCAATGGAGCATACAGCCAACTCATGCCAAGCTCTTTGTAGACTTGTTCATGACTTTGTGGAGTTTACAGCTGAAGTCTTCTACAGGATGAAGTAGCCAGTGTCACCCCCCCCCCCCCCTCCCCCCCCCCCCTTTAGTTACCTCTGACGACATGCACGTGGGTTACAGTGTTGCTATTCTTTGCTTCCCCTATGGTTCCTGTCAGATATGAATGTTATCAATCTCTTCTATGTTGGTGTTATGCTTTAGACTTTGACTGGAAGAAAGTAAATATAATTAAGCAATGAATAGTATTGCAAATAATTGTGTTGTATAGAGTACATTTTTCTTTTGTTTTTCTTTTAATGTTTGCAGTTGTTTATTACTATCATGGACAAACTTCGCTTAGAGATACGAGCTATGGATGAAGTGAGTTCTTATTGGTTTCTTTGATTACATTTTTGCTTAACTCATTAACTGCTATCATCAGCTGAAACATCACTTTCATGCAGTGGAAACAGTCATCACAGATAACCCGTAACTCATCCAGTTTTGTAAATATGTGTTTAAAATTTGACAAACAACAACTGAAATTATGGACACATCTTTTATTGACACATTAAATAAATAAATTCTGCCAGAGTATGTTCTTAATGTGGTAGTTGAGAAATAAATGCATGAATGCTAACATGAGGTGACCAGAAGCCTGCACAGGCACGTGTGATAATTAAATTTGTTTAGCAAAATTAATGTCACATTTCTTGAACAATATTAACAGACAACAAAAGCAAAACCCATATAGTAGAATACATATAGAACACAAACATTTTGTTTATAATAGAGAAAAACATTAACCCTTTACAGGGCAGACACTTGTCAATTTTTTAGCCCTGAACGGGCAAGATTTTTTCAGGCTTGGTAAAATTTTGGGTCGCGTTAGTAAAAACATCACAAATAAGGTGTTAGTCAACCGATTTTAGTTAAATAAACAACACAATGAAGGGAAAAGCATGCAGAATACGTTACTCACGTGATTGTTGTCAGTAATCCATATATGAACACAAATATTTACGAAATACAGCATGTTGTCTGTGATTTTCCGTCATCTATACGGCAATTTACAAACACATTTTCAAAATCATAATCACTTTCTTTAAAGTCCGACTCAGACTGCTAATGCAAAGTAACGCTTTGCACTGATATCTAGCTCCGATTAATAGTCAACTTCGTGCCCTTTAATGTCACTTAAATTGAACCTAGCGAAATCTCGGCTATCACTTGAAGAATCGCCGAAATCCATTTTGAAAAACAGCGTAAAAATCCCGAAAACTATCAAAAATAGTCAGTAAAAGTCTGTTCAAATTCATAGCAGCGCGTTTACAAATGGCGGCCACGTTGTCAAGCTATTGGCGAAAGCGAAAGTAGCCGTCGGAAGTGTCGGAAAGCCGAGAGATCGCATTTTTACAATGCATAATAGTATCGGCCGCGTTCGGGCGATCTGCTCGTTTAAGGCATCGGCCGCTATTAGCCGCTATGCCCGTTAAAGGGTTAATGTGGCATTTCAGTCAGGGGAGAAGCTCCATCCGTATCCCCACCCCATCCTGCTGGGACATGATCTGACATTTCTTCTTCTGAAATAATTGTGACTTTTATCACAGTTATCATCATCATCAAGTGTCCTGCCAGCTGGCGTAGGCGTTCATGGCTCTCCACAGATCTCGGTCTTTGGTTTTCTGGATCAACTCTGCTGCTGATATTCCTTTATGCCACCGTTTCAATCCATCCAGTATCATTTCTCTTGGCCTGCCTCTGCCTCTCTTCCCCTCGACCTTTCCAGTTGTCATGATGTTCTCCAATGCCTCTATTCTCATCACATGACCAGAAAAAGCTGTTTGTCTCTATCGTAATTTTGTATATACTGTTCTAGTTTCAAGCAGTTGTTGTTAGTTACTCTGGCAGTCCAAGGAATTCGCAACATTCGTCTCAGGAACCACATCTCTGTTGCTTCTAATTTCTTCTTACTTTGTTCATTTACATTCCAAGATTCACTGCCATACAGTAAAACTGGTTCTACATAGCATTTCATCACTCTCTTTCTTACATTCAGTGATAGTGACTTATTGCATAAGATATTATTATCACAGTTAGCACATCATATCTGGAGGTCACTCCACAATCCATCACTTGTGAATGCACTGCATAAGCACATAGGGATTGTCTTTCTCTCTAAATCTCTGTATCTCACTCACACACGCACAAACCATATGCACACATACACAGAGGATTATTACAGTAAAACCAGCCTCCAGTTATTTATTGTTAACAATGACTGTGAAAGTAGATGATGAATACTTTATACATAAACATGGTGTAACTGGACAAATATGAAACAACAGATTGCCGTAATTTTAAAGAGATGATGATCATGCAGAAGTGTGAACTGAACAAGCAATTAAGACATTGAATTGGGACCCTAGAAATGTGGGTATACAGAAGAATCTGTCATATTTCATGGCGACAAACAAAAACAAACTTAGCACTAGAGAAGCTATAATGAAAAGAGAGCTGATGGAAGACATACAAAATAGGCCAGTCAATTATTTTGGCCAAATTACTCTTATAAAAACCACACTGAGGGGAAAAATCAAAGGCACATAAACAAGAGGTAGACAATTAATAATTTAGGAAGATATAAAAGGATGGATGAATAGTCGAGGGCATCGTCAGTGCTAGAGATAGAAGGTGCTGGAGATACTTTCAACATGACTGATTATGCTGATGATAGGAATATCATCAGAATATAACATTGAATATGATATTGGTTTATATTCAAAAATAAACTATGTCAGAATTTATAGTCATAAGATAGTCAAGCAGTCTTATATCTGGATTTTACATTATCTAAAAGTGTAGTATTGGAAAGCTATTTCAGTGGCAGCCTTAATCTCCATTCTCATGCTGGAGGTTGTTACTTGATATGCTCATTTCTGTTCGGTAATGACTCTGCCTGTCACTCTAGCCGAGAAACTCCATCCTGATTTTAGACACTATGCATCATTAACCCCGGAATGAGAATGTATCACATCTTTCAGTTTCAGGTATACCTTCCTATCACACCACTTTTTGACTTTTAAGTGCAATGAACACCTGATGATGGAAATTGTTGCTGTTACTGCCACTGTGAATCCTTTCTGCCCCCTGGCTGCATGTTCTACTGTGATAACCCTTCTAACAGTGGTTTTTGCTCTGTGCCATCCATGACCTCCCTAACCTAATTCTTGGTCCCTTAGTGCCTGTAGTTCTACATAAATGATGTTTGGCTGCAGTTAAACACATATAGGCCTTGGCTTGAGTTAGTGTATGACTGGACCTTATTGGTAAAAGCCTGAACTTCTACCTCAGTATTGTAGTGGGGATATCCCTTGTGCACTTTAAGATGATTCCCACCCCTTCATTCTGGATGTGCTCCAATCGTTCACATAATGGGAGTTTCCCTAGCTCAAAGTCAATCACGGACAGGGCCAATTTATTATACATCACGATTAACATCTCTACTCCAGCAGTGCTGTGGCCATTCTACACATTTTTGCAGGGTTCACATTTTCGATGACGGGCTGTGGTCAAATATTATTCAAAAGTATTTCAGACTGTCCTTCTAGAGCAGTGGTTCTCAACCTGTTTGTGCCCATGCACCCCTTCACTTTATGTTCAGAATGTCATTCCCCCCTTTTGTATTTCCTCCCTATAAATCCCCCCCCCCCCACACAGTATAAGTAATGCATTTTTCTCTAGACCAGTGGTTCTCAATTGTTGGCCCATGCACCCCTTAACTTTATGTTCAGAATGTCATTCTCCCCCTCCCCTTTTTTCGTATTTCTTCCCTATAAATACCCCCCCCCCCCCCCCCCTCTCCCACACACACACACACAGTATACGTAAAAATGGTGGAAGCTAAATTTACTAACACTTACTAGAACAAGTCTAGACGTCTTCATAAAACTTTGTTGGTCTACTTACGTTATAAAATTAATTTCAGAGGGGCGAGAAGTACAGAGGGAAAAAACAATATCAAGTAATTGGTTCTTCTATTAACGCGATCTTGAAATAATCTTAATTCCCCCCTGGAAACCCTAAAATTCCCCAGCCTGGGGGGAATTCCCCACCGGCTGAGAACCACTGTTCTAGAGTGATCTCAGATAGGTCAGCTTTTGGTATAGAGCTGTTCATGGGACACCATATAACACATGCCTTGTCAGGATTAATCTTGGAACATGTGCTCACATCACAGAGAGATTGATATTTCTTTTCTGTTGAAACCCATTCTGTAAATGAGAAGGTCACATGCAGATATTAGCAACTGTCCAAGTTCTGTGGGTGAATCTTGCCTGTTTTGGCTGTGTATATGTTAAATACTGCAGGTGACGTAGAGTGAAGCCATGTGGCAGTCTAGATATATACACATTGTTTTCCAACCAGAGAGCAACCAACTGATATCTATAATAAGGCAGCTGTTTGTCAGCATACATAAAAAAAAGGCATAGAGTTATGGTCAGTAGGTAGTTCCTGTAGAGAAAATTGTTGATAAAGTTGCCTTGAGAATTCTCTTTATGATCTCTACATCCCATTGTAGGTGTGGGGAAACTTAAAAGATAGATCAATGGTGGGAAGTTTAGTTCATCTTTAATTTATCTCTAGCTAGAATCTCAGTCTTCAGTTTTTTTATTTAATGAAGATTTTGTGGGGAGTAAGTGATAAATAAATATTGTAATGTTTGGACAACGTGAAGTGTGAATGACCAGTGATTATTTCTCCTCAGATCCATCCTGACCTCCGAGAATTATCTGATACAATGACAAGATTGAGTATCCTACCAGCCGATTTTGAAGGGAAGCAAAAAGTCAAGAAATGGTAACAATGTGTTTACATTTAGATTCGTTCTGTGAGATCATTGTCAGATCTCAGCACATTAGCTTTTGTGTATGTGAAAATATGTGGAGCAAAGGAACAAATCTGCTACCTTACAAGTAGATTGGAGACAGTCAGACTAGAAAGACTGAAGAATTGCATGTAGTAATCAGATGTATTGGGCCAATCTTGATAAAACACTGCAATGTTAACCCCATTATGATGATGATGAACTCATAAGTCTGTAATTGTCATGGGTTTATAGGCTCAATAAGCAACATGTACATTTTTCTAGAACAGTAGCTTTACCATTTTGTCTATGTCCCTTGGTCCAACATGGTTTTACAGTTTTTGGTCTCAAGTTCTGTTAACACACTGCCGGCTGTGATACCAGATTGCAGACGATTAATTGTACCTTGTTCTGCATATTTCTGCAGTGAATATGTACTTCCTTGTTTGTAGATTTCTTGTGACATTACATTTGTAATATAATGCTAGACATGGAGGAGGCGATTTGGTCAAGCCGTTCGACCCAGGTTCCAAAGGTTGTGGGTTCGATTCTGGGCAGCGTCCTTCGGTTCATGAGTTAAATTTTTCGGAGACTCCTGTGGGTCGTCGCTAGAGCTACAGAGCTTGTGCTTTGTGCGACACTTTCCGCGCTGCGGAAAGAGACCGAGCCATTTGGGATTAAACCCGGAGCAATGAAGTCGGCCCTGTTGACTTTTAAGCGACTTGTTTTTTAGACATGGAGGTCAACATGGATAAGAGCGCTCGCTCTTGAACTTCTGGTGTTCTGATGCTGAGGTAGCAGGTTCAACCCCATCACCACTCAGTTGGACTAAAATGTTGACTTCTCATCCTTGACTTGGAAACATAAATTACAAATACTTCAGAAGTCAGAGTGGGTTCACCTGATGGTGAGGGACACTGGTAATAGGGAAAGCTAATCCACATGCAAAAATCAGTCCAGTGTACTAGAAGTAGTAGGATATGTATGGACTACGCTTGAGTTCAAAGCCAGCAAATACATTTAAAAAAACAAAAACTAGACATGACAATCTATGGCACACATAGCAGGCCTTTTTACAACCATATTTGTGGTGCCTGGGATCATCTGTTATAAAACTATTCTGTGATACATGGGATCATCTTTTGTAAAACTATTCTGTGATATATGGGATCATCTTTTGTAAAACTATAACACTATTCTGTGATATATGGGATCATCTTTTGTAAAACTATAACACTATTCTGTGATATATGAGATCATCTTTTGTAAAACTATTCTGTGATATATGGGATCATCTTTTGTAAAACTATTCTGTGATACATGGGATCATCTTTTGTAAAACTATTCTGTGATACATGGGATCATCTTTTGTAAAACTATTCTGTGATATATGGGATCATCTTTTGTAAAACTATTCTGTGATACATGGGATCATCTTTTGTAAAACTATTCTGTGATACATGGGATCATCTTTTGTAAAACTATTCTGTGATATATGGGATCATCTTTTGTAAAACTAGAACACTATTCTGTGATATATGGGATCATCTTTTGTAAAACTATTCTGTGATATATGGGATCATCTTTTGTAAAACTATTCTGTGATATATGGGATCATCTTTTGTAAAACTATTCTGTGATACATGGGATCATCTTTTGTAAAACTATTCTGTGATATATGGGATCATCTTTTGTAAAACTATTCTGTGATATATGGGATCATCTTTTGTAAAACTATTCTGTGATATATGAGATCATCTTTTGTAAAACTATTCTGTGATATATGGGATCATCTTTTGTAAAACTATTCTGTGATATATGGGATCATCTTTTGTAAAACTATTCTGTGATACATGGGATCATCTTTTGTAAAACTATTCTGTGATATATGGGATCATCTTTTGTAAAACTATTCTGTGATATATGGGATCATCTTTTGTAAAACTATAACACTATTCTGTGATATATGGGATCATCTTTTGTAAAACTATTCTATGGTATATGGGATCATCTTTTGTAAAACTATAACACTATTCTGTGATACATGGGATCATCTTTTGTAAAGCTATTCTGTGATATATGGGATCATCTTTTGTAAAACTATTCTATGGTATATGGGATCATCTTTTGTAAAACTATTCTATGGTATATGGGATCATCTTTTGTAAAACTATAACACTATTCTGTGATATATGGGATCATCTTTTGTAAAACTATTCTGTGATACATGGGATCATCTTTTGTAAAACTATTCTGTGATATATGGGATCATCTTTTGTAAAACTATTCTGTGATATATGGGATCATCTTTTGTAAAACTATAACACTATTCTGTGATATATGGGATCATCTTTTGTAAAACTATTCTATGGTATATGGGATCATCTTTTGTAAAACTATTCTGTGATATATGGGATCATCTTTTGTAAAACTATTCTGTGATATATGGGATCATCTTTTGTAAAACTATTCTATGGTATATGGGATCATCTTTCGTAAAACTATTCTTTGATATATGGGATCATCTTCTGTAATACTATTCTGTGATACATGGGATTATCTTTGGTAAAACTATAAAACTATTCTGTGATATATGGGATCATCTTTTGTAAAACTATTCTATGGTATATGGGATCATCTTCTGTAATACTATTCTTTGATATATGGGATCATCTTTGGTCAAACCAAATTATTTTCCATTATTAAATGGATTAACGACTGACAATCCATGTGTGCAACCCAAAGCAAGAGATAGAAAGCAATAGAAATCCATTGCACCTAACCTTCATTGTGGAGACAGCACTCGACTGATTGATACTTTGACTTCTGGGATCATTTTTTTAATGTAAAACCAGCCTGGGAAAATATTACCACCTGTCAGAGCATGTATGCATGCTGATTATTCTCGTAGAAGGCTAGACGCACCAGTGCCTGATTCACCTTCTCATACATTCACTAATGTCTGATTTCAGCATGTTGTGCTGAATTGGTTCATCATTGTCTGTCATATATCTTTTTCCGTCTACATCTGCATACGCCATTGTAACCAACAGAGCATCATACCTGCTCTGGAAGGCAAGGGAAAACTACAGCATTAATTTCCCAAGAATAAATGTATGGGTTGTCAAAAAACTAGATTAATGGTAGAGTAAAAAAAAAAGTTTGCATATCCTTTACAGGACATCGCTGTCAATATCGGCATCTTTCAGCTGATTGTTGATTTCTAGGCAAGATTACGCTCAGTAGTTTGCCATTGCTTTCTGAGCGGCCGGCTCACATACCCCGTAAGTTACAGACGCGATTCGAACCACTGCTGTTTCACACCGTTGTCACGTTACTTACGAGAGTATACGAGATTACGGAGAAAAGTTGCTAACCTCTAGGCCAGGAAGCCGGCAATGATAGAGTGACATGCTAAACATACCTCATACTAAGCTTTGGACTGAACAGAGTGACATTATATGAATTTCATATCCCCTGTGAAGATTCTAACGGGAATATACTTTCAGTTGCATAAGATATATCTGTGTGTGTCTTTCTGCTTTTACAAAGTATATTCTTTAGTCAGGCGTATGATAGAATAGTTCTTAAAAGTAGTTATCTGCCATAATTGATCTGTTCATGGTATTATCTGTCAGTGTGAAAGTTATTCTCCACCCACAGGTTGGACACACTTGGGAGCATGCAGGCTTCAGAAGAACTTGATGATGGCCAAGTGAGACAAATGCTTTTTGACCTGGAGTCAGCATATAATGATTTTAACAGAGTTCTGCATGACAACTGATTTCACTTATTTTATATCTCTGTTCTGGTGTGTTCTCACTATTTCTGTTAGTGTATTACAGGTTATATTACTTATGGGTAGCAGTGTAGACAAGGATGGTGGAACAGATAGAGATATTAGATTAAAAATACAAGGGGTAAGAGGGGTTTCATAACGCAAGGGCATTTGTGGAAATCAAAAGAAATTAAAGCTATAGTGCGTTAACAAATGTTTGCTTCCGTATAACATTCCATAACTCAGTAACCAACTGAAGGAAAATGATACGGTTTAGCATATAACCATATCATTATGTACACCCAACAACAACAAATTTTTGTTCTGGAGATTGTACAGCAGATCTCAATGTTTGTTTAAATGTGGTATATAATTTATGGGTCAGAGATGAAGTGCATTTTATGAAATGTACTATATCTTCACACAGAAACATCAGTATTAAATAATAAATATTCTCCGTGTTGCACGGGAATTTCCTTATGAGAAGCAGGTCACATAGTGGAACGGATGGTGTTCAGAGGTAACTGTAAAACAAGTTTGTTAGCATGACTTCAAATACATTTTCGCCAAACCAAAGACATGTTACTGCTTTCCGTGATTTCAGTTGCCTTTGGACCTATCAAAGACGTATTCCTTGGGTGAGAGTAAATATAAGACGGCAGGAAAAATGTCATAACAATGCAACAGATACTTTAAACAAAATTGAACATGTATGAGGGCAAACATTTGCGAACTCACTATGTAACCAAACTTAGAATATTTAACTCTATAATGTTCAATCAATATGCTGTATGTATGTATGTGAAACATGGAGAACGACTAAAACAGTTGTCAGTAATTCAAAAATTTATTAATTGGTGTCTGCTTAGAATAGAATGATACGATATAATCACCCGTGTGGAGCTCAGGGAGAGAACAGGACAGATTCCAGTGAAAATAAAGGTGAAGAAAAGACACTTGTTCTAGATGGGTCACACTTTGAGTAAAACAGATAATAGCATAATTAGAAAGTTCTCCAGAACCCACAGAGCCAGTAAAATAGAGGCCTAAAAACACATGGAGAAGAGATAGATTAATAATAGGGAATGACATGGAAGGAGATAGTAAAGATAGGGCCACTGGAGTTGGTTCAGAGCCTATGGTCCAATGGGAGACAAAGAGCAGAAGAAGAAGAATCTAACAACAAATCTAAGAAATCACATATTACATGTCCTTTACTACACATGTAGTTTTTGTTGTTTATGTTTGTATGTGCTACTTCTACATTGTATTAGAATATGATCCTCCTCTCAAACAGTGCCAGAGGATTCGAACATTTAAGCCTCTGTCAAAAGACACATTGAAGATACAAATCTGTTTCTGAGCTTTAAAAAATAAACACTAAATGTCTGCAGACACAACTACATGTCAACCAGAAATCACAGTCAACAATGAAGAAATTGAACATGTCACAAACTGTGAGTACCTTAGCTTTATAATTAACAACAGTGGGGGCTTCAAAAGAAGCCAGAAGGAGGCTGACCATAGCCATGCAGATTCAACAGCATTAAGAATCTATGGCACAACACCAGCAGACATAGTCCACATTGTGAGAACATGCATTTCTCCTGTGATTCTCTCAACTTACGGATGTCAATTATAGACCATTTCGCAATCACTGAATAAGAAAATCAGGTCTTTTAAACTTTACTGTTACAGAAATTTTTTTCAAATATTGTGGATAGAGAAGAAAACTACTTATATTTTGCCAGATCTGAAGTCTGAAGAAAACTCTCAAAAACAGAATTGTGTTTTGGAAATTGAAATATTGTCACGCTGGCGCCTTCACCTCCCAAAACAGGTCCTGGTTCCCATTGTAGGCCGGGTCAACCCATTAGCCCTGATCAATTGTAAAAAGTCCCCTGGATGTGAATTCAAGCCCATGGAGTTTTGTTACGTAACAATATTATCTCTAGGACTTCTGTGCTGGTTTTACTATCCTCCTTCATTCTTATGGCTTTCTAGATGTTTACACATATGTTAGATGCCTGATTTCTACAAGCAGGCCACATGACATCTCCTGGTCCATTCTTATGGCTTTCTAGATGTTTACACATTATATGTTAGATGCCTGATTTCTACAAGCAGGCCACATCACATCTCCTGGTCCTGCCTTCCTCGTGAATTTTGTTTCTTACAGTATTTTCAATCACTTCTCTGCTGTGACTGTAAACAAGGATTCTTTCAGAATGGAGCCATAGAGAGTTTACCACGTCAGTACGAAATAGCCCTGAGTGTACATAATTAATTCTAGCATGGTGTTGACTTAAATTACTTGAGTGTAATTCCAAAGAATATGTCCAAAAGATATCTCGTTTGTATAAAAGTACACCCTTTTGTTTTCGTTATTTCAGAAATTGTATGTACATGTGTTAGAAATATATGTGTATATTTTGCCCTTATTTGATACAGCAGGAGAAAGAAAAGACATGTTTTATGCCACAAATATTAAATATGATGCAATCACAATAACGTTTCATATGTTGTCATTCAACTGTTGTTGCCATGTGAGTGCACGTTTTAAGGCAGTGAAGAATTATTACATTCTACTAGAGAGAAGGAGCTGTGAAGTAGCTTCATCACCTATGCTAGTTAAGGAATTGTATTATGGTGATGGGTTCCCTAAATGAAGGCCTATCTATTGGGATTCATTAATGTCATTAGCATGTGGCATGTCGATAAGCATGGGTGGTCATGATTGACCGTCTCACCAGAGAAAGTCAAGATTGTTTGGGGCTTGTTATGAGGATAAATTAATGTGAAAACTAAGTGACAACTGGCAAACTTGATGGAAAAGGAGCAAGGGGAAGACTAAGATATAAATACCTGGATGGCCTGGTCATGTGGCATAAATGAGACAAGAACACAGACCTGATAAAAGGCTGGTGATTGTATGAGATGGTGAACCATGACTGCCCATGTTTATCAGCACGGCACATGCTGATGATGTAATTTCTCTAGTGTAATTGAGCATGTCTACAACATGGTTTAAACCACTCTCTACCCAGATCACAATGGCATCACTCTGCTGGTTGAGCCACAAAACATTCTATTGCTACTACTTTGATTTTCCAGTAGTTCTCCGATGCAGTTGTTAAAATAATTTCTCGTTACATTACACAACATGTTGGTACAAATAAGATGCATACTTCTTGAACAGACTAGATTTAGTGCCAATACATTTTGTTCATTGTGCATTTTGTACATAGATATATCAAGTGAATTTTTTTCACATGAATATTCTTCTTTTTTCATTCCCATGAGATTTGTCTATAACTGCAGTGTTGACTCTTGTATGAAGTGAACTGACTTTTTTAGTTCACTCAGTGGTACCACAGTGTTTATCTTCCACTGTGGTTTCTCTAAGCCAGAAGGTTTGTCGTTTCCACCATCACACACCGTCTGACGCCCAGCTCGCTCAGAATGTGACCTAACTGCATTCATTTTCTTGTTTGCTTTTATTCCATTTCTGATCTATGCCATCCGTGCAACTCAGTCAGCAGCAACTTGTTCCCAAGGTGCAGTATCAATCATATCCAACGTACACACATCTATGTACCGTAGTAGAGGCCAACCCCAAGATCTTTTACCCATCCGTAATTCACCAAAAAAGATGTCCTTTGGTATTCTACCATCATCCATCCTCCTAACGTGTCCTATCCATCTAAGTCTATAAAGACTGAGCATGGAACAAACCGTTACACAACCTGATCGTTCCAAATCTTCAGTATTTGTGATTTTATCTTGCCACTTAATACCAAGTATTCTTTGCAGACACTGTATATGAAAGGTCTTTAAACATTTCTCTTGGTGTAAGTTGTCCAGGTTTCACTGCCATATAGGAGAGTACTAAGGACATAGGCTTGGTAGACAATGGCTTTTGTTTTGGCAGTGAGCTTCCTGTTCTCCCAGACTCTTTTTCTTAACCTGTTCATTGTTGTTGCTGCCTTACCAATCCTGATGTTGATTTCCTGATCTAGGGATAATTTGCTATTTACCTCTGATCCTAGATATGTGAAATGGTCCACTATCTCCAGTTCGGCGTCGTCAATAAAGATTGATAGGTACCCCATGCGCACCTTGTGACATAATCTGCATCTTCTTTTTGCTAATTGTTAAACCAAATTCAGAACAAGCATTGGAGAATGCAGATAGTAGACATTGTAATTCTTCCTCAGAGTGGGTTGTAATTGCAGCATCATCTGCAAAAAGCAACTCTCTAATCAGTACCCTCCTAATTTTGGTCTTGGCCTTCAATCTATGAGCACTGTAGAGGCCGCCATCTGAGTGTGAGTGAATACCTGGTCTGCGAATGAAAACCCTGTAAGACAACATTCAGGGGAAAGAGGAAGTATAAGAAACAACTACATCACACAGGCATGAAGGGACACTGAGCTTTAGACACAAGCTGAGCTGAAGACACAAGCTGAGCTGAAGAGAACCAGTGAGAATAGGGGACAGTAGTGTGACATGATCAGACAACAACAGTCTTAGCACTGATTATAAAGATGTGTAAATTCTTGGTTTTTATTTTTTTTTTTAAACTATTTTATTACAAAATAAACTAGAAATGTTACAAGTCTATATGCTTTATGATTCAAAAACAGTTAAATACAATTATTGAATCCATGACAATATTCATACAAATATTTCAGCTGTCTTTACAATGGTGTGCACTCGTTGCAGTAGCAGTGTTCAATAGTCGTGTATCACAGAAGAATAAAAACAGAAAGACAGCTGATTTTCTATTTAACACTTGACTGGTCCAGTGAAACACTCAGTTTTTGAGATTATGAGATAGCATTGTATTGTTATCTGCTTTATGTGCATTGTAACAAAAACATGCACTACGGGCTACTAATGTATGCACCAGCCCACAGCTCAGGGAGAACACCGAGTATTGCATAATCCCTCTGTTGACATGGTAGAGGGGACCGTGTGTTCAAATGACCCCAAGAGCTGTGCTTATGGTGCCGCAGCTACTGGTAGGGTCTCCCATGTCAGACAGGTCAAGGGGAACCAGATGAAGATGCTGCCTTGTAGGTAGACTAGGAACAGTCAAAGGCTATAGAAAACAAGTCCAAAAAAAAATGCGGAAGTCAGATGTACTGAGACAGGCTTGATGAAACGGTGCAACACAACTCACTAAGTGATGTATTGCATAATGTTCTAAAGTGATTACAATCGTTAAGATCAATTCACTGGGCAAATGGACAGCTATGGACTCAGCATAATTTTTAAAATAAGTCTCAAGTTTCTGAGATTTACAAATATTATAGATCACATTACAAAGATGTACTAATCCAATGGATCTCAACTGGTGGGGAATCACCTCCCCCTGGATTTTAGGGTTTCCAGAGAGGGAATTAAGTCCCCCCCCCCCCCCAGGGGGAAATTTTAAGGTTTCCAGAGGGGGAATTAAGATTATTTCAAGATAGTGTTAATACAAGAACCGATTACTTGATATTGTTTTTCCCTTCATACTTTACGGTTTTGTACGTCTTACCCTTCTGAAATTCATTTTATAACGAAGTTGGACCCGCAAATCAGATTTTATGCAGACGTCTAGACTTGTTTTAGTATGTGCTATTAAATTTAGCTTCTATTATTATTATTACATATACTGTGTAAAGGGGGGGGGGGGATTTTAGGGGGAAATGACGTTCTGAAAATATGGTGAAGGGGGGAACGGGCCACAAAAAGATTTAGAACCACTGTACAAATCAATCAAAACAAGTCCTTGGGTTTTAAAATACAATAGGTAAAGTGGCAGAGATGTAATCTAACAAAATAAGTTAGCTGGATGCACAAATCTTTAACAGTTACTGAGATTTACTAACCTAATAGATAAAATTACAAAGAGTTACTAGTCTAATAGAAAATATTACTGATATTCACTAATATACTAAATAAAGTCAGAGCTTTACAAATCTTTAAAAAATAATTAACTCGATGTACAAATCTGATAGTTACTAATATTTGCAAATCTAATGTTACAGAGATTAACTAATCCAACATAATAAATTGCTAAGATTTACGAAACATGCTAGACATCTGTGAGTTTTGCTTTGGTGTAGGACCCCATTTAATGCGTGCAGATGATCTCCAAAGTGCTCCAATCTCCTCCCATAGATCACAAAAGGAGAATCTCAGTACACTCGTGAACTCCACAGCATCAGTGAGGATACAAATGTGTACCAGAATCACACTTGCTATAAATATTTTGTGGCCTGATTTTCTAGTGTTGAAATGTAGCCTGGCGGTGGCATATTCAGCCTGCTCTATTTTATTCCCAAATGCGAATAGATTTTAAAAGTGAGCAACCTGCATGGGGACCTCTGAGTTTTTCACCTACACCTGAAAGACTAAATGGCCTATCCACCACCCTAGGGTTTTCTTGTTTTGTAAACATCAAACAGTCCACATCGTGGATCAAACCAGACCTGCACTTGTTAGAGGCAAGCACTGTACCTTAATGCCACTATGAACACAACTGAGAGCTACTAAGACAATAGTTAATGAGACTTACTAAGACAATAGATAGTTACTGAAACATACTAATTTAATAGATAAAGTTACTGAAACTTACTAATCTAATAGATAAAGTTACTGAAATTTACTAACCTAATAGATAGTTACTGACACTTTCTAACCTTATGGATACAGTTACTGAAACTTACTAACCTAATAGATACAGTTACTGAAACTTGCTAAGACAATAGATAAAGTTACTAAAACTGACTAATCTAATAGATAAAGTTACTGAAACTTATGAATCTAATAAAGTTACTGAAACTTACTAATCTAATAGATACAGTTACAGAAACTTACTAATCTAACAGATAAAGTTACTGAAACTTACTAATATAATATTTAGTTTCTGAAACTTAAAAATCTAATAAACTAAAAACTTACTAACCTACTTGATACAGTTATTGAAACTTACTAATCTAATAGATAGTTGCTGAAATTTACTAACCTAATAGATACATTTACTGAAATTTACTAATATAATAAAGTTACTGAAGCTTACTAATCTAATAGATGCAGTTACTGAAACGTACTAATCTAATAGATGTTACTGAAACTTATGAATCGAATAGTTACTGAAACTTACTAATTTAATAGATACAGTTACTGAAAATTATCAATCTAATGAAGTTACTGAAACGTACTAATCTAATAGTTACAGTTACTAAAACTTACTAATATAAGTTAGTTACTGAAACCAAAAATTTAAGAAAGTTACTGAAAACATACTAACATAATTGATACAGCTAATACAATTTACTAATCTAATAGATAGTTATTGAAACTTACTAACCTAATAGATACAGCTACTGAAACTTACTAATCTAATAGATAAAATTACTGAAACTTACTAAACTAATAGATACAGTTACTGAAACTTACTAATCTAACAGATAAAGTTACTGAAACTTACTAATCTAATAGATAAAGTTACTGAAACTTACAAATCTAATAAAGTTACTGAAACTTACTAATCTAATAGACGCAGTTACTGAAACTTACTAATCTAATAGATGCAGTTACTGAAACTTATAAATCAAATAGTTACTGAAACTTACTAATCTAACAGATAAAGTTACTGAAAATTATCAATCTAACGAAGTTAATGAAATGTACTAATCTAATAGTTACAGTTACTAAAACTTACTAATATAAATTAGTTACTGAAACCTAAAATTTAAGAAAGTTACTGAAAACATACTAACCTAATTGATACAGCTAATAAAATTTACTAATCTAATAGATAGTTATTGAAACTTACAAACCTATTAGATACAGCTACTGAAACTTACTAATCTAATAGATAAAATTACTGAAACTTACTAATCTAATAGATAAAATTACTGAAACTTACTAATCTAATAGATACAATTACTGAAACTTATTAATCTAATAGATACAGTTACTGAAACTTACTAATCTAATAGATACAGTTACTGAAACTTACTAATCTAACAGATAAAGTTACTGAAACTTACTAATCTAACAGATAAAGTTACTGAAACTTACTAACCTAACAGATAAAGTTACTGAAACTTACTAACCTAACAGATAAAGTTACTGAAACTTACTAATCTAACATAAAGTTACTGAAACTTACTAATCTAACAGATAAAGTTACTTAAACTTACTAATCTAATAGGTACAGTTACTGAAACTTACTAATCTAATTGATAAAGTTACTGAAAATTATGAATCTAATGAAGTTGCTGAAACTTACTAATCTAATAGATAAAGTTACTGAAACTTACTAATCTAATAGATACAGTTACTGAAACTTACTAATCTAATTGATAAAGTTACTGAAACTTACGAATCTAATAAAGTTACAAAACTTACGAATCTAATAAAGTTACTGAAACTTATGAATCTAATAGTTACTGAAACTTACTAATCTTCTTCTTCTTCTTCTTCGTTCATCCGGAGTTTTTTTTCCGGATGCGATTGCGTTGTGCCTGTTTACAGCAGAGCTGCGTTCTTGCGCCATTAGGCCGACACATCCGACTTCTGCGGGCATTTGTTGACCGGGTTAACCTTCCCGGTTACTAATCTAATATACAAAGTTGCTTGGATGTATTAATCTAATATATAAAGTTACCGAGATTTATTAACTAATAAACAAATTTACCAAAATTTACTAATCTAATATATAGTTTATGGAAATATACTAATAAGCAAAGTTACTGAGATTTAAAAATTTAATTTTTAAAATTACTGATGTTTACGAATCTAATAGATATGGTTACAGAGATGTACTAATTGATAAACAAAGTTACTAACATTTACTAATCTGATTAATAAAGTTACCGAGGTTTATTAATCTAATATATATGGTTACATAGTTGTAATCTATTAAATAACTTTACAAAGATGCGCTAATATACAAAGTTACCAAGATTTACTCATCAAACAAAATAACTTACCTGAATTTACAAATCTAATACTGATCGATACAGAGATGGACGGACTGACTGACCGGAAATAGTTCAGTTTTAATTACATCATGTAAACACAACAAATGTTTAATTCAGTTACCCACTTATGATTTACATATCTATTGTCTCAACTTCACAATCTTTCTTTATAATGAGTCATTGCAGCACATGGCATAATCATGACAAAAACATAGATCTGATTCAAGATTGTGGTGATTGTGTGAAAGGGTGAACCTTGACATCCCACATGTAGCAGCATGGCACATGATAATGATGATGGTGGTGGTTGCAGCACATGGATGAGCACTGATTTGTTAACATCACAGACCACATTCAATCCCCAGTTCAGAATATGTTGCTACTACTATAAGGGTCTACCTTGCCTTGCAAAATTAGTACCTGAGATTTCTCTGGGAAGAAAAAATGGCAATGAAGTTAGTTGGTCAACCACCTCATAAGCCTTGAGCTATGTAGGTTAGGTTCACGCCGGTTCCAAATTGCTGTATGTAGCTGGGGCGCAGTGTTGGGGTGAGCGCCCAACATTGCTTAAATACCCCAATGGCTCGTGAATACATAACCTCTGCAGCAAAAGTCCAACTCCTGGCCTTCACGTGGCGGAACTGTTTTAACTAACAGGAGAAGGGGCGACGGCGAGTATCTGGCGCCGGAAAATAACCAGTGTGCTCTAGATGTGTATACACATACATGCATGTGCAGACACGTGTGTGCGTGTGTACACATCTAAACTCGAGTGAGACCACAGTCTGCTCTAGAAAAGGAAAGGTGCTGAAGACGGAGGCAACCAGCCAGGAGGCGCACCACAGAAATCAGGATGCCACGCAATTACACAAAATGGAATATGTCGACTGCTGCTAAATGTTATGGTGCTCGCCCTGCTTTGGACCCCCAGGCAGGTGCAGTGCCAGGCCCTATGTCTCGAAAGGGTCCAACCCCAACTACTGGAGGTCCTTCTCAGATGTCCTGTGGAGCCAGGGGACATGAGAATAGAACAGCTGGCCATACTAAACTAAGACTTAAAATAATGCACTGGAATGCGGAGGGAGTCAGCAACAAAAAAGTAGAATTAGAAAACATCCTGGACAAAGAAAAAGTAAGCATATGTTGCTTACAAGAAACTCACCTCAACGAAAATGTAGCCTTCAAAATCAGAGGCTACCAGTGTTACCGATCTGACCGAAAGGACAGGCGAAAAGGTGGGATACTTACCCTTGTAAAAAATAACATCACTGCTTCCCAAATCGAAGTCTATATGGAAGGGGCTGAGTATCAGACACTTAAACTTAAAACAGGCTATACAGACCTACATCTGATCAATTACTACTGTCCAAGTGACCGTCCACAGGCACTGGACACACTACCATTAACAGAAAAAATGATTGTGTGCGGCGATTTCAACAGCCACTCGCAGAGTTGGGGCTATGATCACATGGAGAGAGGAGAGAGACTGGAAGACTGGCAGGATGAGAATAGATTCATCTTGGTTAACAAGCCGTCCGACCCACATACTTTCTACTCGAGATCATGGCACTCTACAACTACACCTGACCTGGCTTTTCATTCACCAGACCTGGAGTGGAACATTACACGAATTGTTGGGAAACAACTAGGTGGCAGTGACCATCGACCAGTCTTTCTAACTGTAGAAAATGAGCTTGTAAGTGAAAGCAGCACCCTCTCGAGGTGGAACTACAAGAAAGCAGACTGGGCAGTGTACAAGCATCGCACCAGCATACTGGTTAGAAACCTGAACACTGAGAAAGACATAAATAGAGTAGTTGAAGAGTTTGGGAAATGCATACTACAGGCAGCGCGAGAAACAGTACCAAGAGGAGCCCGTAAACAATATAAACCCTACTGGAGTAGTGAACTGGAACAGTTGCATAATGATGTGGAAGTATGTAGAAAGCAAGCAGAGGCCACACCCAGCCAAGAGCACCACAATAAATTCCAGCATGCAAAAGCCAAATTTCAAAGGGCCAAGCTGTATACTAGACGGAAAAGCTGGCAGGATAAAACAGAGTCTCTGAACTTTGAAAAAGACACAAGGAAATTGTGGAAGCTAATAAAACAACTCAACGATGAGGGCACAGGGAGAAACTCAAAAATTGCACTACATAAAGATGGAAACATCTTAACAAGAAAGCAAGCAGCTGACCATTTTGCGGACTCATTCGCACAAGATAACAATATCAAAATCAGTCCAGAGAAACAACAAGAGATTCAAGAGAAACGGCAACATACAGGACAGAAGGAAATAGTACATGAGGTTCTGGAGGCACCCATCACAATCAGCGAACTGGAGCTAGCCATATCAAAACTGAAAATGAGAAAGTCACCAGGAGCTGATGGTATCTCCAATGAAATGATCAGGAACCTAGGAACAGAGGCCAAAGCAAAGCTGTTGCAGATCTTCAATAACAGTTGGACCTTAGGCAGTGTTCCACAAGCCTGGAGAGAAGCAATCATGATACCCCTCCTAAAATCTAGCTACAGACCAATTAGCCTCACCAGCTGTCTCTGCAAAACACTGGAGCGCATCATCAATCACAGACTGCAGTGGTACATTGAAAGTAAAAACATCCTTGTGCCACAGCAGGCTGGCTTTAGGCAGTGCTACTCTACGGAAGATCAGACAACCTACCTCTCTCAAGAAATTGAGGATGCATTCCAAGAGAAGAAGCTGGTGCTTGCGGCATGGATAGATTTGAAGAAAGCCTTTGACAAAGTCTGGAAAGAAGGTCTGATGAATAAACTGAGAAACTGCAAAGTCAATGGAAGAATGTACAAATGGGTGAAAGCATACTTGCACAACAGAAGAGCCAGAGTACAGATAGACGGACTAAAGAGCAAGAAAGTACTACTGCGTCACGGAGTTCCCCAGGGCGGAGTATTGTCCCCCCACACTCTTTCTAATCTTCATCAATGATCTCGTTGCTAATCTACTGCATGGAATTAAAGCTGCAATGTATGCCGATGGCCTGGTTCTATGGAGCACAAATGAACATGCATCAGTGGCCACCAGATTACTACAAAGAGCTGTAGATACATTTGTTGCATGGGCAAATAGATGGTGTGTCAGCATAAACACTGACAAGTGCAGCACCAACCTATTTACCCTCTCTCCAAAACAAAAGGCAGGGACCATCCAGATAAATGGAACACCCCTACGAGAAGATAAAGAACCAACATACCTTGGAGTAACATTTGATGGCAGGCTGACATGGAGAAAGCACATCAACAAAGCAGTAGCAAAAGCCAGAAGGAAAATAGCCATCCTGAGAAAGCTAAGTGGAACCACATGGGGAGCCAGTGGGAAAATACTTAGCAAAGTTTATCAACAGAGCATATGACCACACCTGGAATACGGGTCAACTGCATGGTGTTCGGCAGCAAAAACCACACTACAAGAGCTGGACAAAGTGCAAAATCAAGCACTTAGAGTCACCACAGGAGGGATGAGATCAACCCCTATAGTGGAAATGGAGAAGATGGGGAGGACACAAGCACTGAGTGAGCGCAGAGATACGAAAACGCTAATACAAGCAGAAAAGTTCCTCAGCTTGCCAGGCCACCCTATGAAGAATAGATTTGAAAACCTAGCTATGGGGCGGTTGAAAAGAAGTAGTTTTATCCACCAGGCCAAACAACTCTGCAGAGAAACCACCGATCTGCCCACAGTTGGTATCCCCCTAACAACTGTTCCAGAGCGAACTCCATGGAAAGATGAGCATAGACTATCATTACAAATCCAGACAAAAGTGAGAGGAATATTTGACAAGGAAGATCAGAACAGTGTGCAGCGCAGAACAGCCACTCTCAGCTTCCTTGATGAAGAATACCCACAGGACCTCTGGATCCGAGTCTACACAGATGGGTCAGCACAAAATGCTGTTCGAAAAGGAGGAGCGGGAGTGTACATAGAATACCCAAATAATACCAGGGACACAGCTAGAGTACCAACAGGAAAGTACTGCCATAACTACGATGCTGAAATTGAGGCAATCAAGATCGCAACAGAGAAATTACTAAATACCAGCAATGGTACACAACCTGTGGTGCTATTGACAGATGCAAAATCAGTACTCGAGGCGCTCCTGTCTGGGAAATTGCCAGTACTAAGGACACTACTTTCTGAACTTAGCAGTCAGCATAAGGTCACCATACAGTGGATACCATCCCACTGTGGAGTACCCGGGAACGACAGAGCTGATCAATTGGCTAAGGAAGGAGCCAAAGAAGAACAGCCTGATGTGCCTGTAACATACCACCAAAAGAAAAGAATGATCAAATCAGTCAGAAAGCCACCAAAACCTGCTCAAGATGACTACCACATTATGGATAGACCAGAACAAGTCATTATTCTGCGCCTCAGAACAGGGCACAATAGATTACGCAACCACATGTATACAAAATTCAAGATTGGTGAAACAGCCATGTGTACATGTGGATTGGCGTCGCAGACAGCAGAGCACGTACTCCAAGACTGCCCAAAATATAACATATCTAGGCAAACCTTCTGGCCTAGAGAGACGACAGTGGAAGATAAACTCTATGGACAGCTGTGTGAACTGAAAAAGACAGTTCGATTCATACAAGAGACAGCACTGCAGTTATAGACATATTTCAAGCGAACGAAAGAAGAAGAAGGTTCACGCCGCACTGGTAGCTTATGGAGTTATGTGAGCCAGTCATTCAGAAAGCAATGGCAAACTACTGAACGTAACACTTGCCTAGTACATCAGCAGCAGCAGCTGAAAAATGCTGGTGTTGACTGCAACGTCCTGTAAGGGCCTAAAGGACATTTTTGTTAAAAATATGTGAAGACCCATAATTGGATTACCTGTACATTTATTCTGTTTTAATCTGTCTCCTGCAACATTTGATAGTTTCCTGATTTAAGTGTTCTGATTGCTATCTATATTTGATGTAGATTAGTAATCATCATCAAGTGCCTGTGCCACTAGCTGGGGTGATCATGCTTCTCCACAGCTCCCATTGTCCAGCAGAATGTATATTTCAGGTACTGATATCTTTCTGTCCAAGACGTGATGCAAGGATGTCAAACAGCGAAAGCAAACATAAAGATATAAGGAGCTGAAAGGATTATCAGAAAAAGATACCATAAAATAGGATAAAAACCAACAACCAGAATCATCCCAAGAGTTCTACAATGCTCCAGGTATCAGAAGTTCTGGCACACCCACACGAGCTGCAAAAGGTAAGTGGACATCTGCAGATATTGCTAGTGAAAATATTCAAACAGCCAGTGCCAACACACCAAAACCAACACAGCCTTCAGCAGGCCCAACCCGATCAGATGTGCCAACTGCCTCGACCACCATGAACTCAGGTGTTCCTGCCTTCATGACAGCAAGGAAGCAATGAAGATTGCCATCAAGTCAAACCTGCCCTACACAGAGGCAAGACAGCAGTGCAAGCCAACAAGGACCGAAATGGGCAAACCAACAACCGCCACAACTGCCAGTAGGCTCAACACAGCTGATCTTGGATGAACTCAAGATTGTCCAGCAGAAAATCAAGCAGCTTATAGTACAGATGGATGAAATTAAAGAAGAGACAGACACCACACTGAAAATGATCCAAGAAGAAAGCAAATACTGTAGTGAAAAAATTACAGCAAGAACCAATCAGCTCAAACAGACAACGTCAACAGCAGAAAAAGTCGGAAACGAAAGCCAGAAAACAATATCAAAACAATGAAATGCAGATAACAATGGCAGCAAAAGCACATGCAGAAAGGAAACAACATACAGGTCCCAAATATAACATGTCTGCAGAGTGACAGGTTTTTTTTTCTAAAATAGAACCAGGTACTGCTACCATTTGACCATGATCAGAGACATTTGTATAAATCGCACAGATATAATACATGGTAACAACCTGAATGTTTCATAATAAGAGACTGAATAGATTTTAATATGTTAATCAAAACAAATTACTAAGGCTGGTCCCCATCCCATGTCGAGAGTTAAATTGTTCATGGCACTAAGGAAGTCACGGGTACAACCATAAATCACATGATTGCTCAGAATAGGCATACCTTCCATTACTCACATTTTTATCCTATTTTTTAATGACAAGAAATAAAATTACACTCCTAAGCAGAAACTGGTAGCACATTGGTTAGTGCATTCACTGCAGACCCAAAGTTCTTCGATACAAACTCCTCTTTGAGGCATGACTTTTTGGTGACCATATGACTCAGGAATAAATCTCTGTCAACTAATAATTTAATGAAGTTGATGCTTTTAATATTAATTGTTGCCTAACTATTTCATCGTACATCTTTTCTGTCTTCTTCTTGTTCTCTCGCCTAGCATTTCCCCCACATGGCACAAATTTCTAACCCGTCTCTTCCATATATACGGATACACAATTTCTGTAAAGTCGACTGCATGACATTGACCACATCACACATAAAATGTTTGGCAACAAAACTGTGGGCCTAAAATCATGTCCCCAAACTGCCATAAAGGCATACAGTCATAGTGTGTTACATCTCAAGGTATAGGAGATGAGACAAAGGGCAGCAGTAAGAAAAACAAAACATTTGTGAACAACTGATGTGTCAACATGGAAAATGAACACATTTGTTCTTTATATAAATATATTTCCAAAAAAAATGTCTTTAAAGTTAGGATTAAAATGGAAAACGAGTATTAAAATGTTAAAATGTATATAACAAAGCAGACATGGAATGAAAGCATCCTCTACATAACATTTCAGTCATCAAACGTCATATATTTCTATCATAATGATTAGTATTGTCTTGATTTGTCTACATGGAATGCTTCTAACACAAGTCAAAAGACACATATTTCAAAACAGTGTTCTGGTCATTGATGAAACAGGAGGTTAAAAATAGATTATGCAAACATTTGTGTTTTTTTGTTCTCTGCAAGGAGACATTAATAGCCATACAACACGTGGAAAGTGGCGTATTTTATAACGACTGCTAGAGGTCACAGAGATGAGGTCCTTCAAAGAATATGAAGAATTTCATCAACAGCCAAGAAGACCAACATCCAAGAATTCTTTTTCCTACTTTCATTTCCCAAAGGATCATAGGACCTCAACCATCTTAGGCTAAGTCCTCTAGAGACATTCTTTACTGGTTGGAGTTTGCAGCCACAGTTTTCCATAGAATGAGGTAGCCAACCTTCCCAAGTCTCCTCTTATGACATACATAGTAGGTGTTACTATTCCTTGCTTCCATTTTGAGCCCCAGTAACACACGGGCAATCCTAGTACTGCAAGAGACAACTTTACAAAGACTGCTCACATTAGGACAAGAGATCACTATATTTTGGTCAGGTTGTGAGATGACAAGCCCTGCAGAAAGTTGTGGAAACTGGGAAGATCAAGGACATTAGAGACAAAGGCCAACAGGGGGAGAGAATGCTGAATGAGGTAGCAGAGTGACATGAAAGATAAAGGTGACACTTATCAAGAACATGGAGGACAGATGTTGGATCATGATCGCCTGTGCTGCACGGCTTGGCACATGATACATTGTTCTTCAGTTCTACTCATGAAACTGATAAAGAAACATCTTGACACAAGAAACAAGAGAGAAGTGGCAATATGCTGCCTGAGAATTTCATGTATGCAGAATCACAAATATAGAAGGCGACCTTGGAAAGGTGTCTGGAATGTGAACGGCAGAATAACAGAAATCAAAGTGATGTAGAATAGGATACACGGAGGTGGCAGCCACTATTTTCAATAATAAAAACAGTTGTCATAAAGACAACAACAAACAAAAACGAAAAAATAAGATAAAAGATGAAAAGATGCTAACATTTGGGAGAACAAATCAAACTGCACATGGGTGCATACCAAAGAAGGCACTTTGTTCTTAGAAAACACAACAGTTGCAGTTTCAAATCACTGAGTTCTGCAATGGTATAGAAATTATCAGTATATCCTCTTTTCATGTGGTTAGAATCAGCCCAGATTCCATTTTGATTCCTGCATGAATATGTCACAATAGTGCAACAAGTTTTGATTCTTGCATGAGCATGTCACAATCGTGCAACAAGTTTTGATTCCAGCATGAAAATGTCACAATAGTGCAACAAGTTTTGGATTTTACAAAACAGGCTTCTCAAGGAGGTTAAGTAATCAGAACGACCTACAGAAGTTATTGCTTCCTCTCTGTTAATCATTGAGCAATGATGATCAACACCTGCCTGCCACCTGCCTCCCATCAAAGTGGAGATTTAAAAAAACAGCCAGCTGACAATGGGTACCCGTGGGAATGTTCTGGGAAGTGAAAGCACTCACATGATATTGAGAAACCCTGTTTAAAATGCCAGTTAGTCCATAAATATATAGGTTTAGCACCATGTACCAAATACACCTCCAGGTGGGGGAAAGTGTCCTGTAATGTATTTTTACTGGTGGTCAAACAATGACATCAGGCTGTGGTCCTGGACTGTTACAATTTTAGCTGGTTCAAAAAACAGAATGAACTGTATACCACTAATGCAGCAATTTCATGAAGCAGTCAAATTTTAGAAGCAGAGATACTGTACAGTCTTTGCAGTTGATCTGCTATGCTTTGCAGTTCCTTAGCTGGATAACACTCAGCGTTCTGGCGGCTGCCTTATGCATAGTATGCCTGTGTGGGCTGTTGACTTGTCGAGACTCCTGTCTGTTCCACTTTTCACATTGGGCAGTGTGGAGCATTTTGTGTGATATTCACTGGCACAGGAACACAGGATTATGGGGGACGACCCGTTGCCATAAAGTAGGAACCGCAACTAACTAACTCAGTGTTAGCAAGTTGCATGTTCTTTAATAACAGAGCATTTATTGGCTGTTTAAGATTTTCTGCAATTTTACAATCAGTACTTTTACTACTGTTTTTTGAACAGCTGACACTCATACTTTTGTGAAAATCAATGCAAAGCTGTCTACTTCCAAACAGCCTGCAGCTGACTGTGAACTCTGGTATGTCAGGATTGTGAAACTGCGTTCACGTCACCTAAGCCACAGATGCTGAAAACTCTCAATGAAATGCTTCATATTCAATAGTTGAATGTAACCACGTGTGTTCCCATGGCAATCTCTTGATTCAGTGAGTATTGCACACACTTTATTTAGAGAGTATCCTTTATCACTCTATATATTCCTGTCACCTCATGAATGCTTCCTTCTGGGCGGAATATTATTGCATGGCACTGGTGTCAAAAACACAAACACTATGAATCATGGGAGATTTTATCCTGCGGGAATGTGGTAGCCAATGAGATGATACAGCTGACCTGACTCTCCGCTGACAAATACACCATGTCATGACTGCACACAACTATTAAATACATGTATATACAAAAACAGTAAATATTTCATAAGGGTTGTTTATATGCCCTGTAAAAATTAAATGAAAGCCAAACCAAGAATAATTTATGATTTAAAAATAAACAATACATTACAGAGAACAAATGTACTTCAGGATAATCGACTACATAAGGCAATGAACAAAGAGAATTTGTGACATGGAAGATAACTTCATCAAGAACAATAAATTGCCACTGAAACTATTACAATGCGAGGATCTACATACTTATGAGACTAGATTCCTAAAGGACTGTCTGCAATGATGCAACTGAATCAAAAGATACAACTGAATGCAGGCACACAACTGAAATGTTGCAACAGACCGCAATGGCACCAATTTTTACAATGATACAAATGAGTGCAATGTTCACAGGAGAGCTTAAGATGAATTCTAGAAAGTAAAGGCATAATAGTGCGGGAATTGCATACAGTGATGAAATATAAACAAAATAAAGCGTGAACAACACGTGACATATATGCCATAGGGTATACATTTCACATTACCAGGTTACAACAGCAGACAGTAACCCACTGGGTCCCACCTGCTTCCATCAGCTGCCCTCTTACCACTGTTTCTTAAATATCAGATATTCACATACAATTATGACAACACCAACTGAGAGACATCTTTGCCTATAATGAGCACACTGACAACAAGGCATTACTATTACTCTAATACTAGTAAGCAACAATAATTAAGGCATATAAAATTGTTAAATATGTACACATGAGGTCTGTTTACCAATGTTACTGTCATGAACTTCTAAAACTGGAAGGCAAGTTACCCTCCATGACAACTGCTATTTCTGTCACAAGCAACATACTGATCACATATAAGGCTGCTTATGATGTAGCATCAAGAGAAGCACAAGAAGGCAAAAGTAGATGGATGTATAATTGCTATAATTTATGTATACTTTGTTGTGAAGTGCTGAAAAGGAAATGGAGAATGATTTGACACTACTGAGCAATGTTCCAGTTCTGTTATAATATAAGGAGACCTGGTTACACGCTTCACAGGTAGACGTCCACATTCTTTAGAAATGTCATGAGAAGGGAAAAGTCCAATTATGTTGTGACAAATAGAAAGTTGCAGAGGAAGAGACACAAGGGATGATATAGTGAAGATGCTAGACAGCTTGGCACTGTGGTATGAAGAAAAGTATCAGGAATGAATGAGATACCAGAGACAGGATGCTGTGGACATCAGGGGGACAAATGTCACATGGCATGGTCTATGTGAGGAACACTGTTATAAAACTTTGTCAAAGACATTTTAGACTAAAAGATTTAAACTGTCTTTTTTTTTTCCAATGATGTTTCTTGCTTTATAAAATACTTATTGTCAAGAGTTAGTCAGCAGGTTATGGATTAAAAAACAAAAGTGTTTTGCTTGGCATGAAGTGCATCCACAATTCACTTTGATTGAAAGATCAGCGATACAGTACTGTTACACATTCGGAAATATTATTTTATTTAAGCAAAGAATTGTTTGTGTTCTGAACTTTCTTAGGTGCAGATTGTTGGGCCTACAGAACAATGGTTTGGACAGATTATGTTTATGCAGATGAATGAACTGTGATATCAATGTATATATTCATATCACTGCTACAGGTTTGCTTGTGATGAGTGAAAGGTCAATGACACAGAACTGGGAAAAACTGGGAAAAGCACAAAGCATTGGGAAAAACAGTATTTAATTTAAGCAAGGGTTTTTCGTGTTCTACACTTTCATAAGTTCAGATTATGTCTACATGTATTGTAAGTTTTCTCTCACAGCCCACATACTGAAGAGTGTACATATGTTAATGTATGCCGATTGTTAGAAAGCTTCCAGCCATTTGTGTTCAGTATTTTTTTCATTAAAATTGTTTGTTAAAAATTGTATTTGTTGTGTCCAATCCAACAGTCTCATATTGTCAAATGAATGGAGTCTGCACTATGAGTACAGCTGAGTAATGAGTAAATTAGTTAACATTTGAACTTAATAAACATCTTGTGTGTTATTTTTACTGTAAACAAATCATTAAATGACAGGTTGCTGAAAAGTAAATAATAATTGGCCTGAAGCTGTCACAGTCGAAGGCCCTTGAGCTTGTTCAGTGGTCTGGCAATCAAGGTTGTTTGACCTTGACTTTCAACATTAGAACTTTAGCTTCTGACTCAGCATCTGGGAAACGGTTGTGGTAAATTGTTGGGTACATCCTCTGAAACTGACAAAACCAATGATACATAGATAACACATGGCTGTACGGTCAGCAGAGTGAAGACAAGATCAATGATATCAAGCTAACACATGGCTGTACGGTCAGCAGAGTGAAGACAAGATCAATGATATCAAGCTAACACATGGCTGTACGGTCAGCAGAGTGAAGACAAGATCAATGATATCAAGCTAACACATGGCTGTACGGTCAGCAGAGTGAAGACAAGATCAATGATATCAAGCTAACACATGGCTGTACGGTCAGCAGAGTGAAGACAAGATCAATGATATCAAGCTAACACATGGCTGTACGGTCAGCAGAGTGAAAACAAGATCAATGATATCAAGCTAACACATGGCTGTACGGTCAGCAGAGTGAAGACTAGATCAATGATATCAAGCTAACATATGGCTGTACGGTCAGCAGAGTGAAGACAAGATCAATGATATCAAGCTAACATATGGCTGTACGGTCAGCAGAGTGAAAACAAGATCAATGATATCAAGCTAACATATGGCTGTACGGTCAGCAGAGTGAAGACAAGATCAATGATATCAAGTTAACACATGGCTGTACGGTCAGCAGAGTGAAAACAAGATCAATGATATCAAGCTAACACATGGCTGTACGGTCAGCAGAGTGAAGACAAGATCAATGATATCAAGCTAACATATGGCTGTACGGTCAGCAGAGTGAAAACAAGATCAATGATATCAAGCTAACATATGGCTGTACGGTCAGCAGAGTGAAGACAAGATCAATGATATCAAGTTAACACATGGCTGTACGGTCAGCAGAGTGAAGACAAGATCAATGATATCAAGCTAACATATGGCTGTACGGTCAGCAGAGTGAAGACAAGATCAATGATATCAAGTTAACACATGGCTGTACGGTCAGCAGAGTGAAGACATGAATCAATGATATCAAGCTAACATATGGCTGTACGGTCAGCAGAGTGAAAACAAGATCAATGATATCAAGCTAACATATGGCTGTACGGTCAGCAGAGTGAAGACAAGATCAATGATATCAAGTTAACACATGGCTGTACGGTCAGCAGAGTGAAGACAAGATCAATGATATCAAGCTAACATATGGCTGTACGGTCAGCAGAGTGAAAACAAGATCAATGATATCAAGCTAACATATGGCTGTACGGTCAGCAGAGTGAAAACAAGATCAATGATATCAAGCTAACATATGGCTGTACGGTCAGCAGAGTGAAGACAAGATCAATGATATCAAGCTAACATATGGCTGTACGGTCAGCAGAGTGAAGACAAGATCAATGATATCAAGTTAACTTATGACGATACCATCCCATAGCAAACTGAGGACACCAAGTGGGAAAACACATTTCAAATAAAGCTGCAGAGTTGTGAAGTGACAGATTTACTGCACTTGTAGCTAAAAAGCCTCCTTTCATCTTGGTCGATGGAGTTATTTTCCTTTTCTTCAGGCTTATTCATGGTGGTTTATATTTGCAACTAAAGTTGTCTATACGATGAGGTACCCAGTCCCAGACCAACTCTTGTTAGTCACCTCATGCAACATACATGTAGGTTACAGTGTTACTATTCTTTGCTTTCCTTTTCAGTCCCAATGAATCAAGGACAATATTTAGTTAGTAATTAAGTAAAGGACATCTTTTTACTCTATGGGGCATATTGGGCTTATGGTGCCAGCTCCATTTTTAGACCAATTTCATTACGACCCACTGAAAAGATTCTTGGTCCTTTGTCAGTTTCCCCTGCCCTATGTGTTTTCATGCTCAAGATGTCTGCAATGTCCTGTGGCCATCTTCATGCTGGCCAACCATGCCTCTTCTTCCAGGAACCATACCCTCCATCACTGTTCTTTCCTCATCACTCTGACATTTCATATGAACACAGTATTTCACCCTGCCACTACTAGCGACACAGTCAAGGACCACTTTGCTGGTAAGAAAGGACTCTAACCACTTTTTATTTCTTTTTCTGCCCTGTATCCACCATTGACGCCTAGACCCTCGACTACCTCACTGCAAGTCCTTCTATCTTTGCTATCTCCAGCACTCACTCCATGTCCTCCCCATTTTATTCATCGCTGTCTCTAGTCCTCTTCTCTGTGTTTTTATTTTAGGTCTCCCTCTATTTCATTTGCTCTGTTGGTTCCTGGGGAAGAACTTTCTAGTTAAACTATTCTCAGATGTTCTCAAAGTGGGTCCTATCCTATCTTTCCCCCACCTTTTGATTCACTGGAATCTTGTCTAGTTCTTTTCCTAGCCTCCAAATTAGTGACTCTGCCACAGCAGTAACCACAACGACGACGACGACTACTACTACAACAGGTTGTTCACATCAATGTATGATTATTTTCATGTAAAACCTTTACGAAATAGATGTAAACATGGACACAAAGAACACACACAACAATGAATAGATACCTGCTTCAACCTCTTGGTTTTCTCCTTCACATTCATATCCTGATTGACGATAATGTCCTCTAACAACTTCTCAAGAGCGGAGTGAGAGGTGGATATTCTTTGATTCTCAAAGTCTGTCGACACTTGTCTGCTGACAGAATCTCACAGTACGTTCTGGCTTCGGTGAGTACACAATCTGTGGCAATATTGTTTCATATAAATATTTGTGAATGTAATCAATCATCTGCACATTGAATTGGCCCATCAATTGCCCACCATCTGTTCCTATCCAGACTTGTTTTCTTCAACTGAACCTATGTTGTTCAACTCTTTAGCAACCTTAAGCCTATACTATATTTCATCATTTTTTTTTATATTACAGGAAAATGTGCTTAAAATTTGACAAAATATGGCTGAAATTGCAGATGTACCTCTGAATGACAAGTGTAAATAAAATTAAAGCTTTTTTTAAAATCCGGTACTTAATGAGTTAAATATTTTTTTCTCAATGATCTATTACCAAGATCAGTTGTCCAAGGCCTATCTTTTTCTTTGGATATAATCCTGACCATCATTAGCTGATCTTTTCCTAGCCCCAAGGATATTCTATCACTCCTCCCTGTCTAGCTTTGATTTTCATTTGATTAACTGCTTCTCTCTTAAATAAATTCTCTCTCAGAGTTAAAAAACAAATACAAGAAGGCAAACATAATTACATAGCAAATGCTGTCACAGGAGATATTACTTCATATGATTATAAATATCTCGCCTGTTGGCCCAGTCATCTTGGGTTTGAATTCAGATCGAGGCCGATATTTTAAATTGACCTGAGCTCCCAGGTTGACCCAGCCTAAAATTGGCACCAAGACATGTCTTGAATAGTAAAGGCGGCCAGCAGGACACTGACCACACTGCCCCTTCAGTACTGATTGGTCGTTAGAAATGTGGGGTTAGCACCACATGCCCATTACACCTCAACGCATGTACAAGGAGTTAAGCAATTCCCTTTCCTTCCCAGAGAGATCTTTAGTGCTTATTCTGACAAGGCATATTAACATCATAGATGTCTGGTCCTCACCCACAGGGCACAATACATGCTGGGAAGCCAGATGTCTATCAGCTACACCACTGTAGATCCTCTTCCCATGTGTAATTTAAATTTATATTTCAAAAGTAGGTGATACTAACAATGATCACACTGAAACATCAACAATACAATTAAAACTGTTACCTGTGGCCGCTGCAAAGCCTTAAGCCTGTCGCTGACCTGAGTTTTGATGCCTGAAGGAGGGGTGAAAATCTCATCGTAGCAGTCCAACATAAATGACACCAGCTGCAACTGTACAACTTCATCAAGTTCACAACCTTCAGGGGAGCGAATTATAGCCGGGCAGAAGGTGCCAATAACCTGACAAGTGACAATGTAAACAGTTCACTGAGTAATACATATTTACTGAAATATTTAACTTGGGGTAATATTAACAATGAATACTGGATATGCCCTTATTTCAGATCAGACCACTTAGCTACTAAAAGTGTTGCAGCAGTGCTGAGAGAACTCTTGGCTAGCTTCTGAAACTTATTTAGTACTATACTGCTAGTCAATTGAGACATAAACATTAGCTTGCAACTATCTGCTTTACCATCGAAACACTCTTACATATTCTTTGCACTTGTCTTTATTCACGCTCTGCGACAAGCTAGTAGATCAACATCTAGTCCAATAGGTGCTGTAGGATTTAGCTTCACAGACAACAGGTAGATAAACTTGTGTACATGGCTGGTGTTTCACAGACAACAGGTGAATAAACATGTGTACATGGCTGGTTTTTCACAGACAACAGGTAGATAAACATGTGTACATGGCTGGTGTTTCACAGACAACAGGTAGATTGTGTACATGGCTGGTGTTTCACAGACAACAGGTGAATAAACATGTGTACATGGCTGGTTTTTCACAGACAACAGGTAGATAAACATGTGTACATGGCTGGTGTTTCACAGACAACAGGTAGATTGTGTACATGGCTGGTGTTTCACAGACAAAAGGTAGATAAACATGTGTACATGGCTGGTGTTTCAGACAACAGGTAGATAAACATGTGTACATGGCTGGTGTTTCACAGACAACAGGTAGATAAACATGTGTACAAGGCTGGTGTTTCACAGACAACAGGTAGATAAACATGTGTACACGGCTGGTGTTTCACAGACAACAGGTGGATAAACATGTGTACATGGCTGGTGCTTCACAGACAACAGGTGGATAAACATGTGTACATGGCTGGTGCTTCACAGACAACAGGTGGATAAACATGTGTACACGGCTGGTGTTTCACAGACAACAGGTAGATAAACATGTGTACACGGCTGGTGTTTCACAGACAACAGGTGGATAAACATGTGCACATGGCTGGTGTTTCACAAACAGGTGGATAAACATATGCACATGGCTGGTGTTTCACAGACAACAGGTAGATAAACGTGTACATGGCTGGTGTTTCACAGACAACAGGTAGATAAACATGTGCACATGGCTGGTGTTTCACAGACAACAGGTAGATAAACATGTGCACATGGCTGGTGTTTCACAGACAACAGGTAGATAAACATGTGCACATGGCTGGTGTTTCACAGACAACAGGTGGATAAACATATGCACATGGCTGGTGTTTCGCAGACAACAGGTAGATAAACATGTGTACATGGCTAGTGTTTCACAGACAACAGGTGGATAAACATGTGTACATTGCTGGTGGACATTGAATTAAGGACACAGAACACAGCTTGTGGCTCTACAATATCAAGCCATGCTGTTTCCACATCAACAGTTATGAGTGCTGTTCTGTTTGCTGCATCTTTAATTTACTGTGAGGTGAGTAGCCTGCCATAGAAGCCAATGGGTTTGCTCCCAATACAAGAATGGGAAATGTTATAAGAAAAATGGTTTCTAAAGCGACATGTCATCCTAATGTGTTGGATATTGAAGTTGGACACATGGCCTTGTCAGGTACAATTGAAAACCTGGAGACCTTGAGTGCTAATTGTGTGTGTTAAATTTAACAACTGGATGCCTTGAGTGCTAATTATGTGTGTTAAACATCCCATGGCAGATGGACATTGCAAAGAATAAGCAGTAAGGCCACCACCCTGGTAAAATTGTTAGGGAGAAAGGGGTCTACCACGGGTAGATACTGTATATTGGACGAAATCTGTCTTGTTTTTTTCTGCCCTTTATCTTTGGCTGGGGCATTGTCCCTCACCTCGACCAAACCACGCCAAGCCGTCCTATCTTTTGCTATCTCCTGCAGCTCTTTCTGAGTCCTCCCAATATTATTAATCTCTATAATTCTCTTCTTCAAATGTTTTAGGACTCTCACTTTTTCGTTTGGCTTGTGGATTCTAGTCAAGAGTGTCTAGTTATAATGTCTTCAGGTTTTCTCAGTGTGTGTCCTATCAGCGCCTTTCCTTTACCACTTGGTTCACTGGAATTTGTTTAGTTCTTTTCATAAGATCTACACGGGTGGTTGTCATATAATTTTATTCCCATTATTCCGTGCAGGCACTAATTAAGGAATGTTTGTAGTTTATTTGTAATTCTGTTAGTTGTTATCCGTGTTTCCAGCTTAATATTTTCCCAGACAGTGACTATAACATTATTCCTCTATAATTTTCGCACCCCTGTAGGTCCCCTTTCTTAGACAATTTCACCAGATAAACAGTCTGCTGGTATTTCTTCAGCCTCCCAGACTCTACCAAATAATTTATGCAGCAGTTCAGTTGAAGTGTCTATATTGGATTAAATATCTTCTGCTGGGATACATCTGGGCATATTCTTAAGATGGTTTTTCACATTTGATATCCAACTCCACTTCAGCTGGCTGGATATCAGGAGAGCTGTTTGGAACTGGACTATTCAGAATATCCTTAATGTATTCAACCCAAGTTCACTTGTTCTTCAATATTGATGACAACTTTCTCTTTACTGTTTTTGATAAGTTCACTTGGTTGATTATGTTTTTACCAATTTTATTGTGATGCTATATAGGTCTCTGAGGTTTCCTTTAGCTGATCTATCTTTTGCCCCTTGCAGAAATATATTTGTCTCTTATCCAAGTGCTTCTTAACTTCTTTGTATATTTTCCTTTGGCTCTCCTTTGCAGCTCTGGTTGTGCTATTAATTAAGTCTTCTCTTTTATGTTACCTATCTTCTATTTTCTTAAGGGTTTCTGGCTTTATGTTTTCTTCCCCTCCTCCCTAGGGCTCCCATACATGCATCACTTCAAATGCTTTTAACCTGGTTCCAACTGTTCTCCTCATCTACTAAGTGTTGCCAGTTAGTTGCATATCCTTTACATGATGTCGCAGTCAACCTCAGAATTTTTTTGCTATTTGTGATTTCTTGGCAAGTTTACATTCAGTAGTTTGATGCTTTCTGAATGACCGGCATTCATACCTGTATTAAACCAAATTGAGGCAGCTGTGTTTTGAATGCAGTAAGCGGGATTGTGAATTGCATCCATAACCCCCTCACCAAAGTGTTGGTAGTGTTACAAGACTTATTACTTATTAGAGAATGTGACCATAGTTTCTTGGTTTCTGAGATATCCTACATTATATTGAATTCCATCTTTAATAGATGTTATATATTTGTTGAGTTTTAACTTAATTTTACGAATCTACAGGTGGTAGATAAAAATTTACCGTTAAAGCCTATAAACATGAGTGTGGACAATCTAAAATCAAACAATGGTAAAAGGCAAAAATGTGAAGATGTTGCTTGTCATGAACTCAACGAAGATTAGACTGAGAAATTTCTGTTTATGCCTAGCTGTAGGTGGTAAACCAGGTAAGAATGATATTGCATGACTTTTATAATTTTATAACATTGTGGCCCGCTTAATTACCGAAAATAGTAGATATGGCCCTCTGCTTAAGAGTTGGAGCACTTGACACATTTAGTTCAAATGAAGAACAAAGAATAATTGATAGCTCAATGCTGGCACCTTGTGTGATATCAGTGTCATTTCAACACTTTCCCCACTTTCTGTGCTGTAATGATGCTGCTAATCAAAATATCTGTTTCACCTCTAGATGCTCTGGGTGCATGGTGTTTACACCCCATGTCATTGTGTGACATATACCCATTTTTTATCTAATAAATATTTACGAAGATGAGGGAGGAAAGTCATTAACATACCAAACTACGAGTCGTCTGTGATGGATCCAGGCACAGATTGGAGTTCAACGTCATCTTTGTCATCATCTTGAACAAAAAGTGAAGTTTGCGCCTGTTGGCCGGTGGAAGCAGAAGTGTAATCATCTGTAACGAGTTCTTTGCTCGATCTTCCGCCAGTCTAGTCTGAGGATCTGGTGAAGACATGAATTCACATGCATAAATAAAGCTTTATGCCAAGATATTTCACAGAAAACTCAGTTACTTTATTACATAAAAGCGGCTACAGTGATTTTATGATATAAAATAGAAGCATCACACAAGTTGAGCTAAAAACCAACATGACTGCACTCAGGACATTCCCATGCTCCATCCCCTCATTCAACAGCCAGCAAAGAGTCACACCACTAGTCATTTCCACCGCTATCTGATTGAAAGTTCTCCTGTCTTCCCTCTCAGTTTTGAGATTCTTTCAGAACCCCTGCCAATCCCCCAAAATTTCATTCTTTCCACATACGGGTCCTCAATCTATTCCCCAACGTTCTCCACCTGGTTCCACAGGCGCACGAGCACCTCTCACTTGTCCATAGGTAATCTACCACCAACAGGTGCATTCCCTGCCAGCCTATCAGCCTGTTCATTCCTCTGCACTCTTGCATGGCCAGGGCAAAAATTCCATACAATTCTCACAATCTGTTACCTCTGAAGTGAGGTGAGCCATTCCACATGAAACATCCCTTACTCCACCTTACTAAGTATACTCTTTGAGTCCGTAATGAATATAATGTGTGTTGCAGAGGTCTCCTCTAACTAACAGAATGCTGCTGTTACTGCTTCCACCTCCATTCTCATGCTGGAGGTCGTAGTCTCATATGCCACTCTCTACTTTTTCAAGAATCGTCCATTAGCCTTCGCGATGAAACCCAAACCACTAGATCTGTTTCTCATCACTGACCCATCAGTGTAGATCATTATGTCACCTAGTGTTACTCTGGATCAGTTGTTGCACCTCAAACTTTGTGCAGCCCGCCACCCATTCTCTGCACTCAATGCCAAACAGATCAAGCAGGCAATACATTCTGTAAAATTAGAAGCATCCTTTGCAACACATTCAGGTGTGCTTGACCAGGATTATTTTCTCTGGCGAGTATGTCTCTAGGGTCAAACCAGTCTCATAAAAATATAGCAGACAATTTTTGAAATTTCTGGAAATTGTCTAGGAGGGAAAGACAATAAGAGAGTAAATGGCCACCCCCATCTCATTATGTCACGATTGTGAATATTAAAAGGCCTAACACTTCACACCCCCAATTCACAACAATGCACCCCCGGTGATGTTAATCATCCACATTGATGATCCTGTGCTAAGAGGCAAAAGAAGTGTCTGGGGTTCATAGCAAGAGTTAATGGATGGTGTTTAGTACAGGAGAGCCTGACATAAGATACCACGACATCTAGTCTAAGAACGGAGATGATGGTAATCACAGCGATGTTCCATTGGCCACAGGACAAACAGCACACACGTCATGATTGTAATGGACCCACAGAGTATGCTCAGAAAGGTGAAGACAGGCATGCTTCATACAGAGCTTCATACAGAGCTTCAATCAAGTGCTGTGATGTTGGTTCTTGATTGAACTCAGCTCAACCTCATACCTCTACGTCAGTATCTGCCATGGAACTATCTTTACCTGTAAACAGTTCCTAATCTTACACATAATCACTTATATGGATATGAGCAACTTCTAAACAAGAATGACAAAGAGATGCAAAAATAAAAACCATGGATATCTAAAAGCAAACACTGATTACAATATTCTTGGAAAGTTATTTTAAAAAAATGAAAAGAAAATAATTTTTTGGGGTTGTCATGAAAAGACGATAGCTAGCATAAAATTTAACAACCAACAGAATTCTATCATTGCATAAATTTAATAGAGTAAAATCCTAGAAAAATGTATATATTTTCAGGTAATTCTCCTGGAGACTAAGAATAGGGAAGCCCGTATAAAAGGTAAAAGAAAGATAATTTTATAATTTATGTAACTATTCTCTAATCCACAAAATTAAACATTTGTGCATGTGTGTATTTAACAATTAACAAGCAACACTATACCAACTTACAACTAATAAACGAGCGCTGAACGCCTTTCCTATGAATGTGCGAGTTTCCGCTGTAAAAAGGTGTAATTCGAGAAACACTTGGACTTGAAACGAAGCCCTCTCTTGAAGCTATTGTATCATCATACTGAGGCACGTATGGTGTAGATGTCATGCGATTTGCTGCCTCTCTAGTACATGATGGTGCATTGTGCAGGGAAGTTAGATTTATGCACGACTGTGCACTGTATTGTGAGGCTAGGTTGGTCCGGCCAACAACTGATTTGTTCTTGGAAGCATCTAAAACAACACTGTATTCTGTCTCTTGTTTTTCATTATCTTGACCACGTCTGCTGCCATTTAGTGAAGACACTTCTTCCAAAGGCACAGGATCGCACAATAGTTTCTGGGGTTGAAAGCGGTCAAGTGTGGGTAGTGGGCACGGACTCTTTGTAGCTCGAAGAGAAGGAATATGTTCCTCAGAAAATGCACCAGGTTTACATTCAAGACCATAGACCCCAGCTGGATTTTTTGTAGGTGAGAAAGGGACATCTACATTCACAGTGGGATAAGACTGACATTGAGACATCTGAAGTCCTCGAATGACACTGACTGGTGCTAACATTATCAGTGTGAGATGCTAAAGTCTCGCTTTCATGAGGATGTTTATCTTTTGGTGCTGCAGCAGACATTCTGGAAGTATTCTGTAAAGATGATGCAACTTCTATGTGGTCACAATCCACAACATTAAAGGCCTGTTGATGAGAAGGATCATGATGTTCAGACTGCTGGGAACTGAAGCAAGGATCGTTATCAGCATCACATTCCACTCCATTATTTTGTGGACTGCTATGGTTATTGTTTAGCTGCCTGAGGCCGAAATTGTTTCCATTAAAACTTACACTTCTAGAAGAAACATTTCTGGGTCGTACTCTAGCAGCATTGCCGGAGACATTTTTCGTGTATTTGTTAACATCTGCAAATGACTTGCTTCTTGATACAGACTTTTCAACAAAGCAACTGTCTTTCTCTAACCGCTTATCATTATCATAAAGACAGACTTCTGACTTTGGTCTGTCTGCATTATTCTTTCGCTGAAGAAATGAACTCTCATCATCATCATCATGCCCAAAGTCTGTTGTCATTCCATTCTGATAAAAGACTCGTGTCACAGTTGTGTTGTCTGGCCCAAAAGCAGTCTCATATCGGGAGACTTTTAGATTAGGCACAGACCCATACTTTCTACTTATTCCAGACAGCCATTCGTCAGAAAGTTTGTTGGTGTCCGTGGCAGACTGTGTTGTTGAAAGCAAAGGAATAGACCCACTATTGTGTTGAGAGATGGACAAGGATTTACAGGATTCCTGAGTGGTCAAGCCATAAGACTGCTCAACAGAAACAGCTTTGTCTTCAGTGTGGTTCTGTCCATGCATGCTCATTCTATTACTGTTGAGAAAGGCACTTTGACAATAACTTCCAGAGTTATGGTTACTATTGTCAGCAAACCGCAAATCTTCTCGAGTTCCAAACCAACTGGTGGAGTCCTGCAAGTCTTTAGTGCTTCCGTGTTGATACCCTGTGCTGTCAAGCAGGCAGAACTTCTTTGTGAGATTCAGGATGATATTCTCCAGGGACATAGAAGACCACAAGGTGCTGGGAACATCTAACTCATTGTTACTGCAAGGTGATGAGTGACGTTGCTGGCTGTTCCCTGCCATTACTGAAAAACATCAGAAGAATTTCACTTAGACAAAGTCAACAAAAGTATAAACAAAATGGCTATGATGACCAACAAATGAGGTAAAATGTAAAATGACCATTTTCTAAATTTAGGCATTAGAAAAATATGATCAGAGACATACATGTCATGACTAGCAAATGCCTAAATATGTTCAAACATAAAGTGTTATTAGCAAATAACAAATAACACTGCAGTTACTTGTTGTCATTAAAACCACAGGGTAATTTTCTCTATAATCGTTTACCAGGTGGAAAATTAATTTCCGAATCCACACTTGCCATTAAGCATAGTTGTGGAAGAACAGATGAACTGCCTTGCCTGTAACGTACACATGTTTTGTTTAGTGTATCCTTCAGGTTGTCTGAATATTGTTTTCTTGGTCTTTCTCTGGCTCTATATCTAGAACTTGTTTGATTGTCTGCTCTTGTCAGCAGTTGGATGGCTATGATTTTCTAAAGCGCATGGTAAAATATTTTACACTTACAATATATACTGTGTATGTTACACTTTTTTGTCTTCTGCTTTTCATCCCCCATGGGAGCACAGACAGTCAACAATATAATGCCAAGCCTGTCTATCCTTTGCTACCTCTCAGTCGCTTTCATGTTTTTCCCATGTTGCTTATCTGTCTTCAACTCTCTGTTCTGTGTTTTATGGTCTACCTACATTACAGACATTACACGTAGACAGTCACAATTTTTTGGGCATGTTATGAGAAGAAATGAATTGGAGAACGTGGTGACAACTGGCAAGATCGAAGGGAAGAGACCAAGGGGAAGACTGAGAAGTAAATACCTGAATGACTTGGCCACGTGGCATAATCGAGACAGAAATACAGAGCTGATCCACGACATCTGGAGTGAGATGGCAGAACATGACCACCCACGTTTATCAGCATGGCATATGATGGAAGGACATTTCTTTTTGCCTTTTGGTTTTGAGAGAAAAAAAAACTTTATAGCTGTGGTATTCCATGGCTTTATGCTACAACATACAACAAAACAGAATCCAGCTCACCAAACACATTTGTAACAATGTCGTATAGGCTGTAGGGCACAAGGGGCTGCTCTTGTCTGAGAAAGTAATCTTTGACAACACCAAACACATCTTTCTCAAACCCTGGATAGTTGGGCAGTCCTGGTTCTGGAGGTTCTGGCCCTGAAAAAAATATGGTTAAAACTGTTGATTTTTGCAACAGAAATCTGCCTGTTAACTTTTATAAAACAACATCTGTCATTTATCTTTTATGAAACAATCTTTTTGTAACATCTTACAAGAACAAAACATGCACCTGTATCATCAAACCACAGCACACTCCAGAGATCCAATCACACAAACATTTACATCTCACTGTTGACCATCACTATTTTCAATACAGCAAATTAAATGAACATTCTTTTTTCTTTTCTTTCACTAAACACAGATAAACACAAAACTGAGTCAAAGGGCTGAAACAAAAACTGCATCAAGCATGTTTATAGCATTTCAATACCATCAATAATTTTTGTATTCTTAACATTTGGTATTTCTTTCTATCAGAAATTGTGCACGAAAAGCACTAGTATTAGATACTTTTAGTTGTTGCTCAATATTTTATTTTGCTATCATAACCAGCGTCAGTCTCTCAAATATACTTTTCTCTTAGAGACATGAAATCCACATGAAGGGAGCGATATCTTTCAAGTAGGAAGGGCAATCCTTGACTCGATGGAACCCTAGCTAATTAAAGTGACAATATAATGGAATCCCAGTAACAGCAACATACCAGGGAAATAAGAAAACTGGTAATAAACTGACCAAATGAGGAGTCCCAAAACAACAGAGAAGACTGACTGAATAGATATGCAAAGGAAACAACAGCCAAACTCATTTTACTTGTGTCCAAACCAAAAGCCAATGATAAAATCAATGGTCTAAGCAGAAAAAAAAGAATCCCCAGTGTAATGTTCTAGTTTTGAACAGTAGTTGTCAGAATTAATAGCCATTTAAACTATATGAATATAAAACATGAGATTACAGTCATTTCCCTCAAACTTATGAAACAACCAGTTACCGTCTCATTGAGTGCCTAGCACTTTCAAACACCAGGGAAAACTCCTACAATTGACAACAGATAGTAATTTATTCTATGGCTTCCTGGAACAGCTGATCAGGACCTGCACCGTTAAAAGAAAGCCACTGGGGCTATCAAGAGTAGACAATTCAGCATCACTGGGATCAACAACAGACATAAAAGTCTGCTACTTATTTCTGCATCACTAAAAGTCTGTAACAATTGGTATTTGCTTTGTGCATATATGACACAATGTTTAGGTTTGCATATGTTTTTGCCATCCTCTTGCACCAGTGATGAAAGTATGACACACATTTTGATATCTTACACAAGTCAATAGATTAAGTGACCACCAGATACTTTATGAATCCATGTTGTTATGGTTTGTGCGTTAAATATTATTAGATCACTAGCAGAGCAGTCTACAAGAGCCAGTTACTGTAGGTTTTACACATCAAAGAATTACAACAGCTATTCTTACAGGTTTTTTAATTAAAAGGGAACAAAGTAGGGCAGAAGTTATGCCAGGTTCATCTTATGGTCTTGACTGTTTGGATTTTCACAAAAATAAGAAAACATACATTCTTCCTCTCGATGTAGAAAGACCTGTGTACATGTTAAAAATCCCTCAGTAGCTGGAAACTATAAAGAGCAGGCCAAATTTCTAAATTAAAGAATAGCAACCCACACAAGAAATATAGCATATTTGTGATTCTGCTGCACACACACATAGATGTGTGTGCACTGTGTTGCGATTCTGAGTGTGTGCTTTATGAGAGGAGACTGGAGCACTTATGGAGATATCAACTGTATTTGAATTTCTCAGCTCTTACATGTGACAGGGTCAGCCTGAGTGAACAGTATTACATGACACATATTAGCAATACTATATACATCTCAATGATAAAAGCCTACATTAAACAATGTCAATCACATACTTTTAACTGACACCAATATTTTCTTCAATTTAATTACTACAGCCAAGTCTACTTATTTTTCAACACTTCACTTATTGTAAGAATAATATTTTATTGAAAGAGAACTACTTTTTTTAAAAATCTTTCCTAAATTAGTCATTTTTTTTTAAAATGTTGCATATCCCTTACAGGATGTTGCAGTCAGCACCAGCATTTTTCAGCTACTGTTGATGTACTAGGCAAGTTTTTACGTTCAGTAGTTTGCTATTGCTTTCTGAACGACAGGCTCCCATACCAACACATTATAACACAACACAACACTGTCTGCTGCACAAATCAGTCACAGCTGCGTTTCGAACGCCTGGTAGGTGGCTCACAAACCGCATTCGCAAGCCTTTGGCCGCGGAGACCAGCAAATTAGTCAAACATTATCTAAATTTTAATGCTTAAATAATCAAATTTAATGGTGATTTCAAAAGTACATCAGTATCAGAAGTGATTGGCAATATACGAGCCATAAGGCTGTGGACAGATACGATCACCAGTGCCACACTGCATGAACTAAAAAATCATTAACAAAGACATTGATGGGGGTTCTCTCACATATCGTATAGCTTAGAAAAAAAAGACATATACCATACTTTTAAAATTATACAATCCCATATTTTGACTTTAATGGCTGTGGTAAAAGTTGGTTCAATTATAGAACTCTATTATACAGTTTAAAAAAGGTTCAAATGCTTTTTAAGCCTTGCAAAACAGTACTAAAACTGAACGAGCTGTATCACAAGAAACAGTGTCACATAGAAGAGAGAATGATACAGGTAGGTTACTGAAAATGTTATACTTACAACGAGCCAAGCATTTCATTGCAGACATGACCCAATGAGGAAGCTGCTCCTTGGCATCTATGTTGGTCACAACACCACTCTTGTTCAGATAAATGCAGTTATGCATCACATTATAACCATCGACTAGATCAGTGCTAATGACATCGCCTAAGTTTGCCACTCCGAGAACTTGCTTGCATCTACAACAGAGTTGTTACATTATTGCTTTCATGTCATCAGCAAATGCAGAAACATACACGCTGACTGCCAGAGTTGCAAAGAAATAATTTCACAATTAACCCACTACATTTTCTTTCCCATAAAAACTTGCAAATAGGGGCAGACATGGCTGAGAGGTATGGTGTCTGTCTCAGGCACAGATGGTATTGGGTTCAAACTCAATATAGGACTGGGAATTTTTCCTCTAAGAACAACTGGTATTTAATGGTATCACATGTCCCCCTGAAAAGACAAAATAAAATGGTATCTAATGGTATCACACGTCCCCCTGATTTCTTGGGAAGTGAGCCTTCCGAAATAACGGCACGTTAAAAATCCCACAGAGCTGGAAATCTCAACCAGTACGCTGTAACGCCACTGCCATAGATTTTTTAAAAAATTTTGGGGGGGGGGGGGGGGGGGGGGGGGGGGGGGGGGGGGAGGGGGGGGGGGGGGGTGTGTGTGTCCCATGGGTAGAGAGTCCAATACCTTGGATGGAATCTGTCAAAAGGAAGCAAACCTTACCAAATGCATGCCAACCCCAGACGTTTGAGGTGCATAGCTGGGTGTGTCGCACACCCCAGACACTGACGTTTGAGGTGCATAGCCAGGTGTGTCGCACACCCCCAGACACTAACATTTGAGGTGCACAGCTGGGTGTGTCGCACACCCCCAGACACTGACGTTTGAGGTGCATAGCTGAGTGTGTCACACACCTTAGACACTGAAGTTTGAGGTGCATAGCTGGGTGTGTCGCACCCCCAGACACTAACGTTTGAGGTGCATAGCTAGGTGTGTCGCACACCCCAGACACTGACGTTTGAGGTGCATAGCTAGGTGTGTCGCACACCCCAGACAATGACGTTTGAGGTGCATAGCTAGGTGTGTTGCACACCCCTAAAAAGATGGACACAGAAAAAGAAGAAAATATGCAAACTACAATAGAATGGTGATATGTCTAGATCACTGTGGTATACTGACTCACAAGCCGTTACTAGCTGTCAAGATCTCCTCAAATTAAAACTAAATTGTACTAGAATGTAAGCGACTGGTACAATTAAACTTGGGGGATGATGGAAAATCGACACCGCCCGGATTGGAAAACACACACTTCAGGAATCAAGAGTGGATATGGGGTAAAACTTCAACACGGAGAAAGCTGAGATATAAACAGCTACAATCAGTTTTCCGGCCTCAATGTACCAACAAACAGCGACTGGTAGCAAACCAAGATGTGCATGCAGAATGGTAGCTTTTAACTCGCCACGACTAAGTGAGAAAATTGTCTAAAGAGAAGAAGGACCATACATGCAGCAGCCAGTATTTGGAAACAACCAAATCTATGACCTTACTTCATGGTGATGTCAAATGTTGACACGTATTGTGAAGCTGTCGTGTTTTGATGAGGTGAATATAATTTAGTTTAAATCTTAGTTAGTTGTGAGCCTATTTTCCCAGAAGAGAGTTGGTAAGTAGACTCGGTGAACACCTGTGGTGAACTAAGAAGTTAATTTAATTGTTATAGTTTATAGATAAACTATTAATTAAGAATACCCATATTGAATGTTATTTTCTCCCAAAAGTAAACACCTGACTTAATGTATAAAAAGCATTAATCCAAGTTGTACATTTAATTCTTAAGCAACTCAATCTACAATGATTTGGAATGGTGAGTTCTTAAAGAATTTAATTTAGTACAAACTGAATAATATTATACTCAGTTATCATAGTCATAAGATAAACTGTACATTAGGAGAAAACTGCAGTGTTTATTTTCTCCCAGCTAAGCAACTTAGTTAATGTATAAAACATTAGACACATGTTATACATTTTATTTCTTAAGCATGAAACTGAATCTACAATGAATTAGAGTGACTTAAGGAACTTCAGAATTCTTAGTACAGTGGTAAGGACATAATGTATATGGCCCACTGGTAAGATTAAAAACTAGTTTACATGTGCCAGCACTAATAGAGAATTTAGTGGAATGTGTATAGTCAAGTAGATTGAGCACATTAGTCAGTAAATTTATTTTTTTACATGAGCACATGGACAACCAAATAGTTTTCTTTTAATTCATGAACCCATGAGAACCACCCAGAGTTCTACAGGTATCATAATTTGTGTGATGGTACAGCCCACTTGGGGTAAGGCAAATATATAAACATGGCTGTTAACCATGGGCAATAATAATATTTGTGCCTCATAATAGTTCGTAACCAACCGCCATGCAAGAAGTATTTTAATTCATAATGCCTGAATATGAATTGGATATACCACCTAAATTGTATGTATTTTATGAGAACATGTGAAAACTCCTGGATTTCCTATTGCTAAATCCTGGATGAATTGCCTAAGTGTGTCTAATGATCACAATGATCACTATGACATTGTTGATAACATGTCTGTGAGGATTCATGTGTGATTTCATCATTGTTAAACAGATGTGAATGTATCATTTCATAAAACCCACCAGCATGCATGACTACAAGTTAGGTTGAAGGATGAGATTCCCTTGTAATGTCATTCTTGGTGAATCTGTGAATGTATTCTGTGTAAAGCACCTACATATGCATGATTGTCATCCATACAGATATGATTGTGTCTGAAGAATGGGTGAGATCTCATTGTGATGCCATATGGTGTAAACATGTTATGTTGTCATTTGGAAATCACATAAGTACCCACCTTACATGACAGTATGAAGGATGTGTGATGAATGATTCCTATATGATTCCCCCTACCAATATGAATGTGTCTATGGACTGAGTGAAATTATCATACATACATATGAATGATGTCAGAGAGAGTGAAGTGACCTCACCTGCACAGAGGGAGATGTTGACTGATGCATGAGGAAATTGAGTGAGTGAGTGAAGTTACCTGCTGAGAGAGAGGGAGTATAAGCCAACAGTCAATCTCATGATAGCCGGCAACTTTGATGTGGAATGCCATGCCTATCAGAGAAATGCTTCGGTGTACCCCATAAACTAAAAAATAATTTAGTACACTCCGGCGCATAACACCACTTTGTATAAAGTATCATTCATATCCCTATCATCTAGTCTTGTGCGCTAAGCACGACACAAACCATATCATACATTACGCATAGCACCAGCCTCTGTGTTTGGAATTTAAGCAAAATCCCACTTTGTAGTTCATGTTAACACATATGATCTATTGTGATGATAACAATGTACTACCAAAATAATGATAATGATTGTAATGACAATGTAATAATTATGAAAATAATGATAATGATTTTAATTACAATGATTATAAAAACCATGATGATGTTGATAATAATCAATATTACATCCATGAGAATGGAAGAAATCTTCTCACTTGAAGCATTTAATGAAGAAGAATACACCTGAATGCTATACAAGAATAATACCAGAATGTACTTATCTTGTTTATAAGCAAATACTCATGGAAATGGGAACTGATTTTTAAAAGCTCTTAATGTATAAGACCCTTTTTCTTGAATAGGAAAAGATGAAGTAGAGAACAAAACTAGATACAGAAGAGAATGGTCAACATAATTGTTAATTTCCCAATCACTCAAGGTATTACTTCTATAAACCTGAGGACAGGCATAGGTGATGATGAAACTACACATCTGCTAGTTAAACCTTGAACCCCTGATAGTGGAAAATTGGATTGAGAGCCAACAACTATGTTGGTGATAACTACATGAAAACACCATGACTATCTTTCTATGTTTATTTTATCTAAAGAACAGGATCCATTTTATTGTTTTCACTGGTTATGTTCTTAGGCTTTTACATGTAAATTCTAATGTCATATTTCTGATATTATTAGAATTATGTGATTGATGGAATTTCAGGTAGTGGTCTTATTCATGTCAATCCAGACCTGACTTGGTGAAGTTTGAATGCAGCACCTGTTGAGTGAGCACATGGTTGAGTGATGCCCTTGATAGAGTAGCGCAGAAACATATCTACCTGCAACCATTCCATTTGTCTCATAGGAGAGGTAATCTTTATTTAAACAATTACCGGCTGTGAGAAAAGAAAACCAAGAGCCAACTTATGTTCTACTACGCCCAGGAACAATAATACTACAATTGATGATAGCCAGAGTGATTCCCAAAGCTGGAAGTGGAGAATCCTGATTGGAGACAGTTCTTTTTTTTCAGATCATCCAGACCAGTAAAAGATTAGCATTACATGCCACTAAAAAACAAATATAACTGTTAATATCTACGTTATAATTGGCACATCAATTCTGTATAATTATGTATATGTATATGTCCTCATTTTATGACAGGAAATTGTAATTTTGAAAGCAATTTACAAAATCCATATTGGTGTTTATTAACCCCACCCGGGGTCAAGGTTAATGTATAAAAAAATTTATTTTCCGTCATACAGTTAATTACAGATGAAAATTTTGGTTGGGGGCCCCAAAAAACCCTTTAGGGAAAAAATGGGGGTATAAAAAAAGGGAAAATAAAATTTCAGTATCCTTTTTTTTTTTTTTTTTTTTTTTTAAAAAAAAAAAAAAAAAAAAAAAAAAAAAAAAAAAAAAGGGATTCCTTTTTGGGGTTTTTTTTTTTAAAAAACTTTTTTTTTATTTCTTTTGTTTTTTTTTCCCCCAACAAAAAATTTTGGGAAAAAAAATTTTTTTGTAAAAAAACCCCAAAAAAAAAATAAATTAATTAAACGGGGCAAAGAATTTTTTTTTTTTAGGAAAGGGTTTTATAAAAAAATCCTTTTGTTTTTTTAAAGGGTCATGTAAATTTTTTTTTAAATTTCCCCTGAAGAATTTTTAAATTTAAAAGGGGAAAAATTTTAAAAAAATTATAAAGGGAAAATTTTTTTTTTCCTAAAGGGTTTCCTTGGTTTTTTTTTTTTCCTAAAAATTTTGGCCCTTTAAAAAAAAAAAGGGGGTCACTTTGGGAAAAAATAATTTTTTTCTTTTTCTCTGGGGGGTGAGCCTCAATAAAACCCCGACAATCCCTGGGCCTTAAACCCAAATTAAAAATGGTTTGAAAAACAAAACAAAATAAAAGATGCTTAATTGTGCTAGACCAGGGGTGGGCAAACTTTTTGTGCATAGGGCCACATTGACAAATGTAAAGCTATTGGGGGGCCGCATATATATTATGTCCACTTTGTTTACAGCAACCTATCACAATAAGTAATTATGAATTATTTATAGGTTATTAAACAGTATAAATAAAAAATTTTCGCAATTTTATTTTACTTATACACTTATACATTATATTTTACAATATGGACAAAAAGTTTTACTAATTTGTTAACAAGATTTTACAATTTTTTTTATTATAATAAAATTTTTTTATTATCTATCAATGGCTTTAATTTAGACACAAACGACTACATTGTCACTACAATTGTTGATTTCTAATGAGATGTATGTAACTGCTTGCAATTTGTGACAATATTCTTGAAATCTGGAGCAAGTTTACTTGTTGAAATTTGCATGACAGCATGCAAGGTGCAGTTTGACAATAAAGACCTATTCTTAGATTTGTTGATCTTCAAGCAAGAAAATGCTTGTTTGCAAATGTATGTTGATCCAAACAATGATAAAAGTTTACTAAATAGAAAATTAGAAAGAAATTTTATCAAAAATGTTAAAACAATCATAACGATAATGAAATTCTGTAAAATTAAAAAAAAAATAAAAACCAAGTAAAAATGTGTATTTCTAAATGCTCTCAGGGGCCGCATAATATCAGTTGTCAGGCTGCATGTGGCCCGTGGGCCATAGTTTTCCCACCCCTGTGCTAGACTAATAATGAAAAGTAGCAGGAAAAAAACCTGGCCAAAAAAAAACATGCTGACAGGAGACAGATACACATGGCATAAATCGTATAGAATTAAACAAGGGATAGTGGGAGAAGGCAAACTGTCCTTCCTGTACATGAAACAAGCTGTCTGGCTTATTTAGTAAATGAAACGAAAGCCATGTTGACACTGGGGATGTGGTACTAGGCCCATATTTTTAGACCAAAAGGCAAGCAATGGATGATGTAGTTAGTATCATGCTGGCCGCCTTTAACTCCCAAAACAATTTTCCAGTATCATTGTTATGAGGTCCCAGAGCCATATGATCATGTAAGAAATAATCCCCACCTCTTGGGGAATTTGTGTGAACCTGCAGCTCCAGGTGCACACTGCAGAGTAATATATTAAGTGAATAGATTAATTATATTTTGGCTGAAATACTCAACACGCAGTCACTAATACTGTTCAAATGTGGAGTATTTGTTATCCCCAAAGTAATAGCAGATTCACAATAAATTCTTTATGTCTGCACAAGATTGGTTAGAAACACCTAACTGCTAAGTCTCAGCATATATGAAATGCCTTTGCCTTGATAACTTTATGGCCACAATTTAAGTTGAGAGATGGCCGAACTTCAAATGGCATGGCCTAATGACTGTACAGGGTTGCAAAAGACAAACTCTCTTTACTACACATACTAGTATATGTTTGGTTACTCGATTTGCTAACTGTTATCTGTTCATATGATATATAACTCTGCAATATGCACCTGATGAGATGGGCAAAATACGCCAGGCAACAAATTGTACAACACACTGTTAATTGTTTCTATGTTTAAATTCATTAAGGAACTAGTTTAGTTTAGTTTAGTCATTGGATCAACATCATGGCACACGGTTTAACCCATAAGTGCTCCGTTTTCCTCCTAACTCAAACCTGAGTCTGGAGAAACTCAGCTCAATGCACGAACTCTGTTGCATCGGCGAGGATCCTGAAATACTTTGGGTAGATTTTTAACTCGAAATTTTGCCTGGGCAGTGCTGTTAGGCTACTCTTTTTCTATTTCCAACTGCCAAGGGATTTTTTTAAGTGCGCAACAATATACACGGGCGTCCGATCTCACTACTCAGAGACCAGGGGAAATTTTTATTACTGGAAGTCCAGGTGGATTTTTAAAATAAATCCCGGTCCTCACCGGGGCCTGAACCTGGGACCTCCAGCACTCGAGGCAGACACCATACCTCGAGACCACTCAGTCCCCCCTTCACTAAGGAACTACATTTTTTAAAAGTTTCTAGCATACACTGACTGAGAAAGTCATACAAAAAACTAAACAAATTAAAATAATAAAATTAATTAGAGAAATTAAATGTAGACAGCCAAGATTTATTGGGCACTTTATGAGGAGAAATAAACTTACAAGCTTAGTGACAACTGGCAAACTTGATGGAAAAAGAACAAGGAAAGGCAATGAGACAAACACCTGGATAGCTTGGCCACATGCCATAACTGAGACCAGAACCTGATCCAAGATTCTAGTGATCGTGTGAGATGGCAAACCATGGCTGTCCATGCTTCAGCATGGCACATGATGGTGAGCATGCCTGTGTTTCTGTACATGATTTCAACAAGCATTTCCCATAGGAAACAACTACACCAGATATTATTTTCCAGCACATTTACAATGACACAGCTAACAATGTGAACAATAACACAGCTAAGAATGTGAGTTTTTTTTTTTCAGTTTTACAGCTACACACAAGATTGAAGTAGTAAATGTTTGCCCCAATTTTACAAACTGAATAGAAAATCTACTCTGATATTACAAACCATAATGAAAGTCTGCAGTCATGTTATGAGCTGTAGAAAAAGCTTGCCCGTGTGTTATCAGGGTCCACGAGGGAGGCAAAGAATAGTGACACTGAAACCTACCATGGGATGACTAAAGGAGGGTTGGTGTAAAGCTGGCCATCCCATCCCATCCCATAGAAAGCTTTAGCTGATAAAATCCAACTAACTATGATAAAGTCCACAGAAAAGAAAACCCAGTCAACCAAGATGAAAGGAGGCTCTTTTAGAAGATGTATGATGCAATGTAGAGAAAGGAGGCTGGATAGTCAGCTTACTTCCCTTCACCTAGGGAAATATCCAGAATTGGCACCTGAATTGGAAAATACAGCACTAGTGTAGGGGAACTGTATAAGATTTGCATTTTGGAATCATGCAAAACAAGATGGAAGGGTGCTGGAAAAAAGCTTCTAAACAGGTGAAACAGTGCTGCTCTCAGGCCACACAGAGGAATACCCCTGACAGTGAAGGGAGTGGCCTGGATGCTATCTAGAGGCAGAGACATTATTTGAGTGGGAAGCAATGAGTTCTAGAATAATAACAAAATTTCGAACCACAAAATAGAAAGTAACCGTGAGTGAGATCTAGTGTTACACACTAACAATTGATAAGGATGAATGAATCATAGGGGAATCTTAAATTAAACTTCAAAGTTCTATAGGTAATCAAGGAAGTGGCAATATCAAAATGTGATGGGTGACCTGAATGTCAAGAAAGGATCAAATAACTTGGGTAATGAAGAGCTCATGAGGAAACATTTACTTTAAGTACTGAACAGACTTGGAAATTCATCAATTTTTATGCAGTGAATCAATGTCATGGGAGAGATGTTTTCCCACATAAAAGAATACATAAATCAATATGGGCATCACTAGACCACAATAAAGAAAATCAAATTGATTTTATCTGCATTTACACAAAATTGAGATTATCTCTTCACCATCAGATCACCATCTGCTGATAAGTAAGAAAAAAAAAGTTCAAACTCAAGAGATTCATAGCACCTTGAGTTGAGTTGAAAACTTACATCATTGCACTCAGGGCATTCCCATATGACTCTGTCCCCTTATTCAACAGCCAGCAAAGAGTCACACTACTAATCATTCCAAACGCTATCTGAATGAAAGTTCTCCTGGTCTTCCCTCTCCGTTTTGAGATTCTTCCAGAACCCCTGCCGATGCCTCGCAATCTAATTCTTTCCACATACGGGTTCTCAATCTGTTCCCCCACCTTCTCCATCTGGTCACACAGGCGCTCAACCACCTCTCCCTTGTCCATAGGTAATCTACAACCAAGAGGTGCATTCCCTGCCAGCCTATCAGCCTGTTCATTCCTCCCCACCCCTCCCACATGGCCAGGGCAAAAAATCCATACAATTCTCACAATCTGTGACCTCTGAAGCAAGGTGAGCCATTCCACACAAAATATTCCTTTCTCCATTTTACTCAGCATACTCTTTGGGACGCAGAGGTGTTTCCAAGGCACCAGAGCCAGGATTTTATACTGGCCAAGACCTACTAACACATCCTAGTTGTGCGTCCTGGGCAACAGGTCCCTTCAGGGTCCTGGCTAACATAGTAGGATTGCTGATTATTCCGAAGTCGGAGAGTATCTCCCTGCACGGTGAGGAACCACCAGTCTGCACACCAATAAACCAGATATGGGACAACGGATACTCACGCAAACCTCAGTCCGGTATGACATCATACTGATGTTGGACAACAGGAATGTCTTCATCCGACATACAGAACTTCATGCTGGAGTTCACAGCCAGCGAACGCAAGCAAGCAAGCATACTCTTTGAGTCCATAATGAATACAATGAGTGTTGCAGTGGTCATCTCTAACCAACATAATGCTACTGTTCAAAGCATTTTATAAACACAAAATTCTATGCATTATAGGATATCTCAGAAATCAAGAAACTAAGCAACAATTTATTATCAGTATCTAACATGTGCCAGGTCCTGCAAGTTAGTTGACAAGGTGAGTACAGAAGACAGTTGGCAGCTTTTAAAATGAATCTTGAATAGAAGGGAAAAGGCAACAAAAACATAAAGCTTAGATAACACCCTAAACCCTTTAATATGGAAAAATTAATTTTTTAAACCAGATTTACACAAACAGTAAACAAGAAAGAAAATCCCTCACAGGGACAGAAATGTGGGCAATTAGTTAGTTTGTTAGTCTTTCTTCTTGAGCCTAAGGCGGCGCATAGGGCAGAAGTCATGGCTCTCCATGTCCGGCGGTTCAGCTGATACCCGTTGTAGATCCTGGATGTTCACTTGGCCGTTGAATGAGCCTTCTCTGATGATGGTTCTACGCAAGGTCTCTCTTGGTCTTCCCCATTTTCTTTTCCCTACTGGTGACCATAAGAGGGCTTGGTTGGGGAGTCTTGTCTTGTCCATTCTGAGCTACATGGCTGATGTAGTTCCATACGGCGTTTTCTTATACAATTTGATACAATGTCTTGCTTAGTCTCTTGTCTTATTTGCGTATTGGTTCTGAAATCTGTCCAGTGGAGGTTTAGAATTTTTCTAAGACATTTGTTCTCTAAATTATCTAATTTGTTTATCTAAAGCTACCGTTGATTTCCAACTCTCACATCCATACGTTAGCACTGGAATCACACAAGAGTTGAAGATTTTAAATTTTTATGTTTGCTGAGTGTCTTTGACTTCCAGATGTTTGACAGTTTACTGAAGGCACCAGATGCCAGTGCGATTCTAGATAATAATTCTGGCGTTGAGTCCCCTGAGATGTCATTTTGCTTCCTAGGTATGTGAAGCTGTTGACTTTTTCAACATGGTTGTTTAATTAGGTGTCATCTGAACTGTTGGTAAGATCAATAGTTTTTGTTTTTGCAGGTTAATTTGGAGACCAATTTGTCCTGAAACATTTTGGAGATGGTTTATTTTCTCTTGGGGATCTGGGTGTGTTGAACTTAAAAGCACTATGTTGTCGGCAAAGTCCAGGTCTTCTAGAATTTTGTCAACCCAATGGATACCCCTATTTGTGTTGTTTGGACAATGAGCTTGAATAATCTAAATATTTTAAAACAGGTAAAGACTCAAAGTAAACATGACAGATATTATATGGAAATTGTCGACCACAAAATGATAAAAGCTATAAAAATGGTAACACTGGTATGATTAATGGAAAATGAGATAGTGGACAACAGTATAAGAAGATTCTAGAAAGCTTTGCATCATGACAAGGGCCAGATATCAGTACGTGAATGAACACATTCTGATAGAGATCGGGAGCTATGGATAACAATGATTGTTTAAACGCAGTTGGCAAGAAACTTTGTGATACATGAAAATGAAATTTTATAACAGAGCTTATGAAAAATGGTTACAATAATTATAATAAGAAAAAAAAAATACCTTAGAATGAAAGCTGCCTTCCATGTATCCTTTATCTCTTTTGTTGTAAGAACTCTTGTAACAAGATGACACTGAGTATAATTTTCCTCATCGCCTTTATCTTCGTTTTCCTTCTTGTCTCTTTTCAGTGACATTTTTCTGATTAGCTTAGACTGCCTTTTTTCAGGAACATCAGGTTCAAGGTCAGCTTTCTGCTTCGTTGTCACAGGTGTTTCATCTTTAGACTGAGAGGATTTTAACTTTGGTAAAGGCCTGTTAACACCAATATCATTTCTCGGTGCTAACGGCAGACGTGTCAGTTTCATTTTGGAAGGAGAAATTGGCGAAAACCTGGAAACAAAATAGACTATTATTAATAACATTTATAAATAATTACTATATTATTACAATAATTTAAAATATATGAACACAGAGGCAGTATACAAAAAATGTTGACTTCTGGTCCTTGATATGGGGACATAAATTATTAGCACCTCAAAATTTTGAGGAGGTTTTCCAAATGGCAAGGAACACTAGTAATAGAGAAAGTTAACTCTCATGCAAAGATCAGTCTAGTACACTCACTAGCAGTGAGTAGAATACACTCGAGTTCAAATTGAGCAAGCGGGCAAACAAATTTAATTTCAAAAGGCAATAAGTATCAACATGTGTAAGTGTGGAACTCCAAACCTGTGACAGGGACATCACTATCAGTGATCATTCTTCAGTGCTTTCATACATGAGGGTATTGAGTGAACTCAAGATGATCTCAGAGCAAAAGGATTTTTTAAAACAAAAGTGTAAAGGCTAGAGGGTCGACTTCACTGCACCAAGTTTTATTTCATATGGCTCAATCTCTTTCTGACCGAAGGGCGGCCTGAAGAAGTGTTTCCAGAGCACAAATTCAGTAGATCCGGCAATGATCTCCAGCAGTCTCTTAGAAAACTGCACTCGTAAACCGAATGTTGTACTCCAGAATGGAACCCTCAAACTTTTGAGCGCCAGGCAGGCGGTGTAACTACTTGGCCACGGAGACTCGCTGATCTTCAGAGATGCAATACCCAGAAACCATCAGATGATACCAGTTCTGGCACTAATTAATCCACTCGCAGGTCATGGGTCAAATTATAATCCTGCTGCTAAACACAATCTCACATATGACATGTCACTGACATTGCCAGTCCACTGAGGTTTCATCCTGCCAACGGCACATCATTCTGACATCCTGGCAACGGCACTCATTCTGACGCACATCATTCTGACATCCTGGCAACGGCACTCATTCTGACAATCTAAACACAATCCCAGCCAACTAAATTCACAATACATTGCTATGGAAATTCTACAAGACAAACAGAACATGTTGCTACAGGCTTAGATTGTTCAGACATGGCAATAAGATGATCATGCTGTAATCTATGACTTTCAACCCATGGTACCAGTTAGCCAACATCAAAACAAATAAAACATCATCTGTCTATATAAAAATAAATGCTACGCTCACATGTTTTCCAGGTCAGAACTCTACCATAATTATGCTGTGTTGGTTATTCACAAGGAACCAGTTTTTATTTTACCTACTGTCATATCAGCCGGACATGACAGCTCAGTCGTCCTTTTCATGCCTATGTTTGTAACATATGAAAAGGAAAATGAAAACACGTTCTTGCTTCATTTACAGAGCTAGCAATCTACCAAAACCACATGCTCTGTGTGACTTTCTTCTTCTTCTTCTTCTGCGTTCATCCGGATTATTTTTTTCGGACGTGACTGCGTTGTGCCTGTTTACAGCAGAGCTGCGTTCTTGCGCCGTTAGGCCGACACATCCGACTTCTGCGGGCATTTGTTGACTGGGTTAACCTTCCCGGGGCTGTGTGACTTTCAAAGCAAAGACTCTGAGCCTGGCAGCAGACATGTGCTCTGTGAGTTGCCACTTGAAGATCAACTTCACATCATTAACTTAAATCAGTCATCGAGCCTGAAAAACCTGTTTGCATCTAACAGGTCCCTAAAGGTGAAGGTTATAATGAAAAGGCAGCATCGTACATTTAAGAGAAACGAGTAGCCAAATGCAGCACATGATGATTCCCCAGATCCAGAGCACCATGTTTTGGCATTACATTACTGGCAGTCTCCTTGATGTGCTGCTACTGCCTTTCCTTGAGGAATGAACATCACACATGAGGCTGGTTTTGAGGTGTACGGACAGGCAGCAAAGCCGCACAGAAAATCACTTGTTTATGAAAATGTCACCGTGAGAAATAATAGAGCATTGACTAACACAGCAAACAGCTCAACAGCCCTTTTTTTTTTTTTTGGTGGCATATCCCTTACAGAACATTGCAGTCAACATCAGCATTTTCCAGCTGCTATTGATATACTAGGCAAGATTACGCTCAATAGTTTGCCATTGCTTTATGAGCAATTGTGAGACCGGCATTGGCTAACAACAGCCTTAGCTAACAAAAAAACAAAACGCAGACCTCAAAAACCTCTCTGTGGACACCAGCAATGGTAAATAATCATCAATAAGAGAATTTCATCTAATGAATAACAATAAAGACATCAATCAATCATGTGCCATGCCAGAAAGCGTGGGCGGTCATGACTCGCCATTTCACTCGATCACCAGAGTCGTGGATCAGCTCAGTGTTCCTGTCTCGTCCATGCCATGTGGCGATGCCATCCAGGTATTTTCCTCTCGGTCATCCTCTTGGTCTGTTCCCTTGATCTTGCCAGTTGTCACTAAGTTCTCCAGTCCATTTCTTCTCATAATATGTCCAAAAAATTTTTACTGTCTACGTCTAATTTCTCTAATCAATTTACGATTTTCATTTGTCTCTTGTAGTACTTGGTCATTGGTTTTTCTGTCTGTCCATGGTATTCTTTGCATTTTCCTCAGAAACCACATTTCTGCAGCCATCAGATGTTTTAATAAACATATACAAGAAAAAAAATTAAAATAAAACTACCCCATAAAACCTTGTCTATGTACCATTCCATTTCCATTCAAAAACAAAATCCAATTGGTCAATCTGTTTTATCAACATTGATTATAATATATAACATCTTTTCCCTCCCTATGTGGTTATTTCTTTGCCATGTTGCTTAATATAAATGTTCAACCATGTGACTTACTTATAGAGTCTATTTTCCTGCACATCTTGCTTGTGGCGCATGGTCTTGGAGACTCTCACTTCCTCAAATATGCCAGCTCTGTACAATTTGTTTAAGAGGGAAGTCGCTTTATCCCTGTGTTAAATATTCATCAGTGTATTCATTGACACAGTTATATACTGATAGATACAGATGTCACATACTGGGCATGAAAACATAAATTGTTCAGCAAATGGAGAATTTTAAATAAACAGACAACGGAAACATGAAATATATACAGGCGATCTTGTCCAATGTATTTCTAATTATTTCAGCAACAGATCATGAATAAAGTGCTATCTCCACAAATGAAGACTGCAAAAGGTATGTAACACTTTCTGCCTTGCTATGTTCGCCCATCTCTTAATGTTATCTTCTTACATAAATAATGGCCTATCGTATTTCTGGCTGCTGTTGACTTTTCCTTCCAGTATGGCATTTATAAGAGTAATTTTTTAACATGGCAAAAACATCCACAGATCATATTGTGTAGTTTATACTCAATTTTTCACATAGCTGAGAGAAAGATTGGCCGCCTAATTCTCCATTTATGCAGGCCCTCACAATGCGATGGCCCTATTATGTGACACATAACAGGCTCATAGCGAAGAAACTGCTTAGGGACCATTTTTATTCCAAAATTTAAAAAAATTATTTACAATGCAAAACAGTTTCTGCATATATAAAACTATCCACATCCTAGCAATTCTTCTTCTGCTGCGTTCATCCGGAGTTTTTTTTTCCGGATGTGATTGCGTTGTGCCTGTTTACAGCAGAGCTGCGTTCTTGCGCCGTTAGGCCGACACATCCGACTTCTGCGGGCATTTGTTGACCGGGTTAACCTTCCCGGGGGTTTCTTAGGACGTTTGACTCTCACTGTTGTGGTGTTATTCCCCATCCCAGCTGGCCCATATAGAACAGTCAAAGATCCTGGTCAGCCCTCAAGGGAAGGCAGGGGCAGACCATGGGCATTCCCCGCCATCCAAGGAGGCTTCCATACTTGCAGAGCCGATACACAGCGCTCTGGTACTGGGCTCACCCAAGGAATCGTCACGTCCTGCACATGGCTGCTTAGCCTCACTTCCGTATATTGGGCCTTCCGTTCACCATAGGCTGTTCTTCTGGAAACCAGAAGTATGCAGTCTGCAGATGACATCCACACAGTGAGCTTTCAATTCGGACTTTCCATGTAATGGATTTGCTATCCAAGCAATATTCCATTTCGTGCCACTAGGACACTTTTCCACCTTTTATGAAGCCCACACAGTGGGCTTTTGATTCAGATTTTCCACGTAATGGATTTGCTATCCAAGCAATATTCCATTTCATGCCACTAGGACACTTTTCCACCTTTTATGAAGCCCACACAGTGGGCTTTTGATTCGGACTTTCCACGTAATGGATTTGCTATCCAAGCAATATTCCATTTCGTGCCACTAGGACACTTTTCCACCTTTTATGAAGCCCACACAGCGAGCTTTCGATTTGGACTTTCCACATAATGGATTTGCTATCCAAGCAATATTCCATTTCATGCCTCTGGGTTTTCATGCACCTTTAAATGTCAACCTGTATGTAGTTAAAGTAAGCTGCGGTCAACTTGAGCTTGTTGATATCTCCATAGAGCTTGTCCTCAAATGAAGCAGGTGTGGGCCAAAATATCTTTCTCTGTTCTGCATACGTTGGGCAATCCTGCAGCAAATGTTTTGCTGTCATTTTTCCAGTTCTACAATTACATTCATCGGTATCTCCTATCTTTAGTTTATTGAACAAGTGGTATTTCAGCCTGTTATGTCCTGTGAGGAGTCTGAAGATTGCTACTTGTTCTCTTCGGTCGAGTTTGTAATATGCATCATCCTTCTGATAGCCTGGATGCTCTGATTCCCATTTGGTTCTATAAGTGCTTTTTATCAACCTCTTTGCCTCATTATAGGTTATGTCTATGTCAGGCTGTGGTAGTCGTCCGCCCTCTTTTGCCAGTCTGTCAGCCTCTTCGTTTCCAGGTATACTGCAATGTGATGGGATCCACTGTATTACAACATTTTTGGATTTCTGGCATAGACCATGGAGTGCTGCTCTTAGGTCAGCTAGTTCTGTGCTGTTATTGCTCTTCAGTATTGAGACAGCTGACTTTGCATCTGTGAAGATAGCTATTTGCTTCTCTTTATTTTCCTCCATCAGGAGCAATTCTGCTGCAGTTTTCAGAGCCTCTACCTCCGCTTTGAAGTTACTTGAAAATTTTCCAGTTGCCATTGAATGTTTTTTTTCCACTCCATTTTTTAAATTTAGGAGAATTCCTCCTCCTCCATTCTCTAATGAATTTTAGGCTGATCCATCTGTATATGCATGGGTCCAATTCCTGCTTGGGTAATGTTCTTTTATGTAGTTTAGGGTTATTTTTCTTCTTTCGGTTTCATGCTGAGTGTTATTTTTCTCAATACCAAAATGTCACCGTGAGAATAATAGAGCATTGACTACACAGCAAACAGTCTCAACAGCCCTTTTTTTTTTTTTTGGTGGCATATCCCTTACAGAACATTTGCAGTCAACATCAGCATTTTCCAGCTGCTGTTGATATACTAGGCAAGATTACGCTCAATAGTTTGCCATTGCTTTATGAGCAATTGTGAGACCGGCATTGGCTAACAACAGCCTTAGCTAACAAAAAACAAAACGCAGACCTCAAAACCTCTCTGTGGTACACCAGCAATGGTAAATAAATCATCAATAAGAGAATTTCATCTAATGAATAACAATAAAGACATCAATCATCATGTGCCATGCCAGAAAGCGTGGGCGGTCATGACTCGCCATTTCACTCGATCACCAGAGGTCGTGGGATCAGCTCAGTGTTCCTGTCTCGTCCATGCCATGTGGCGATGGCCATCCAGGTATTTTTCCTCTCGTCAATCCTCTTGGTCTGTTCCCCTTGATCTTGCCAGTTGTCACTAAGTTCTCCAGTCCATTTCTTCTCATAATATGTCAAAAAATTTTTACCTGTCTACGTCTAATTTCTCTAATCAATTTACGATTTTCATTTGTCTCTTGTAGTACTTGGTCATTGGTTTTTCTGTCTGTCCATGGTATTCTTTGCATTTTCCTCAGAAAACCACATTTCTGCAGCCATCAGATGTTTTAATAAACATACACAAGAAAAAAATTAAAATAAAACTACCCCATAAAACCTTGTCTATGTACCATTCCATTTCCATCCAAAACAAATCCAATTGGTCAATCTGTTTTTATCAACATTGATTATAATATATAACATCTTTTCCCTCCCGATGTGGTTATTTCTTTTGCCATGTTGCTTATATAAATGTTCAACTCCGTGACTTACTTATAGAGTCTATTTTCCTGCACATCTTGCTTGTGGCGCATGGTCTTGGAGACTCTCACTTCCTCAATATGCCAGCTGCTGTACAATTTGTTTAAGAGGGGAAGTCGCTTTATCCCTGTGTTAAATAGTTTCATCAGTGTATTCATTGACACAGTTATATACTGATAGATACAGATGTCACCTACTGGGCATGAAAACATAAATTGTTCAGCAAATGGAGAATTTTAAATAAACAGACAACGGAAACATGAAATATATACAGGCGATCTTGTCTGTAATTTTTCTAATTATTTCAGCAACAGATCATGAATAAAGTGCTATCTCCCAAATGAAAGACTGCAAAAGGTATGTAACACTTTCTGCCTTGCTATGTTCGCCCATCTCTTAATGTTATCTTCTTACATCAATAATGGCCTATCGTATTTCTGGCTGCTGGTTGACTTTTCCTTCCAGTGGGCATTTATAAGAGTAATTTTTTTAACATGGCAAAAAACATCCACAGATCATATTGGTGTAGTTTATACTCAATTTTTCACATAGCTGAGAGAAAGATTGGCCGCCTAATTCTCCATTTATGCAGGCCCTCACCATGCGATGGGCCCTATTATGTGACACATAACAGGCTCATAGCGAAGAAACTGCTTAGGGACCATTTTTATTCCAAAATTAAAAAAAATTATTTACAATGCAAAACAGTTTCTGCATATATAAAACTATCCACATCCTAGCAATTCTTCTTTCTTCTTCGTTCATCCGGAGTTTTTTTTTTCCGGATGTGATTGCGTTGTGCCTGTTTACAGCAGAGCTGCGTTCTTGCGCCGTTAGGCCGACACATCCGACTTCTGCGGGCATTTGTTGACCGGGTTAACCTTCCCGGGGGTTTCTTAGGACGTTTGACTCTCACTGTGTGTGGTGTTATCCCCCATCCCAGCTGGCCCATATAGAACAGCCAAAGATCCTGGTCAGCCCTCAAGGGAAGGCAGGGGCAGACCATGGGCATTCCCCGCCATCCAAGGAGGCTTCCATACTTGCAGAGCCGATACAGTAGCGCTCTGGTACTGGGCTCACCCAAGGAATCGTCACGTCCTGCACATGGCTGCTTAGCCTCACTTCCAGTATATTGGGCCTTCCGTTCACCATAGGCTGTTCTTCCGGAAACCAGAAGTATGCAGTCTGCAGATGACATCCACACAGTGAGCTTTCAATTCGGACTTTCCATGTAATGGATTTGCTATCCAAGCAATATTCCATTTCGTGCCACTAGGACACTTTTCCACCTTTATGAAGCCCACACAGTGGGCTTTCGATTCGGACTTTCCACGTAATGGATTTGCTATCCAAGCAATATTTCATTTCATGCCACTAGGACACTTTTCCACCTTTATGAAGCCCACACAATGGGCTTTTGATTCGGACTTTCCACGTAATGGATTTGCTATCCAAGCAATATTCCATTTCGTGCCACTAGGACACTTTTCCACCTTTTATGAAGCCCACACAGCGAGCTTTCGATTGGACATTCCACATAATGGATTTGCTATCCAAGCAATATTCCATTTCATGCCTCTGGGTTTTCATGCACCTTTAAATGTCAACCTGTATGTAGTTAAAGTAAGCTGCGGTCAATTTGAGCTTGTTGATATCTCCATAGAGCTTGCCCTCAAATGAAGCAGGTGTGGGCCAAAATATCTTTCTCTGTTCTGCATACGTTGGGCAATCCTGCAGCAAATGTTTTGCTGTCATTTTTCCAGTTCTACAATTACATTCATCGGTATCTCTTATCTTTAGTTTATTGAACAAGTGGTATTTCAGCCTGTTATGTCCTGTGCGGAGTCTGAAGATTGCTACTTGTTCTCTTCTGTCGAGTTTGTAATATGCATCATCCTTCTGATAGCCTGGATGCTCTGATTCCCATTTGGTTCTATAAGTGCTTTTTATCAACCTCTTTGCCTCATTATAGGTTATGTCTATGTCAGGCTGTGGTAGTCGTCCGCCCTCTTTTGCCAGTCTGTCAGCCTCTTCGTTTCCAGGTATACTGCAATGTGATGGGATCCACTGTATTACAACTTTTTTGGATTTCTGGCATAGACCATGGAGTGCTGCTCTTAGGTCAGTTAGTTCTGTGCTGTTATTGCTCTTCAGTATTGAGACAGCTGACTTTGCATCTGTGAAGATAGCTATTTGCTTCTCTTTATTTTCCTCCATCAGGAGCATTTCTGCTGCAGTTTTCAGAGCCTCTACCTCCGCTTTGAAGTTACTTGAAAATTTTCCAGTTGCCATTGAATGTGTTTTTTTTCACTCCATTTTTTAAATTTAGGAGAATTCCTCCTCCTCCATTCTCTATTGAATTTTTGGCTGATCCATCTGTATATGCATGGGTCCAATTCCTGCTTGGGTAATGTTCTTTTATAGTAGTTTAGGGTTATTTTTCTTCTTTCGGTTTCATGCTGAGTGTTATTTTTCTCAATACCAGGAATGTTTTCTATCATCTCAGGCAGTTGCTGCTGTCTCCAAGCTGGGAACTTGTGTGCATTGTAAATGGGCTTGACTGTTGATATGTTAAGTATAGGATCTGCCTAATCCTTCGTTTTGCAGTTTCTACAAAGTTGCTACGCTTGAGTCTTCCCTTTCCAAAACCATTAAATCTGTTGTACATAGGGTGGTCTGTCAATCTTCTAAATTTTTCTGCTTGTTGCTGGGCTCTGCTATCTCTTCTATCCTGCATTGGTTGTAAACAAGTGATCTTTTCTAGTTCATTAATAGGCGTTGTCTTCAGGCTTCCAGTTATGATTCGCATTCCTTGGTTTTGGACTCTACTTATTTTGTTAAAGTTTGACTTAGCTGCTGTTGCCCAAGCTGCAATGCCATATTCCAGTACTGGCCTCACCCGTCCAGTATATAACTTCTTGAGGACTTTCTCATCTGCTCCCCACGTTGTACCAGTAAGCTTTTTCATGATTGCCATTCTCTGCCTTGCTCTTGTTCGATTTTTCTCAACCTGTGTCTTCCATGTCAGGCGATGATCAAAGGTGACTCCTAGATAGTTTGGATTTTCTTCATGGCGCAATATTTTTCCATTCAATACCAGCTTAGGTTACTGAGTTTTATTTGAGAGGGAGAACACTGTGCATGTTGTTTTCTCCTCACTTATCTTCACTAGCCATGATTTTGACCAGTCCTCTAGCGCTAATAAGGCTTGCTGTATTCTGCTGTTAGCTGTACTAATATATTCTTCAGATGTCCATATGGCTAGGTCATCTGCAAAGGAGGATGTGTGTACTCTGGCTGGAAAATTTTCTGTGATGTCATTTATATATGCTAGGAATAATGTTGGTGAAAGAACTCCTCCTTGGAGGACACCTTGCTCCAACAGCATCATTTTGCTTGTTTGTCCTTTACTTTTGTCCTGGCAGTTCTGTTCTCAAGGTAGTGGCTGATCCATTTATACATTTTTCCACAAACATGCATTTTTTGCAGTTTTACTTTCAGTCCTTCCTTCCATACTTTATCAAATGCTTTTTCTAAATCTATCCAGACTGCTAGTGTGTGCTTTTTCTCTTGGAAGGCATCCTCTATTTCCTGAGCTATATAGGTTATTTGATCTTCAGTGGATCTGTACTTTCTGAATCCTGCTTGGTGTGGTGTTAAGAGTTTGTTTTCTTCCAGATGCCATGTTAGCCTGCCATTGATAATGCGTTCCATTAATTTTCCTACACAGCTAAGTAGACTGATAGGTCGATAGCCATTTGGTTCTTCCAGGTCTTTTCCTTTCTTTCGGACTGGTATTAGTATAGCTTCCTTCCATGCCTGTGGGACTATTCCTCTCTTCCAGCTGTTATTTAGGACTGCTAGTAGTTTCTTCTTTGCCTTGGTGCCTAGTCCTATTAGCATTTCATTTGTGATTCCATCCTTTCCTGGTGATTTCTTCTTTTTTAGGGTATTCATTGCCTGTTCCATTTCTTCCATTGTTAGATTTGCCATCATATATTCTGCTGCTGTCTCTGTATTTCTATGATGTATCTGTCTTTGATTGCTTTCATCTGTTCGGTTGTAATATCAATGTGGTTTGCATTTGCATAGTGTTCCATTAGTGCATTTGCAGCCTTTTTTCCTATAAGCAAGGCATGTCCTTGTTTAATTGTTATTTGTTTGTTTCTAGTCCTTGTTTGTTTCTAGGTCCTTCATTGTTCATGGCTTTCACTAGCTTCCATAGTTTGTTTCCATCCCTGTCAAAATTCAGGTTTTCTGTTTTTTCCCTCAACAATCTCTTGTTGTTTGATTTACTGTTCTTTTATATTTTGCTGAGATGGCTTTGAGAGAGATGTTCGCTTCAATTGTTTGTTCTCTCTCTGCTGTCTTCCTGGCATCTTCAACTTTGTCCTCCAAACTTTGTAGTTCTTCAGTCCAGTATGGTTTGTAATTTTTCCTCGCTCCTCTAGGAATGGACTCAGTGGCTGCCTGTATTATCGCTCTGTTTAGACTTTCCACCATTTGCTTTATGTTGCCATAACGTGTATTTATGTTTTCACAATATTTGTCTGTTAGTATGGCAAATCTGTCCCAATCTGCTCGTTTGTAATTCCAGCGGGGCAAGGGCTTTTGCTCCTGTGGAACATACTCCATATTCATTACAAGCTTGATTGGTCTGTGGTCACTACCTGCTATTTGGTCCAGCACGTGGCGATCGATTTTGTGGAGGATGTCTCCTGTGCAGAAAGCTAAGTCTGGAGTAGAAGTGGTAATCCATCTTCTGGAGTAGAAGCTCGGTGTGTCATCCGCTTTGTTGAGTAGATTGAGATTTGAGTCTATTTCCCAGTCCTCCAATTCATCTCCTCTTTTGTCAGTATCTGGGTATCCCCATCTTTCTGAACGGCTATTAAAGTCTCCGACAATAATGCAGTTTGTGTCAGTTATTTTCATGTTTGAGAGTGTAAGGTCCTTATCTGCTGGGCTATACAGATTGTAGATTCTTATTTTCACGTCCTTTATCATTATAGCAACACCTATAATTTCCGTTTGGTTGTCAGAGATCACAGATACTTCGCTGCAAGGTATTGTATTTCGTGTAAGTATTAGAACTCCTCCTTTGTGTCCTTCGCGGTCGAAACGTGTGGCCTGATATCCTCTGACTGAGAATTTGTGATTGGCGTTGAGGTGTGTCTCTTGAATGCATGCCACATCTATTCTATCTTTATGAAGACACTGTGTTAGGGAGTCTTTCTTCTTGTAAACTCCTTCGGCATTCCACTGTAGTATGTTGAGTGTCCGGGGTATTTGGTCAATAGCTCTTAACCTACTCCTCTGTGCCTTGACTCCACAGCACAGGGGAAGGTGACCACCAGTAGTCATGGGTGGACCCCCTCGAGGCAGGGGGCCCGGCACTATCGCCGCCTGATAGGACTTCACGGGATTAGCACCATAACGATTAATTTTGATTTGTGACATCATCATCCTAGCAATTAATTTGTATGATATAATTTTTTTTTTTTTTTGTCTATCCTGTTTACAGGACATCGCTGTCAATACCAGCATTTTACTGCTGTTGTTGATGTCTTGGCAAGTTTACATTCAGTAGTTTGCCACTCCTTTCTGAATGACCGGCTCTCATACCAATTCGCTAATACCCAGCTCAACGCAATATGCTGCCAAATGGGTCGCCGCTGTGTTTCGAATGCAGGTAAGTGGACTTATGAATCGCGTCTGTAAGCCCTTCGCCATGGAGACCAGCGCATGATATAATAGAAGATACTAATTTATTCATCACTCAGTGCTGCACTGTGAATCTGGTACTGTAAAATGTTAGTGAATGAATATGTTTCAAAATCTATTTTTTGTTTACAATGTCCAGCGGAATGTAATAATTTATTGTGTCCCAAACAACTCATTATACAGTATGTTGATTCCATATATTGTGCGTTTTTTAAAACTTCTATCCTATCCAATTATTTCATGACATAACTCTATCCCAGATGTGTCTGTAACTTTTTCAGTCCAAAAATCGTATTATTTTTAAAATGCAGTTTCTTCCCAAAAATTGTGTTATTTTAACTCCTTCAGCCTCAAATATTTATTGGTTATCTGAAAATAATAAAAAGAATTCAAACTTAAAAGGTTGCTACATTGTAAGGTAGAGTTATTAACTGATTCAGCGCCAAACAAGAAGTATGTTTACACCAAGCATGGTACAACAAATGAACAAGTATTATCATGTAAATGTCCTGTTCACTGAGCATTGAAATTGTGGAAGATACCACGAAACAAAACAACACAATGAACCTAGTATGGCAGTATATCGTCCTTCTGTCCAAATGTGAGGTCACATGTGGTGATATATTATCCTTCAGCACTAAATCAGTTAAGTAGAAAGCTTGAATGGCAGTAGGTGTACCATGTTGTTTCTGACTTCACATTAATTTTGGTTTGACACACTTATTACAGGAAATGTAAAACCTCAGAAACTATTTAAAACTGTACCTTGAAATATCTGATCCAAAGTTCCCATTGACCTTCAGGTAATGCAGAAGCCATTCTGTAGCAGACGCCCCAGAGAAGCAATTGTCAAAAGTTTTCATATATCGTCTATGGCGGCCACATGGCAAATACTGACGAAACGCTAAAATTACATCATTCCACTGAAATAACAAAGGATGTTTATCAAACCTATTTTACTTTGAAAACTGTTAGGAACTTTAGCCTGTTCACACATTAATACAGGACAGTCAAAACATTGAAACAAATGTAAACATAGAAGTAAATATATCTGTATAGCTAACACAAAATATGTTTTAAAAGACATTTCAGTGATTTTATAAAAACATATAATTTAACATTCGTCTTGTTACATTATCATGCATATATTGGACACTTGCATCACATGCTTAGCTGTAATTTTACCGATTCCAGTTACATTCAGTGCTATCTCCTATCTTTAACTTGTTTAACAAGTGATATCTCAGTTGATTTTGTGTCTGAAGATTTCTACTTAATCGCTTCTATAAAGTTAGTAATGCACCATCTTTCCATGTGGCCTGGATTCTCTGATTCCCACTTGGTTCTAGCGCCTGCTTCTTACAAACTTCTTAACCTCACTATAAGTTATGTGTGTATCAGACTGAGGTTAACTTCCACCTTCTTGTGCTAATTTGTCATCCTCATTGGATAAGATCCACAGAAACCTTTAGAATTTCTGACACACTACTACAGTTGTTTGAAGTTTTACGTTTAGTTTAGTCAACGGATCAACATCATGGCACACGGGTGTAACCCATAAGTGCTCCATTCTTCTCCTAACTCAAGCCTGAGTCCGGAGAAACTCAGCTCAGTGCACAAACTCCATAGCACCGGCGAGGATCCTAAAATAATTTGGGCCGCACTGAGTTTGAAGTGCAACAGCTGATCCAGAGCAACATACATCAAGGTGACATAGTCATCTACACCGATGGACGTAGTGGCTGGGGCTTTATTGCAAAGGCTAATGGGCAAGTCTTGAAAAAGGAGAGTCTGGCATTGAGACTACGACCTTCAGCATGAGAATGGAGGCAGTAACAGCGGCATTCCGGTGGCTAGAAAAGACTACTGCAACACACGTATTCATTACGGATTCAAAGAGTATGCTTAGCAAGGTGAAGAAAGAAATGTTTCGTGTGGAATGGCTCTCGTCACTTCAGAGGTCACAGATCGTGAGAACTGTATGGATATTTTGCCCTGGCCATGCGGGTGTACGAGGGAATTAACAGACTGATAGGCTAGCAGGGAAGGCACCTCTTGGTGGAATTTTGCCTATGGACAAGGGGGGAGGTGGTCGTGCGCTTGTGGAACCAGGTGTAGAAGGCAGGAGGAACAGATTGAGAACCCATATGTGGAAAGAATGAGATTGCGGGGGATCGGCAGGGGTTCTGGAAGAATCTCAAAACTGAGAGGGTAGACTAGGACAACTTTTAATCAGATAGCGGTGGGAACGATTAGTAGTGTGACTCTTTGCTGGCTGTTGAACGAAGGGACGGAGCACTATGGGAATGTCCTGAGTGCAGTGATGTCGGTTCTTAACTCAACTCAACTTGGTAGATTTTTAACTAGAAATTTTGCCCGGACACCATACCTCGAGACCACTGTATGGATATTTTGCCCTGGCCATGCGGGTGTACGAGGGAATTAACAGACTGATAGGCTAGCAGGGAAGGCACCTCTTGGTGGAATTTTGCCTATGGACAGGGGGGAGGTGGTCGTGCGCTTGTGGAACCAAGTGTAGAAGGCAGAGGAACAGATTGAGAACCCATATGTGGAAAGAATGAGATTGCGGGGGATCGGCAGGGGTTCTGGAAGAATCTCAAAACTGAGAGGGTAGACTAGGACAACTTTTAATCAGATAGCGGTGGGAACGATTAGTAGTGTGACTCTTCGCTGGCTGTTGAACGAAGGGACGGAGCACTATGGGAATGTCCTGAGTGCAGTGATGTCGGTTCTTAACTCAACTCAACTTGGTAGATTTTTAACTAGAAATTTTGCCCGGACACCATACCTCGAGACCACTCAGCCCCCCCCCCCCCCCCCCCGCGCGCTGCGCAGCGAAGTTTTAAGTTTTACAACTTCCCATATGCTAAACCAAAGCATTAGGACATCACTCCAATGTATTCCTTATCAGATCAATCTCTACCACTCATTTTATGAGGTTTGGTTGACTCCCAAAGCCAGTGGTTTGAAATAAATCCATTTCTGTCATCATTGGGAGTTGAACCTATGACCATGAACCTATACCATGGCTCATTGCACCACTCTCTGACAAATATTTGATATGTAAACTGGAGTACCAGTAACATCAGTGCCATTCATATTGTTTGACATAAACAACCCGCCCATGTGGTTGACTTAATTCACATGTGTTTTAACCCTACCAGACCGCTGTACCAATTTTTCGGTAATTTCCTAATCTGCCACTATACCGATGTACCTAATTTTCAGTAATTTGCCTAGTACGTGAAAAAAATGCGTCACAAACTAAAAATAACCAACCAATCGTGGTCAAACCTCATGGTTAGCCATTGCAAATGTCTGCCCCCCATAGGTTTGAATTGACTTTATGTGGTTTAATGCGAAAAAATTCTGAAAATTCACAATGAAACGAGCGGCTGATGAACCAAGCACTTCAACAAGAAAGCGAAGTAGGTCTAGGCTTTTCACAGTCCAACAGGTGATCGATACTTTGGTTTATTCAGACTGGATTGGCACACAAAGGTGGAATATTGGCGCTAGATGAAAGGTAGACCTATTTTCTACAATGTCTCCAAGTTACATCTTATTCTAACCACTTGTTTGCATGTAACTAACATTTTTCTATATCATGTTGGTTTTTTCTATTTAATGCTCAGGAGCCCAGGTAATAGGGACAGTTAGGTTCAGGGCCTCAGGTCTGGTAGGGTTAATTATATAATTATGCTACTTATAACTATGAACATTTAAGTCAACTCTCTAGTCATATAAATGAAGTTAGTTTAGGTTCCTCCTCTATATGTCAAATTAATTGTCAAATGCATGGACAATCCAGGGACATTAAGTTAGCATTGCTCAGTGTTGTAGTAGTATCCGTAATTGTTACTACATGTATTTTCCTAAACTACATGTAAAACTACACTTACTTTCAGATATGCTGAAGATCTTATTGTTTTAGTAAGGTCCTTAGATGGCATTTTAAAATATAATTTCTTAAAACATAGTTATAATAGTGCCAACATAAATACCTCAATAAGGTGCTGAATTTCTTGTTCAGTTTTATCCAACATAATATATTGTAGTTTTTTTTTTTTTAATAATTACTGCAGCACCCAAATCTAGTACTGAGAAAGAGACTTCAATGTGATATGAGTTAATGTTAGATCTTTCAGTGGAAACAGACACGATACTGAATAAAAAAGAGCTCATGAAAGAACAAAATCCTTGTATAACAAAAACAACTGTATGCATATCCATCAATATCAGAGCCTCAGAACAGAAAGACTGAACATTTTATTATTGCCCAAAGATTCTGTGGGTTTGTAGTAAGTGATCTGAGTTGATGAAAGATGTGACGTCTGTTCCATCTACAAATTTATAATAAATATAATTTACTCATTTACACAGAAATGAACACTGACACTGTCCATGAAGAATTATCTTGCTATAATAAAATGAAGTATTTCTAAGGTAATTCCATACAATTCTAGATATGAACATTTGTGAAAAGATGAGTTCAGATACCTTGAAACGAGATATGGATATCGAATTAACACAAAATATAACTAGGAACCTTGACTAAAGGGAAGACACGCAGACAACGGTGAGCAACTTCAACCAGTCTTTATCACTGAACAAACAAGAATACTTAGATAGATAACTGAAATATCACAGATAAGTAATCCACATTTCAACAAATACACAAACAAAAATTGGTGAAAAGTGGATTACTTAACTTTGTGATTGTGTGATTTCAGTTTTTAACCTATGTATTCTGTTATTTTTCTTTTTCTGTTTTATTCATTGATAGACTTTGGTAGAAATGTTCGCTGGTATCTGTGTCTTACATCTTGTCATAGTTATATTTTGTGCGCAGTCGGTTTCCTGCATCAGCTCAACGGCAGTCACTTCTTTGATAAGAGATGTATTGAGTTTCAGTGTAGCTATGGGGAAACTAATTCAGTCACGTGACAATATAGCTAGTATTAAAGATTGTTACATGTCCTTTACAGGACGCTACAATCAACCCCAGCAATTATTGACTGATTGTGATTTACTAGGCAATGTTTACGGTCAGTAGTTTGCCATTGTTTTCTGAATGACCGACGCGCATACCATTGAAATCAATGCAAAGTGATCTGCTTCCAAATCAAATTTTGGAGATTTCAAGCCCTCTACCTGTCATGTCGAAGAATTGTGAAAATTTCTTCACTAACCCCTAAGTGTATGCTCTGAACTGTTTACCTCATAATTCATAACTGGTATGATCCAATTCTATTTATAATAGCCTATCATTGGAGCTATCCCAAGAATATCATTTGGTAGAAAGAAACTTGTGAATCTTTATTAGTGGTGTGTGGAGAAGCAAATGGCAATGAAAAATATATGTTTTATTTACTACTTTGTTGTGTGCAGTATAATACAACTTTCTTCTTGGCAATGGAATCATTGTTATCCACAGCCTTCAGTCACTCATGTTACATATTGTTTCCACTATAGATGTTTCCTCCATGCCATGATGTCAAGCTGTCCAACATGTCTCTATGACTTCCCATGTTTCGCTTCCCCTCCAACCAGGGAGTAGAAAAACCCTAGCCAGATGGTCACCATGGTGCCTAAAAACTTTTACCTGGCACCTGAATTTTAAATTTGGTTCTAGAAATATTTTTTTAAAAATATTTCATGTCCCCTTTTAGTACATGTGCATTACTTGTTTTTAAAATGAGTACCGTACATGATTTTGTTGTTTTTATTTTTATTTTTTTATTCCTGTGTATCATGAAATCAGAATAACAAACATGCCATTATACATGTCTGCACCACTGCAAGCCGACTTGTGATTTCTGCAGCAACATGTTACCTTAACGTTAACCATAGAGGTCCCTGTAACTCTGATGACAAGAGTTAGTCATCCTTATTCCTAAAGCAGCACTAGCATGTGCCTGAAACAACATGGGAACACCACGCATCATCAACTTTTGCATTCTGTTGTTTTACGCTGACTTAAATTGTATTAGGGACGTTCATTTGAAACCCGTTCCAATGGCTTTATTGCAAAAGCATGAAAGAAACATTAACAGGTGTGGTAGAATTAAACAAAGCATTCATTTTGAATGAATTATGCACCATGGGTTGGTCAGAAGAAGTCACCGTAGGCATTCAGGCAAGCATCCCATTGCTTAGGTAGGCGGCGAATGCCTTCCGCAAAAAAGTATTGTGGTTGCTCACTGAACCAAGTGTTTACCGCGTTCATTACGTCTGCATCTGTGTGAAATCGTTGCCCCTTGAGAGTTTTATTTTAGAGGTCCAAACAAATGAAAATCACATGGTGACAAATCAGGACTATAGGCTGGATGTTGCAGAATTTCCCACGTCTTCCTTGCTAATGCTTCCTGCACAATCTTTGCGACATGCGGACGAGCATTATCGTGCAAAAAAATCACACAGCGAGAAAGCATGCCTGGTCGTTTATTCTTGATGGCTTTTTGCAGCTTGTCTAGTGTTTGCAAGTAGTGGGTAGAGTTGATGTTGACACCAGGTTCTTTAAAGTCGGCCAACAATAGCCCTTCATGGTAAAAAAATGCACTCAGCATAACCTTACCAGCAAAAACCTGTAACTTGAATTTTTTGGCTTTTGGTGATCCAGCATGCTTCCATTGCATGCTCTCTCTTTTGCTGCTCGGCTCAAAGTGGTGACACCATGATTCATCACCTGCCACTATGCGGAAGAGAAATGCATCACCCTCCACTCTGTACGCAGCAAGTGGTTCAAATACCATCCCCATGCGTTCCTTTTTTTGGTGGTCGGTCAACATCCGTGGTACCCACTGTGAACACACCTTCCAATATTGCAGTTTCTTACGAACGACATTTTGAATTGTCCCAATTGATACATCAAATTATTTCGCTAGCTAACGTATGCTTCGACAATGGTTCATCTGTATTGCTGCATCAATTTTGGTGATGGTTTTCTCTGTTGCAACAATATGCGCTTGACCCGGCCGTCGAAGATCTGTCGTGAACTGACGTCCTTTCCGAAACATTCGTGCCCAGTCTGTCACTGTTGTCTTCGACACACATTTGTTACCGTACGCTGCCTGCATTCTTCGATGAATGTCCACTGGTCGACATCCTTCAAATGAAAAAAAACTGAATTACCGCTCTTTGAGCTTCTTTGGATGGATTTTGGATCAACCCAGCCATTTTCTCAACGGTCAGAAACAGAACCTATGCATCATGGGACGATAAGCATGTGCTCTTTTATTCATTAGTAATTATCACTTGACTATGACATGATCATGTTCAACGTACGCAATTACGTGTAGTGCGGCACGAACAGATTTCAAATGAACGCCCCTTCAATCAATCAATCATGTGCCATGCCGGAAAGCGTGGGCAGTCATGACTCGCCATTTCACTCAATCACCAGCGTCGTGGATCAGCTCAGTGTTCCTGTCTCATCCATGCCATTCAGGTATATTCCTCTCGGTCTTCCTCTTGGTCTGTTCCCTTTGATCCTGCCAGTTGTCACCAAGTTTTCCAATCCATTTCTTCTCATAACATATCCAAAATTTTTTGGCTGTCTACATCTAATTTCTCTAATCAATTTACGATTTTCATTTGTCTCCTTAGTACTTGGTCATTGGTTATTCTGTCTGTCCATGGTATTCTTTGCATTTTCCTCAGAAACCACGTTTCTGCAGCCATCAGATGTTTTTCAGCTTGTCTGCACATTGTCCAAGTTTCACACCCATACAAAAGAACAGGCTCTATGTATCCCCTCAACACTCTTTTTCTCATTTCAACTGACATCTTTTTATTGGTTTGTGCCTTAGGTTTGTGCCGGAATGCGATCGGCGTTGCCAGTAGTGGGTTGTGCTCAATATTTAAATTTCAAATCCCAAAACAACCAAATAATCAATCTTTTTATTGGTCAGAATGTTTTTCATCTTGCTAAAGGCTACTTTTGCCATGGTGATTCTTGTTCTAATCTCTTCAAGGCATCTCCCATCAGATGTTGTGACTGTTCCGAGATAACATCAGATGTTGTGACTGGTCCGAGATAATTGTACCGATTCACTTGTTGAAGAATATTCCCATTTACTTGTATATTACATTGTGGTACTTCGTTCTTCCTAGTGACGACCATAACCTGTGTCTTCTTACAATTTAATTCCAACCCCAGCTGCTCACTGTGTACAACAACCGTGAACGCCCCTTATACATAATGAAAAAATCAAATCTGTGTAAACTCACTGCTGCAAGTAAATAAAACAGTGTACGCCTATAAATTTCTTAAGCAGGCCCACTTCGCATGCAAATGTACCATGTAGCGACAAAGAAAAGAATGAAGGAGAGAAGCCAGCTGATCCAAGAGCCGTTTGTAATTGTCAAGATGATAATTATCTGCGTAAAATGAGGAAGGTAGAGGAGGGGGGGGGGTGTGTTTGTGTAATATGGTGCAACATATGAATGTACATTTCATAGCACTGTATTGTAGTGCCAACATTTATAGACCCTACATTTACTTTGAAGGTTTCATTGCATTGTTAACCAAGCTAAATGTGATTGATTTACAGATGTGAATGGGGGGAAAAGTTTGGAGAATTTTATACATTGATTCATATATTCATGGAGATTTAATAAAGGAAATAAAGGAAAGCCTATATGTCAGCATCTTACTTGGTAGAGATACATTCAGATCTGATGATTAGAGTGTTATTATATATTCATTTTATCACAGAAGGGAAGGTGAATGAGACATTTCTTTCTATTGTGCCCCTGTAAGATGCAACATGGGCACTTGAAAGATCTAGAGTGTGAGTAACTTAAGTCATCTCATTATATCTTTGACTGGGCCTTGTGTTTTTCTTAGCCTGTGTGTTAAAAAAAATGCTGGCTCCTGAACCATGTTTAAATTTTTCTACCCTTGCCTCCAGGCGCCCCCCCCCCTTTGGTCATATCTTCTAGTTAAGCCTTCTCATATGTCAAAAGAATGTGGATTGTCTATCTCCGATTTGAGTAATCAGTTCTCTATATCACAAGTGAGTTGGTTTCCTTCAATACTTATGTTCGGAGCATGTTTCTATGGAACCACATTTTAGCAGCCTGCAAGTAATTTCATACAAGTCTACAAACTGCCCATGCCTAATAAACTACAGTCATTAAAAAAAACTACTTTTAGTAGATTTTAATCCCTCTCAATTCAATTCCAAATCTGATATTCGAATTCTGCAACCATCTTACCTCAAATATGAGATTTAATTAGTACTAGTATCTCCCAACAATGTATTTCAAAAGAGGTTGTTGTCATGTAATAGTAACTGATAGGCTTTTCAATATTTGATTTGACTGGAAAAAAACTGTGAACAATGATTGGCCACCATGTAGTTCAAGTAGTCTCAATCTCTCATTTGATCCAAACTGGCCCTGACTATAGTCTACACTGTGGTTCTTTTTCTTTTTAAAGGATTTAAGGCATCACAATTACTTAATAGTGACTACTGAACAGGACTTTTGTTTTCTTTCTTTCGATACATAATAATATTAATAATAATAAATGGCAACCCCTATTCACAAAATTTTGTGAATAGTAAGAGACACTAATCACAAAAATTTGTGTTTACTACCGCCGTCGATTGGCTTCAGAAGACTCTATAAGTCTCTCTTCTTGTCTGTCTTTTGTTTACAAGTTCTCTTTCTTCAAACCTCACAAAGACGATATTTGTCGACAAGGACACACTCTACATACAGTGATATTTTATTTGGCAAATAAAATTCACATTAAACAAAGACATCTATATTGGATCCATCGATTCCGACACTTGATCACTCCGTCGCTGCCTGGGGGATGCACTAAGATACTCGACCTTTCCAACTATAACAACTTTCGGCACTCTTCCGACAGACGGGTCTAAATAGTTCTGCAGTGAATAATTTTATATAACTAACACTAACCCTAATCACTTATTCACTGCAGAACTATTTGGGACCGGAACTCTGAAGAGTGCCAATGTTCTTTATTTTCTTTTTATTAATTTTCCAGAAACTAAATTCACCAAATAAATATCTGATTATATCCGCATTAAAAAAAATTAAAATTGGTTGCAATTGAATTTATGAATTATACTATACTATTTATACAATATAGAATTTTATTGAATATATAGTATTCAATATTGAGTTTATTTATAGTATACTCAATCGAATTACAGTATATTGAGTATAATCGGTGGGATGACAACACAATTGAATTTGACACAATTCGAATTTGTGAGTTCTAACAGTCCTGATCTATTATTATTATTTCTCAATTGAAGAAATGTACCTAGATTACTAGACGCTGGGTCTAGACACAATGTGGCAAGAGTGCGATGAGTGAGCAAAGTATTTTATATTAATTAATAATTTGCTACTAAACACTAAATAAATAAAAAAATAAGCAATTCAATTAATTACAATACATTAAATATTATTAATTAATTAATTGTTTTACACTTTCAGTTAACAAATGTATATGTACCAAACGGGTGGCTCTGTAGGGTCCAACGCAAGTTGTATCTGCCATTTTCTAAATAAACTCCGCATTGGACAAATATTAAATATCGCCCTGGTAGTTAATCCACTATCGGGAGAACCATGTTCTCTTCGTGTAAACAATCTTCAAATAAACCTCCATCTTTTGACTGGTCATTCAACTTCGCTTTCATTGGTTCTTTGTTCAAACCGTAACTTCCTGTTCTTACATAACCCAGCTCAGCAGGAACACTCTTTCTTAGCGAAGCGAAATACAATCATAACATCTGATGGGAGGTGCCTTGAGGAGACTAGAACAAGAATCGCTATGGCGAAGGTAGCCTTTCCTTTTGCCAGATGAAAAACATATTGACCAATGAAAAGATGTCATTTGCAACGAGAAAAAGAGTGTTGAGGTGCTACATATAACCTGTACTTGTGTATGGATGTGAATCGTGGACAATGAGCAGACAAGATGAAAAACACCTGCCTGATGGCTGTGGAAATGTGGTTTCTGAGGAAAATGCAAAGAATACAATGGACAGACAGAAAAATCAATGAACAAGACCTATAAGAAACAAATGAAAACCGTAAACTAATTAGAGAAATTAGACGTGGGCAGTCAAAATTGTTTGGGCATTTTATGAGAAGAAATGAATTGGAGAACTTGGAGACATCTCGCAAGATCGAGGGGAAGAGAACAAGGGGAAGACAGAGAAGTAAATACCTGGATGGTTTGGCCACGTGGTATGGCCGAGGCAAGAATACTGAGCTGATCCATTACTCTGGTGATCGAATGAAATGGCGAATCATGACCGCCCAGGCTTATCGGCATGCCACATGATGGATGGATCGATTCACCACCAAGTACTGTAGTTCTATGTCCTCGGGTGAACAGACACGTTGAATAATGTCCTCTGGCCACCAAGACTCTACAAGATTTCCTTCTGTTTAACCTGCTGTCCTTTTTCTTCTTGATCTCATTGTGCAGTGGATGCTGTGTGTCGGCACTGATTCAGAGGTAGGTACATGCTTTGCAAATCATTGTTCCGTCTCCCATGGGGGTACCCCGCATGCTGTGTCTATTGTGCACCCTGGTATGATACGAATGGACTTTTTCTGTATCTTCTCCAGTCTCCGCATCTGAGCCTGGGTGGTTGTGAATGTCTACAACCCCACGGCAGTTAAAAACTGCAATAAATAGGCGCAAGAAAGGCGTCTTGGCAAAATGTTAGAACAGACAACCCCATCCACGGGTGGTTACCTTTGATGGAATCTATCTAGAGATCGCAAATCTTAAGCAAATGTATGTTGAAGTCCGACATGCTGACCTTTTTTATGGATAAAAAATAGGTGTGGTGCACTCCGCTTGAACGAGAAATGTAGAAGAGGAAAATGGGGGGGGGGGGGGGTGGAGAGAATAAAACACAGACATTTACTAGCACATATAGAAGACAAGGGATGAAAGCATAAGACAATTAAACCCCCTCTGCCGTGTGTCCACCGTGACGAAATAGAGGGGCGTGCACGTTCCAGTAACCCCAAGAGCAATGCCGACGGTAGCACAGCTACTGGTAGGGTCATCGATGTCGGACAGGTCAAGGGAGAGGAACCAGACTAAGAGACTCACACACGCCTGCTGCCTTACTTGTAGGTAAACTGGGGACAGTTAAAGGCTAGGGAAAGCGCCCGGAACAATGCTTGTTGAAATCGGATGTACTGAGCCACAGGCTTGACAAAGCAGTGCAACGTAACTTAATCAATGCATGATACCACAGATGAAAATTAATCGTTATGGTACTAATCCAGTGAAGTCCTATCACTGATAGGACGGGTTCCAAATGTTGCTGTATGTAGCCGAGGCGCGGTGTTGGGGTGAGCGCCCAACATTGCTCAAATACCTCAATGGCTCGTGAATACATAACCTATGCAGCAAAAGTCCAACTCCTGGCCTTCACGTGGCGGACCTGTTTAAACTAACAGGAGAAGGGGCGACGGCGAGTCTCTGGCGCCGGAAAATAACCAGTATGCTCTAGATGTGTATGCACGTACATGCATGCGCAGACAGGTGTATGCGCGCGTACACATCTACACTCGAGTGAGACCACAGTCTGCTCTAGCAAATAAAGGTGCTGAAGACGGAGGCAACCAGCCAAGAGGCGCACCACATAAATCAGGATGCCACGCAATCACGCAAAATGGAATATGTCGACTACTGCTAATCGTTATGGTGCTTTGGACCCCCAGGCAGGTGGAGTGCCGGGCCCTATGTCTCGAAAGGGTCCAACCCCAACTACTGGAGGTCCTTCTCAGATGTCCTGTGGAGCCAGGGGACATGAGAATAGGACGACTGGCCATACTAAACGAAGACTTAAAATAATGCACTGGAATGCGGAGGGAGTCAGCAACAAACAAATAGAATTAGAAAAAATCTTGGACCAAGAAAAAGTAAGCATATGTTGCTTGCAAGAAACTCACCTCAATGAAAATATAGCCTTCAAAATCAGAGGCTACCAGTGTTACCGATCTGACCGAAAGAACAGGCGAAAAGGTGGGATACTGACCCTTGTAAGAAATAAACATCATGGCTTCCCAAATCAAAGTCTACATGGAAGGGGCTGAGTATCAGACACTTAAACTTAAGACAGGTAATACAGATCTACATCTGATCAATTACTACTGTCCAAGTGACCGCCCACAGGCACTGGACACTCTACCACTAAAAGAAAAAATGATTGTGTGTGGCGATTTCAACAGCCACTCGCAGAGCTGGGGCTATGATCACATGGACCAGAGAGGAGAGAGACTGGAAGACTGGCAGGATGAGAATAGATTCATGTTGATTAACAAGCCGTCCGACCCACATACTTTCTACTCGAGATCATGGCACTCTACAACTACACCTGACCTGGCTTTTCATTCACCAGACCTGGAGTGGAACATTACACGAACTGTTGGGAAACAACTTGGTGGCAGTGACCATCGGCCAGTCTTTCTAACCGTAGAAAATGAGCTTGTAAGTGAAAGCAGCACCCTCTCGAGGTGGAACTACAAGAAAGCAGACTGGGCAATGTACAAGCATCGCACCAGCATACTGGTTAGAAACCTGAACACTGAGAAAGACATAAATAAAGCAGTTGAAGAGTTTGGGAAATGCATACTACAGGCAGCGCGAGAAACAGTACCAAGAGGAGCCCGTAAACAATATAAACCCTACTGGAGTAGTGAACTGGAACAGTTGCATAATGATGTTGAAGTGTGTAGAAAGCAAGCAGAGGCCACACCCAGCCAAGAGCACCACAATAAATTCCAGCATGCAAAAGCCAAATTTCAAAGGGCCAAGCTGCAGGCTAGACGGAAAATCTGGCAGGAGAAAACAGAGTCTCTGAACTTTGAAAGAGACACAAGGAAATTGTGGAAGCTAATAAAACAGCTTAATGACGAGGGCACAGGGAGAAACTCAAAAATTGCACTACATAAAGATGGAAAAATCTTAACAAGAAAGCAAGCAGCTGACCATTTTGCGGACTCGTTCGCACAAGATAGCAATATCAAAATTAGTCCAGAGAAACAACAAGAGATTCGAGAGAAACGACAACATACAGGACAGAAGGAAATAGTAGGCTTTCTGATCGTGATTTTCAAATTGATCATTTACTATTGGGAGAACCACAGATAGATAGGCCTTGAAAAACCAAATCTAACGGTACCTCAATGAGTTGTGTGTCTCAATTCTAAGCTGAGTTATGTAAATTTGAGTGTCGTGACCTTTTGACTAAAATTTTCACAAAAGAGTGCTCACTGGAGGAATTTTTTGCGTCCTGGTCAAAATCTGGCCCAGATTATCAAAATTTTGGTGTTTTTTGAGACTATCTGTTTTGTTTATAAACGAACATCTTAGCAACCATACATCACTGCGATCGGGGTTGCAAGGCCTAACTGGTCATGTCAAAAAATAAATGACATGACCAGTTAGGCCTTGCAACCCCGATCGCAGTGATGTATGGTTGCTAAGATGTTCGTTTATAAACAAAACAGATAGTCTCAAAAAACACCAAAATTTTGATAATCTGGGCCAGATTTTGACCAGGACGCAAAAAATTCCTCCAGTGAGCACTCTTTTGTGAAAATTTTAGTCAAAAGGTCACGACACTCAAATTTACATAACTCAGCTTAGAATTGAGACACACAACTCATTGAGGTACCGTTAGATTTGGTTTTTCAAGGCCTATCTATCTGTGGTTCTCCCAATAGTAAATGATCAATTTGAAAATCACGATCAGAAAGCCTATTATTCTGCGCCTCAGAACAGGACACAATAGATTACGCAACCACATGTATACAAAATTCAAGATTGGTGAAACAGCCATGTGCACATGTGGATTGGCGTCGCAGACAGCAGAGCACATACTCCAAGACTGCCCAAAATATAACATATCTAGGCAAACCTTCTGGCCTAGAGAGACGACAGTGGAAGATAAACTCTATGGACCACTGTGTGAACTGAAAAAAACAGTTCAATTCATGCAAGAGACGACATTGCAGATATAGACATATTTCAAGCGAACGAAAGAAGAAGAAGAAAACTGATAGGACTTCACTGGATTAGTACCATAACGATTAATTCAGGCGGTGATAGTACCGGGCCTCCTGCCTCGAGGGAGTGTAACACAGCGGAATGCCGAAGGAGTTTATAACAAGAAAGTTTCCCTAACAAAGCGTCTTCATAAAGATAGAATAGATGTGGCATGCATTCAAGAGACACACCTCAACGCCAATCGCAAATTCTCAGTCAAAGGATATCAAGCCACACTTTTCGACCGCGAAGGACAAACAGGAGGAGTTCTAATACTTACATGAAATACAATACCTTGCAGCGAAGTATAGGTGTTGATATAATGATAAAGGACGTGAAAATAATAATTTACAATCTGCATAGCCCAGCAGATAAGGACCTTACACTCTTAAATATGAAAATAAAAGTCTCCATCTACTCAACAAAGCGGGTGACATACCGAGCTTCTACTCCAGAAGATGGTTTACTACTTTTACTCCAGACATTGGAGACATCCCCCACAAAATCGATCGCCATGTGCTTGGCCAATTAGCAGGTAGTGACCACAGACCAATCAAGCTTTGCAATGAATATGGAGTATGTTCCACAGGAGTAAAAGCCTTTGCCCCGCTGGAATTACAAATGGACAGATTTGCCATGCTAACAGACAAATATTGTGAAAACATAAATACATGATATGGCAACATGAAGCAAATGGTGGAAAGTCTAACCAGAACAAGAATACAGGCGGCCACTGAGTCTATTCCAAGAGGAGCGAGGAAAAATTACAAACGATACTTCTTCTTCCTCTTCTTCGTTCATCCGGAGTTTTTTTCGGATGTGCTTGCGTTGTGCCTGTTTACAGCAGAGCTGCGTTCTTGCGCCGTTAGGCCGACACATCCGACTTCTGCGGGCATTTGTTGACCGGGTTAACCTTCCCGGGGACAAACGATACTGGACTGAAGAACTACAAATTTTGAAGGACAAAGTTGAAGATACTAGGAAGACAGCAGAGGGAGAACAAACAACTGAAGCGAACATGTCTCTCAAAGCCATCTCAGCAAAATATAAAAGAACAGTAAATCAAACAACAAGAGATTGGTGGAGGGGAAAAAATAGAAAGCCTGAACTTTGACAGGGATGGAAACAAACTATGGAAACTAGTGAAAGCCATGAACAATGAAGGACCTAGAAACAAACAAATAACAATTAAACAAGGTAAAAAAGGCTGCAAATGCACTAACTGAACACTAGGCCAGTGCAAACCACATTGATATTACAATCGAACAGAAGAAAGCAATCAAAGATAAACAGATACATCATAGTAATACAGAGACAGCAGCAGAATATATGATGGCAAATCTAACAATGGAAGAAATGGAACAGGCTCCTAAAAAAGAAATCACCAGGAAAGGATGGAATCACAAATGAAATGCTAATAGGACTAGGCACTAAAGCAAAAAAAGAAACTACTAGCAGTCCTAAATTACAGCTGGAAGAGAGGAATAGTCCCTATACTAATACCAGTCCCAAACAAAGGAACAGACCTGGAAGAACCAAATGGCTATCAACCTATCAGACTACTTAGCTGTGTAGGAAAATTAATGGAATGCATTATCAATGGCAGGCTAACATGGCACCTGGAAGAAAACCAACTCTTAACACCACACCAAGCAGGTTTCAGAAAGTACAGATCCACTTAAGATCAAATAACCTATATAGCTCAGAAAATAGATGATGCCTTCCAAGAAAAAAGCACACACTAGCGGTCTGGATAGATTTAGAAAAAGCATTTGATAAAGTATGGAAGGAAGGACTGAAAGTAAAACTGCAAAAAATGCATGTTTGCGGGAAAATGTACAAATGGATCAGCCACTACCTTCAGAACAGAACTGCCAGGACAAAAGTACAAGGACAAACCAGCAAACTAATGCTGTTGGAGCAAGGTGTCCCCCAAGTAGGAGATCTTTCACCAACATTATTCTTAGCATATACAAATGACATCACGGAAAATTTTCCAGCCAGAGTACACACAGCGTCCTTTGCAGATGACCTAGCCTTATGGACACCTGAAGAATATATTAGTACAGCTAACTGTAGAATACAGCAAGCCTTAATAGCGTTAGAAGACTGGTCAAAATCATGGCAAGTGAAGATAAGTGAGGAGAAAACAACATGCAAAGTGTTCTTCCTCTCAAATAAAACTCAGCAATCTAAGCTGGTATTGAATGGAAAAATATTGCACCATGAAGAAAATCCAAACTATCTAGGAGTCACCTTTGATCGTCGCCTGACATGGAAGACACAGGTTGAGAAACATCGAACAAGAGCAAGGCAAAGAATGGCAATCATGAAAAAGCTTGCTGGTACAACGTGGGGAGCAGATGAGAAAGTTCTCAAGAAGTTATATACTGGACGGGTGAGGCCAGTACTGGAATATGGCGTTGCAGCTTGGGCAACAGCAGCTAAGTCAAACTTTAACAAAATAAGTAGAGTCCAAAATCAAGGAATGCGAATCATAACTGGAAGCCTGAAGACAACGCGTATTAACGAACTAGAAAAGATCACTTGCTTACAACCAATGCAGGACAGAAGAGATAGCAGCGCCCAGCAACAAGCAGAAAAATTTAGAAGATTGATAGACCACCCTATGTATAACAGGTTTAATGGTTTTGGAAAGGGAAGACTGAAGCGTAGCAACTTTGTAGAAACTGCAAAACGAAAGATTAGGGCAGATCCTATACTTAACATATCAACAGTCAAACCTATTTACAATGCACACAAGTTCCCAGCTTGGAGACAGCAGCAACTGCCTGAGACGATAAAAAACATTCCTGGTATTGAAGAAACGAACACTCAGAATGAAACTGAAAGAAGAAAAATAACTCTAAACTACATAAAAGAACATTACCCAAGCAGCAATTGGACCCATGCATATACAGATGAATCACCAAAAAATTCAATAGAAAATGGAGGAGGAGGAATTCTCTTAAATTAAAAAAAAAATTAGTGAAAAATACAGTCATTGGCAACTGGAAAATTTTCAAGTAACTTCAAAGCAGAGGTAGAGGCTTTGAAAACTGCAGCAGAAATGCTCTTGCTAGAGGAAAATAAAGACAATCAAATAGCTATCCTCACAGATGCAAAGTCAGCTGTCTCAATACTGAAGAGCAAAAACAGCACAGAACTTACAGACCTAAGATCAGCACTGCGTGGATTATGTCAGAAATCCAAAAAAGTTGTAATACAGTGGATCCTATCACATTGCAGTAGGCCTATACCTGGAAATGAAGAGGCTGACAGACTGGCAGAAGAGGGCGGACGACTACCTCAGCCTGACATAGACATAACCTATAGTGATGAAAAGAGGTGTAAAAAGCACGTATAGAACCAAATGGGAATCAGAGCAGCCAGGCCACCTGTCACAAAATAAAACCTTGCGTTTAACCAGTTGATTATTATAGAGGCTTTCTGATTAAACGGACTATCTGCCAGCGACAACTATTTTACTAACAGAGAAAAACAAATCGGATGTCAAAATCCCAGGACAATATTAGTAGCGGCACGTGTTTACATCTGGTGGATAGAATGGGAACATTCGGAAGTGGGTGAGCTGAATCATACATCGCTTTGACAGTTTATAAACAGGTTGGATTGAGAGCGGAAGTACTCAGCTCGGAAGAAAACAGTCCATCTGTCATATAGTTTCCGGACATCACGCATATTGGCAGATTGCTATTGACAACTGTTGTTGGGATCATACAGTAACTCGTTAGTTTGTTGGGGGAGTCAAAACAGGTGATGACAACTTTGACAGTGACTAAGCCAGGGAAAATAGATTCTTGACAATGGATGATATGCCCAAATAACACCTGCAGGACATCAACCATGTCACGTGACCAATTTTAGGTTTTGCCATAAACCATGATTGGGAGAAAGAGTGTTGACCAAAACCGTGGATTATGATGGACGTGTTTGTGGGAGAGCTCTACAGTGTTAGATGAATTTAATGTTAACTAGCATGTGTCGTTATGGCAAAGTGTAGTAGCCATCCCGGAATGAGGATAGTTTGCATAAGGTAGAACCTATTATAATTAGTTCTAATTAATATAGGCTGTAGCCTTGTTAAAACTAAAGTGTGATGATTAGCACTGTTAGTGGAAAACTAGCTAGAGTAGGGAAGTGATACTTGGCTCTGTTAGTTGAAAATAGATTAGTGAAGTGTGATAAGCTTTACTAGTTGAGAATTTAGTAATGAGGGATAATTGGGATATTCCCGTAGGTGTCCCTGGTGGGCGGGGTTCCGCATTCTGTTTGTTGATTTTTTTTTTCTTGTCTTGGCCTGATGATAACCTATGTGTTCAGTCATCTGTCCATGACAGAGTAGGTTCATTATATTTTCTGAGCGAGGCCGATGGCCCACGATCATCTAATAGAGATCAGTGACGGGGAGGCTATCACCGGTTGTCTGATTTATGTTACAGGTTCCCTCTGGTTGGAATGAAGAACCCGGAACCAATGAAAAATCCGATCCCGGATACATTATGATGTAGAGAGATGGGCCAGCAACTTTCGCAACGGAAGAAGATAATACACATTGCTCGGTGGAGCCTAATGGTATATGTATCCTACATGAGTGAATACCAATCGTTAACACACCTGAAGTGATGGAGGTTCAGCCCATGTGGAACTAGATCAGTAGGAACTGATGTTCACATTAGATGAAACCAAACATTGAAGTGTAGTGGTTCCACGTATCAAGGAAATCAGAACTTTCAGACTATATCTAGTGATTAAAGCAAGCCATTTTAGTCTAGATTATGACTGTTTAAGAGTGAAAATATAGAACATTTCGCTAGAAGAAACCGTCATGTTCACGAGACAGCGTTCCATTATTTTTCACTGTGCAGAATTATGAGATCGTGGTTTCTCTAAAACTATTAGGAACCGTTGTGTTAGGAACAATAATAGTATTTTCCACGGATTATATATTTACATGGGATTCAGATCTCATGGTCATCAGAGCTCCTGGAGGAGGACATGTCTGGAGAGAAGGATACGACTTCGGTGAGGTCTATTGTACGGACTCGTGTGATGTCGTGTGATCCTTGCCATGATGTGTGCACTATGATCCTGAACTTTGAAGGCTGACATACACATTTCTGTTATAATACACAACACACATTTTTCTTCGCATGCACGTCTCATATACGTTACACTTTTCTTTTAATAAATTAATCTTTATTAATTTTTAGAAGCAAGAGTTGTTGAGTATGTTGCGTTGGGGAAGTATGAGAGGGGGCATAGTACGACAGTGAGAGAGTGATAGGAAAAGGTGTCCACGGGCTGATGGAGTGTGTTGGACGGAAGCTGGTGGATTCTCCAGGATATTGATAGGAAAGAAAAATATTATAATGTGGGTGTTGACTCTCCTCACTCCAGGGACGACACTTTAAAGAAGGACACGACACCACCAGAAAGATGATGCATATTACAAACTCGACCGAAGTGAACAAGTAGCAATCTTCAGACTCCGCACATGACATAACAGGCTGAAATACCACTTGTTCAAAAAACTAAAGATAGGAGATACCGATGAGTTTAATCGTGGAACTGGTAAAATGACAGCTAGACATTTGCTGCAGGAGTGCCCAATATATGCAGAACAGAGAAAAATATTTTGGCCCACGCCTGCTTCATTTGAGGACAAGCTTTATGGAGATATCAACAAGCTCAAGTTGACAGCAGCTTACTTTAACTACATTCAGGTTGACATCTAAACGTGCATGAAGAAGTATTTAGACTGCCACACTTCATACCAAAGGTATGTCGGTTACAAAAGCGTCCCAGAGGCTTGAAATGGAAGCTTGGATAGCAATTCCATTACGTGGAAAGTCCGAATCAAAAGCTCATTGTGTGGGCGTCATCAAAGGTGGAAAAAGCGTCCCAGTGGCACGAAATTGAATATTGCTTGGATAGCAAATCCAGTACGTGGAAAGTCAGAATCAAAGCTCACTGTGTGGATGTCATCTGCAGACTTCATTCTTCTGGTTTCGGGAGGAACAACCTGTGGTGAACGGAAGGCCCAAAATACGGAAATGAGGCTAAGCAGTCGTGTGCAGGACGTTACGATCCCTTGGGTGAGCCCAGTACCAGAGCGCTGTGTGTCAGTTCTGCAATTATGGAAGCCTCCTTGGATGGCGGGGAATGCCCATGGTCTGCCCCTTTGAGGGCTGACCGGGATCTCTTCGGCTGTTCTAAATGCGCCAGCTGGGATGGGGGAATAACATCACAACAGTGAGAGTCAAATGTCCTACGAAACCCCCGGCAAGGTTAACCCGTTCAACAAATGCCCACAGAAGTCGGATGTGTCGGCCTAACGGCGCAAGAACGTGGCTCTGCTGTAAACAGACACAACGCAATCACGTTCGAAAAACTCTCCAGATGAACGCAGAAGAAGAAGACGATATTGGAGGTCCTTTTACTACTTTTAGTTATTCTACAAACTCCAGTAGAGTGGTTTTGCTTTTTTTTGCATGTTATTTGCTTTAAAACAAAACAATCTAACATATAGTCAGGGGTTATCCGATTGGCGACAATTAGCTACTGATTTATCGTTTATTTTTCAAACGAGCGTAGAACATATGAATGGTTCGATGTGCAGTGGGGATAATATGACGACTAACAAACTAACTTATATTGCTGCAGATGCAGATAACAGCACTGCATCGGTGTTTTCGGCATACATTGCTCTCTCTTAATCAATCTGATGAATTGCTGACGATGGGGAGTAGAGCAAACCGTCAATTTTGCTGTCATGGCAAATATCACCCCGTGCTGAGGAAATACAAACGTGGGGACAACAACCCAACAAAGAAAGTTGCAGCATGTAGTTTTCAAGGGATTTGCACTACACTAATTTCAGAAGAGGCGCCACAAAGGTAGATTAGTTTTGGTGTTAAAAGTTCACAAAATGTGATACATCTGTGAACTGAATAAGCCGACCTGAAATAACATCTTTATCAAAACCATATGTCAGGTCTGGAGTATGACTTGTATGTTGCATTCTCTACCTGTTGTGCATTCTGTCTCAACGTGGTCAGCTCTGGGGCTGTTGATGTAGATTCCTAAACTCTTCTTACACGTGGCGGTTATCTTCTGTTGCATGTGTCTGCGCTGTCATGTCTCTACAAGTCCAGGTAACAACTGTGTTCCACTACCCTTTATGCATCATCAAGTATTTCAGCCTTTGGGCATCTCTTGAAGTTTCCCGATCATTCAATTCAGAGATGCCTCTCTTGTAGCACTCTCTTTCATTCCATTTATGTCCGTTTTAATGCTTCTATAGTTTAGTCGACGGATCAACATCACGGCACACGGGTATAACCCATAAGTGCTCCGTTCTACTCCTAACTCAATCCTGAGTCCGGAGAAACTCAGCTCAATGCACTAACTCCGTAGCACCGGCGAAGATCCTGAAATACTTTGGGTAGATTTTTAACTCGGAATTTTGCCCGGGCACCGCTGTTAGGCTACTCTTTTTCGATTTCCAACTGCCAAGGGATTTTTTACGAGCGCAACAATACACACGGGCGTCTTATCTCACTACCCAGATATCAGGGTAAATTATGTTACTAGAAGTCTACGTGAAACAATTCCGGCCCTCATCGGGGCTTGAACCCGGAACCAGTGGCGTGCAAAGGGGGGGGGGGGGTTCGGGGGTGCGACGGTCCCGGGCATCCAGTCGGGAGGGGGGCATCCAATTAGGGAGAGGGGGCAGCACAGTGCAGTGGGAGGGGAGGAGGAATGAAACAAAGGGAAAAGAACGATAGGGAAAGAACAATTTAGGGGCATCCAATCAAGGGGTTGACCCCGGGCATCAAAGAACCTCCGCACGCCACTGCCCGGGACCTCCAGCACTCGAGGCGAACACCATAGCTCGAGACCACCCAGCCACCTAAATATAATGCTTCTGTTAATGCCAGTTTTATACATAATTCCCTTGTCCATTTCCCTTGCATTTTGTCTTCTAATACTCTCCTTGGCATTTCTTCATTACCTTAGAAGAATAAGACCAAGCTATGAAAGACTTCGAATGTCTTCTTCGTAAATCTTCAGAGATCTAAACACATGAGAAGAAGAGACAGCCATCTAATAATGTGGGGGAGTATGAAAGGAGCAGCAGGAGACAGTAACAAATATGAATTCATTGGTCTGGGTTGGTTGATGATCTCTTCTTCATTGGGACATAAAAGACAAAAGATATGAAGGCTTGGTCTGGGTTGGTTGAGGATCTCTTCTTCATTGGGACATAAAAGACAAAAGATATGAAGGCTTGGTCTGGGTTGGTTGATGATCTCTTCTTCATTGGGACATAAAAGACAAAAGATATGAAGGCTTGGTCTGGGTTGGTGATGATCTCTTCTTCATTGGGACATAAAAGACAAAAGATATGAAGGCTTGGTCTGGGTTGGTGATGATATCTTCTTCATTGGGACATAAAAGACAAAAGATATGAAGGCTTGGTCTGGGTTGGTGATGATCTCTTCTTCATTGGGACATAAAAGACAAAAGATATGAAGGCTTGGTCTGGGTTGGTGATGATCTCTTCTTCATTGGGACATAAAAGACAAAAGATATGAAGGCT